>JACVBY030000342.1:124973-356404 GCA_017589505.3 Metroxylon sagu | reverse complement strand
TTTTAAAGTAATTTATCAATGATTAATTAAATTTTTTAATTTTTTTTTATCGATCTAACACAAATAAAAATAATAATTATAAATTTATAAACATTAAATAATATAATTACGCAATAACTTATAAAAATATATTTTTATAAATTAATAAATATTAATTATTTAATTACTAATAAATTTATAAAATAAAATAAGTAAATATTAAAAATATATATTTAATCTTATAAATAAATAAATAAGAGTAAAATCATGCTTCATTCTAACTTTTTTATCTTCATGTTAAAAGTCATTAATCTCGATCATTTAATAACACTTAATTCAATTCATTATTGTTGAGTTAGCATATTTGCTTACTGATTAAGAAGTTCTAGCTATGTAAATGGTTAATATTTTATTTTTAAAAAAAAAAAATAATGCATTTTTTTTTTTAGGGTAAATCAGAAAATGGGCTTTAGTCAATATTAAAAAAGAAAGAAAGAATTTTAAGGAGAAAAAATAATCCTAAAAAGTTGAAAAATAAGAGGGTGGCTCGATAGGTAATGATAAGCCTCCTTTCTTTTCTGATCTTGTTTACGCGAGGGATCCCATGAGAGCCCAATTGGTATTTCGATGAAGTCTTCCTCCTCCGATTAGACCAACTTGTAATATTTCTTTCAGATTCTTGGTTGAAATTTCTGACGCGTTATTGTACATGATTTGTTGTTGTCGCGCCACCCTCTTCATCATCCACGGTGTTTGTAATTATCGTTTCTAGTCCAATTGAGCATATTGAATTTAATTTAATTTAATTTAATTTAATTTAATTAATTTAATTTAATTAATTTAATTTAATTTAATTAATTTAATTTAATTAATTTAATTTAATTTAATTTAATTAATTTAATTTAATGGCCACGAAGGAGATTGTTATTGTTATTGTATTTGACCAACCTTGGATTGGATACGGTGGTCCAGATGTCAAGCGATGATTATTATTTTTGTTTTGATTTTCGGTCCCCGTCGCCTCGCGTGGATGGATTAGCCTTGCCTCCTTATCCGCATCCATCAGCCATCGCCATGGCTGCTGCTGTTGTCACTATGCCTCCCTCCTCCTCCTCGTGGGGGTGCGGTCGTCGAGGTCAAGTCCGGTGTTCCGCCGAGCGCCAAGCGCTCTTCAGCCGCATCGCCCCTGTCTACGATACCGTACGCACTTGCGATCACAATTTCTTCCCCTTTCTTTCTTTCTTTCTTTCTTTCTTTCTTTCTTTTTTTTTTTGTTTTTGGGAAAAAAAATATATCAATTAATTAGTTAGTAAAATTATTTATAGCAGCTGAACGATGTGTTGAGCCTGGGCCAGCATCGGATCTGGAAGAGGATGTCCGTCTCTTGGACACGGTGACGAACAACCAATCATCCTTCTTCTTTCTTTCTTTCTTTTTCTTTCTTTCTTTCTTTCTTTCTTTCTTTCTTTTTAAAAACAAAAATATTACTATTCTTCCCTTTTTCTTTCTTTTTTTTTTTCAAAAGAAATAATAATAATAATAATAATAATAACAATAATGCAGATCGAAAAGGAATGATCGAGTGCTGGATCTGTGCTGTGGAAGCGGTGATCTGGCGTTCCTCCTCTCTCAGAAAGTCGGACCTGATGGCCAGGTGCTTCCCCCCTTTCTCTTTCTTTTCTTCTTTTTCTTTTTTTTTTTTTTTTTTTTTTTGTTTTGCTCTTTATCTTTTTAATTAATTAATAGACATATATTGGAATGCTGGCTTAACAAGTTAAGTCCTTTTGCCCAAAGAGAGTCGACCAGGAAGTGGAGACCTTGCATTTACTTTGGAAAGCAATCAATCTAACGAGTTGAAGATGTTACATTTATTTATTTATTTATTTATTTATGCAAGGAAAACCACTAACTGAGCCTGTATTATTTCTATCCCCAGCCTTGTCTACACTCATTCCTTCATTGAATTGATGCAGCATTCATCCATCCTTTTTTAACCTCGCACGTTGTTTACATTTTCCATTTGAATAAATCTTTTGCATGGTAACTGCTCCATGGTGATGTCTCTCTGAAGCTAGTATGAGTGTGAGTGGTCTTGGAGGATGTGATCGCAAACATTCCTCTTTGCCCCCCCCCCCCTTCTTGTCCTCCTCCTTCCACTTGTTCGGAGGAAAAGAAGTATGATAGATATGAAAATATTTTTGACTTGGAAATTATTTAGCTGGTGGTTCTTACGTTTCATCACAATCACAGGTGACCGCTCTTGATTTCTCAAAAGATCAATTGCTGATTGCTGCAGCTCGTCAAGATTTATACTGGAAGGCTTGCTACAAGAACATTAAGTGAGCACCAATTAAATAAAATAAATTAAATTATTGGAGTTGCAAAATGAAAGTTTTATTTATAGGTCTGCTTTCTACCATTGACACCTTATGTTTCACTTCACTAAGCTGGGTAATTTTGAGCAATCTACTCTCTATTTATTTTATTTTATTTTATGAGAGCCATTTCAAGGGCTATATAGGTGGATCTTTCTAAGTTACGACATCTCTGTGTAGAGCTTTGTCTCAAGTAGTGACAGGACATCTCTTCCTTTTTCTTCCTTTTGTTTTCCCCCTTCCCTTTCCCTTTCCCTTTCCCTTCCTTTCCCTTCCCTTCTCATATGTGTGCTGCATGTTATAATACAGGTGGATTGAGGGTGATGCCCTTGATTTACCATTCACAGATAGCTACTTTGATGCAATTACAGTTGGATATGGATTACGTAATCTAGTTGACAAACAGAGAGCTATGAAGGAGATGCTTCGTGTTCTAAAGCCAGGTCTCCTCATTAAATCTCTCAGTTTTCACCAGTCTGATTGTGGCTGTAAGATTTTTATTCATCTTCTCTCTACTGGATTTTTCAGGTTCAAGAGTGTCTATCTTAGATTTCAACAAGAGCACCTCATCTCTGATAACCCTCTCTCAGGTACTTATTGTTACCATGATAATGAGGACTAGTGGTGGCACCACCGATCGATCACTTGAAAGAAACGATGTTAAGAATTAGCCCAGTTAAAACACTTGGGAAAACGCCTCCCGTCCCAAGACTTTCACCTGGAACGTCCTCCAAATGTGGGAGGACTGCCAACTGCTGTGGACCATACCCCGCTTGGTATTTTAAGTTGACCGCTTCTAAGTGGAAGTCTTGTTTCCATGAACAATAGATGCCTCAAGTCTTAGGCACCATGTTCAAAAATATATTTGAGAGAACCTGGGATCATGCCTTTTTTCCACCTGGGTGGTGAGGAAATAATTGTGGTCTTTTTTGTTTATCTAGGAATGGATGATAGACAATGTGGTCGTCCCTGTTGCAAGTAATTACGGGCTCTCGAGAGAGTACGAATACTTGAAAGTTTCAATTGCCGAATATTTAACAGGTTCTCTTTTCTTTTTCTCAAAACTACATTATTTTCATATGCTAAACATAATCCTCCTGCATGAATTCCTGTCAATTGTCTCCACCATTCGGCAGACATGTGCAGAGGCATTATGGATCCAATCCTTCTTGCATGACAGACTATCTCTAGGCTTCGATGGCCTGTGCAGCTAAAAAAACATTTGGACTGGGCTCTATTTTACTGCACAGCAAAGCCTATCTAGCTGGCAATGAATCCTGGACAGGTGAAACTTAGGCCACTTAATCTCTGATGTTTCAGCTCCCGTCTAATTCCAGGAATTGGCCCCTTGACAGGCATTGGAAACTCTTACAATGCCAATGAAGGGGAAGCATTTAAATCTCGTACATATATCTAGACCTGTCTCATGCCCATTTTAACATTCCAATTTGAACAAGTCGACACTAATTCGGTTATCTGGAACTTTTTCCAAAGGTAATATATAAGTGGGGTTTATTTTCCTAGCTGTAACCATTTAAGTTCCAAATTTATGAGAAATACTTTGTATTTCTTAGTATTTAGATTTCCATTGCTTTTGAAATTCATGTTTTTTCTTCAAAACTCAAAAACATGGTCTCTGCCTCTTGGTGTTTTATCTTGGATTCAGCTCATGTTTCATGTGCAGGGAAAGAGTTGGAGACTCTTGCCAGAGAAGTGGGATTTTCCAACGCTAAGCACTATGAAATTGCTGGAGGCCTCATGGGAAATTTGGTGGCGACTAGGTAATGAACAGCTACTTAGGGGGTGTAATTTGGGCTTCTTAACCATTGAAATTTGGGATGCTGATTTTTAAAGAGCATTGCCTTGTAAATTATGAGTCTGTGGAACCATTCCAGAGCACTTGGTCGGTTGCTCATAGAACTAAATACGCTTTTGAATGTAATGCATGAATACCTTTATTCCTTTCTTTGGAGAGGAGATCACGGAAATGTGGTGTTTGATAACTAATCGGGCATGTTTTGACTGCAACTTCTGTTCACAAGGCTTGATTGATCATTTGAACGGTCAGCTAGCGATCACCGATCACAGAACCATTTTAACATTGTCATTGCGGCCGATCCTTTCAAGCCATGCTTACCTTTTGATGCAGCATACCTTCGTCAGATAGATAATGTGCACATTACTTTCACACGCATAGGCACACAAATCTACAGCTTACTTGTTATAACAAATTCACAATCCACTTAACAGTCTGGCTCTACAAATCTACTGTACTGTACTGTATTATATATATATATATATTTGTATTATGGAATGAAATGAAACTATCCACAGACAAAAAATATTTTATCATGATCTTTGTCATTCAAAGTTTCTTAAAAATTTAGTTAGTTATTTTATTTATTTTAGAACTCGCTAATTTGTGGAAGCTGTCTCCGTCGGTGCAACCTCTATCTTTCCACTTCCCTGATTTGAGGCATGCTATTAGCATAGGCAGTGCCATTTACCGTCCAGGAGTAGAGGGACAAAAAAAAAAAAAAAAAAAACCAGTTTGATAAATAATTTGAGGCAGCATAATTCTTCAATAGTAAGCTAAATTAAATGTGCTTCAATGATCTCATCAAATGTGATCATAAGCCATATGGCACAACTTTGCCCAGATTTAAACCTTGATTCTGTTAAGACCGGCGTCTCAAGTCCAGAAAATATTTGCAAGCTGTGCTCTGGATTTTGACAAACTGTTCATAATTTAGAGCTATTTGATCCCTAGCAAGAATGTCAGGATCAGAAAAACCAAATGAAAATCATTCAAGAAACAATTTTACCCCTCTTTTTATCTAGGCTCAAGTATACTGATTGTTGTGCTGTTAACTGAAGATAGACTGGTTCCATGCCGTGAATGAAGTTTCTTTGGTGCTGCTGGTGGATTTTCTGCGAGAAATGGAGGTGGGTTTGGTGGAGGCATGGGATCATCCTCTTTGAGCATTTTAACAACCGCTGACATTGATGGTCTCTGTTGTGCCGATACTTGGACACAAAGCAGCCCAATGTGAAGTGCTCTAGTTGCCTTCTCTAAGGGAAAATTTCCTTGTAGCGCTGGGTCAACAGCTTCCAGCAGTCTACTTGATGCGTAAAATTTCCAAACCTGAAAAGAAAAGGAGCCAGATATGATGAAACCTTTTTTCCCCTTTATTTCTTTCTTCCTTTTTTTTTTTTTTTTTTTTTCCTCTTAGCCTGATGAGAGAAATTACGAGCAAAATAGAATATTACCATCTGTAAAACACCAAGTGGATTATCAGGTTGTTCTGCATTCCTGGAACTGTTCCTCTTTCCAGTGACAACTTCAAGTAAAAGAACCCCAAAACTGTATACATCTGCCTTTTCCGTCAATCTGCCACTAGCTAGATACTCAGGAGCCAAGTAGCCTCTACAAAACAGAAAGTTGCAGTGATTAGTGCAGAAAATATGAGCTAGTCACTACGGGCTTATATGCAGCACCTAAAGCGTATGGTATGAGTTACAGCACAATAATGTTTGCAAATATGCATTCAATTAGCAGCATCTAGCCACTTCAGCTGCCTCAAAAGTGTAAAAGGAAACAAAAGATTTTGCAGAAACTCCCAATGCTATAATATTAAAAAATAATGATTTCTTACACATGCAAAACCAGGAATCAATCACACTTACAAGGTTCCAGCTACTGCAGTGGTGATGTGAGTTCTATCCCGTGGAAGAAATCTAGCAAGTCCAAAATCAGCAATTTTGGGAAAGTAGTTTTCATCAAGCAATATATTGCTGAGTTTTATATCTCTATGTATAATCCGTAACTCTGATTCTTCATGAAGATAGGCCAAACCCTCTGCAGTACCGACAATGATGTTGTATCTCATTTCCCAGCTAAGTAGCTGAGCATTGCTCCTATCTGTATCAAGAAAAAGAAAAAGAAAATTATCATTTTTTTGGATGGAATTTGATGGGGAAAATGTCATGCATGGTTCAGTAATATCAAAATAGAGAATATCACCAGAAAAGTAATAAAGAAGGCACTTATTCGGAACATATTCATAAACAAGAAGGCTCTCAGGGCCAGTGATGCTGCAGCCCAACAGCTTGACAAGATTTTTATGATCAATTTTGCTTATCAAATTGACTTCATTAAAAAACTTTTCCCATTGTCTTGTATGACAAAATAACATCTTTACTGCCACAACCGTGCCATCTAGTAGAACTCCCTGTCCAAGAAAAAGACTGCAGTTAGAAGTGGTCCAAAAAAGAAAAGTATCCATGAAGACTTGGTCAGAGAGAATTGCCTTGAAAACTGAACCAGATCCTCCCTGACCGATCTTATTGGAACTGTTAAAATAATTTGTGGCGCTTTCAAGCATTTCATATTGGAAGTGGAGACTGGATTTTATAACAGGAGCGGCTAAAGCATCCAGTTGCTTCCTCTCTGAAATGAAACAAGTTTCAATGGCCCAAATTACTACTTGTCCACTAATCATTCAAAGGAATAACATAATTCACACGACCGGTTCTAAGGGTATTTTACCTGTCCTCCTTTTTCCAAGCAATCTCTTTCCAAAGAAAATAATTGCAATTATAAGCACCAGAATTGCCAGAATGAGGAAAACCGTTTGCAGTTTAATGATGTGCCTGCCTCCTAACAGCCAGTAATTATTGAAATTTAGAAAATCATAAGTGTATGATGGAAACATGGGTGAAAGAATCATAGGTTTGGACAGTACCACCGGTAAAAGAAAACCATAATTAACATAAAGCCATGCCAAAGTGCATTATAGACATATTTCAGTATAATTGCATGCAGTTAAAATATGACCAGTGCAGTATAATTGCTTCAAGTTGCATCACTATACCATGTATAGTAATCCTGAAAAACAGTGTATTTCCCCCACACACTCTTTTACTAGCATCAGAATGTTCTACCTCTTATAAAATTAGTATGACTCGGCATGCACATCAACTCTTGCAAAATCTCCAGTGCAGAAGCCTATCTTAGGTTCAGTGAGTCGCAACCATAATCCTTGAAATTAGTACCATGTACCATAACTAGGTCAGTCCACTCCAAAGTGCATGTAAAACTGCCCAGCCCAATGGACACAGCATCCTTAATAGGTAAAAATTTTATGCCCACTAATGTTTTATGAATGTCTGAAATCTTTAGTCTTCAAAGATCATTCTGTTTCTATATTGTCAGATACCTGATGTTCTCTAGCTTCAGACCTGTGAAGTTCTTGTACAAGCACCTTATTGCATGAGTAATCCTTGCTCAATAACCAATGTCCATGCCTTTAGGTCTAAAGACAGTTCTCATATTACAACAATTTCCTTCATGCAATGCTCTGCGGTAACCCTAGATTTGTAAACAGTCTAGGTAATTAGAAAGGAAGGCACAGTTCCATATGAGTAATTGCATATACATCAAAGGCATAAATTCTAACCTAAAAGGCTGATTGAATGAAACCTTTGAACAAGTTCTATTGCATTAAAAAGAAAGAAAGAAAGAAAGAAAGAAAAGTCAATCCAATAACTAAAATAGAATTATTGAGAGTTTATATCTGTTTGAGGTTTTTAAAAGGTTACTTTTGACAGCCCAGAAAACAGTGGTTAAATCAAGCTACATGCAAGGTTTTCAAATCTTGAGATCTTCGCCACACAGGTGGGTGACTAATATTGAGAATGTTTGAAATCCAGTGTAATGGATACAGGAATTGGATTTGAGTAAATACCTAAGTGTTTGACTCAGCAAGAGGGGCAAAAGGAGATATGGAGATATGTAGAATAAATTATAAATTAACTAATATATATATGTATATATATATATAATATTCTTTCACTAAATGTTAAAAATAGTTATTAAATAGATATTGTTTGTTACAGTCCTCCATTATATATGTTTGCCATTCAAGCTTTTCAATTAACCGTAGTATAAATGAAAAATAATATTTTTCCGAGTTAATTCATCCTTAGCTAATCAATAAAAGAAAAGATACTCACTTCTAACATAAAAATGGAAGGTCAAACTCATTGTTGGAAGCGTTAAACTCTTGTTTGCTAATCCTTAAAAGTGACAACCATAGAACTTCATAAATATCCAAATGTCTACTACATATCTGGTATGCATTATCGGAGTCGGACACACGTGTCCAGGTAACATAGTTGAGATCTAGGCCAAAGTTTTAGGAAACTAGGTACCAAAAGCTTGACAAATAAAGTAAATTTGAGACTAGATTATCTTAAAAAATTAATTTGAATATTTAATAACTAAAAAATAAAGAATTACTATGGTAAAAAATAGCTAAGGAAATATTAGCTGATATTATGATATAATATTGGAAGATATATCAAGATACATCTGTTCATATCAGCTGCAATAATAGGGCCTAAGATATTGATTATATTGTCTTAGTGGGTGACCAAGAATGATAGAAATCATCATTTCAGCCAAGATGAAAAAATTGGGCCATGTGATGCCCTAAGGTTTTATTGAAGAAAATATAGATAGGCTCTACATTCATTGTTGTTACATAGTGCTTCAGATTATATTATATAAGTTCAATGAGTTCAAGTAAAAATTTTTAGTGTCTATTTTACAAGTTACTTGTGAATTTGTATACCTTATAACATAAGGTTTGTTTGTTACAGTAGTATAATAGAATTTTAGAAATCACCAATGCAGGAATATAAGTAGGATATTCATATCTCAAAATGCATGTTGTATCTATATCGAATATGCATCAAAATAGCTGTACAGGTGTGTAATACCCCTGTCTCAGTCATTCGTACCAGTATCGGTACCAAACTAAGTTTCCGTATAAGGGACGTACCAACTCTTGATATCCTAAGCCGATCCATGTACTGAACATACCAACACTGTACCAATATGGTATTAGTATGGAATCTGGTATAAGTCAGCGAACCTTAGATCAAATTTTAATTAATCAACCTTCCGTAGTTCATATTGCCCTATATGAGGGTATACACCATGATCATACCATTCCACACTGCTCCTTGTAAATCTAAGTAGACACCTGGTAATGCATCACATTCCGTAATAATGCACAATGAGTATATCCTCATATCCAAACCTTGGCTACAATGCACATTAGATGGTTATTTTAAGTGCCTTGCTTTTTGAAAATTATAATAGAGCCTTTTTATATATATATTTGGGGTTAAGAGGAAGGGTTTTCTTTTCTTTTCTTCCTTATGAATGCTGCTCATTTAGTGATGAACATGATGTATGCTCAATTTAAGAATATGAAATATTAACGTTGTTATATAAAATAAGGACTATAATTTATGTAATTTAATAATGAGCTTATGATGGAGTTTATTAATGTCTACATGGACATTCTTATGTCATAGTCATAAACAAGTTATGGTTTATGGCTTTTTTTGGCACATATGTATAAATTTATATATTTTTTCTTACCACATCCTAACCACATTTCATCCTTTTTTTTCAAAATTTATCATATTTTGACGTATCCAAATTGTGTTGTATTGCTATCCCGAAAACATGCACATGCTTTGTAGATTGCTATCTTTAGCAATTTGTAACACTATAGGTGACCCTAAGTAGGAAAGATTAACCAATGAAGATTCACAAGCCAACACCAAACAGTTGAGGGCAAGGTTTTAAATCACATGCGACAAGGCATCTTGATTTTTTCATAGAATAGGACTTGCCGCTGTCCCATCTTATTCCGACACTTGGAACAAGAGATGTCCTAGAACACAACCAACTGGGATGCTAAGATGTTGGGGGGGACGATCATCTATTCCAACATCCCATGAGACTTTTTGTTGGGATTTGAAACTATGGTTGAGGCAATGCCTTAAGGATTAAAAGTATCATATTAACAATATAAATGATGTAGCTAAAGATAGTTGTTCTTTGAACATAATGATAACATATAGTGTTGATTCCAGTACAACATATCTGTAAGATTACATCATTGTTCATTTTGGCTATGGAACAACGCAAAACAATCTTGAAGACATCAATGCAGGTCATTAAACTTAAGATGCTGCAAGAAAGGAAAGATTCAAAAATGTTTCCTCAAGAAAAGAAAATTTTGATTCAGAATGTTTACCGAGAAAGCATCCCAAGCTCAATCATCATATATCAAACCTAGGTTCTAAATATAAGGGTAAAACTATCTTAGTTCTTTTTTCATAAAATAGGGCGCACCACCGTCTCATCTAATTCCAATACTTGGGATAGGAGATGTTCCAAGTTGCACCGATCAGAACATTGCGACAATGATGGAATGAATCTATTCCGACATTTGGGTCCCACGGGATGCCCATCGGGATTTGAAACCATGCATCAAGAAGGAAGGCAGTTGCCTATATATTTATTAAAAAAAAGAAGGATATATCTTTCATCCTTTCTTCTTTGTCCAAACATATTTTCATGTTTACTGAAATCTTGGATGGTTATTTCTTGCTGTTGAATAAGTTCAAACTACATAACAAACACAGTAGGTCTCACAACATGCTATCTCACATTCTATCATGGATGAGAAGATTCTTTAACACCACTTTGTATGGAATAGCGTTAGGTTGAGAGCTACACAGAAAGTTCTTAAACCAAAATTGACCGCACCTTGCCAACTCCATAGGGGATAAGAGTTGTTTGTTAAAGTTCTAAAAGAGCTAAGACACAAATATGCATGCATACACATTCACGTGGATATTTCAAGAAAATGGCTTTATCTACTATGAGCTGAATTTCTGTTGTTCATAAGATTGCTGAAAGTGGGTCAATCTACAGAATTGCAGAGCATTAAAAGTTTTTCTATATTAAGTTCTCAAAAAGGTCATGCATACAGAATTGGACACTTAACGTGGATATTTTAAGAAAAGGGCTTCGTGAATTCCGATCTAAATTTCTATGGTTTGTGAGTTTGCCAAAAGTAGATTAAAACTGCATAACAGCTGAGCATTAACAGTGCAGCCACCAGCATCACTAGTTGGTAGATCATTTAAACTTAATTAGCTGAATCAGGACTGCAAGAACAGGATTTGGTGCGGATGTGTGGAATTGGATCTCTTCGAACAAATATATGTTCAGGAAGCACTTAAGAAGCTGATGCTGGGGCAAGTTTCTGAGAGGGATTCCAAAGCAGATGCAGTACCCTAGGTAGAGATTTGTCTGGTTACAAGAATTCTAAGCTAAAAGAGATGTTAATGGAAAAGTTAAAAATATCTGATCACAAATCGTCCCTGATATCCAATAATATGTTGTAGATTTAAAATTAAATGCACTCAGCTAAGCATTGCATCTCTAGTGTGTCTCAGGATTCCTATTCAGACAGTCAGTCATCTCAGTGTACTTAAAAAACAGATCCTCCCTCCCTTAAACAAAAAGAAGATCCTTTAAAACCAGGAGGACAAAACGAAAGCAATTATTATTATTATTATTATTATTAGTTTTTATAAAGAAAAAAAGAAAGAAAAAAAAGAAACCTATCCTTTGCAATATCTGATAAAGAACCATAGGATTGCCGGTAGAATTGACTACTAAAAACCAGGATAGAAAGGGTGTGAGCATAATCTTCAATTTGATTTCACATGCACCAGCTCTTATTTATTTATTTAATTTTTGTTGCTCCCCTCCAGTCATTATCGGAAGATTGGATGCTCACGATCATACCCATAAAATGGCAAGATATCCTTTGCACTAAGAGAAGAGAAGTGAAATAAACAAGATCAAACTCACCTCCTACTACAATACGGATTTCCAGATCGTCGTGGAGTTGAATGATCGGGTACCTCATGTAGCACCCTGATTTCAGCATCCTTGCTTCTTCCTCCTCCTCCTCCTGCTCCTGCTCCTGCTGCTGCTGCTGCTGCTGCTGCTGCTTAGGAAGGCAACGACCGATCCTCATACCCCATGGCCTCCTCCTCTCCGTCTTGTTCACAAACTTCCCACACTGCCCCAACCCACCAACACTCCAATCTTCTTTCCCAACGACAGAAGTCACGAAGAAGCTCTCATCTGGCCGACCCTCCATGCTCGATTTTTCGACTGATCTTCTCCTTCTGCCCCCTGCAGCAGTCCGGTTGCCGATAAACACCTGATCGCTGCAGACTAAGCGGTCGTCGAGGCCCGGTGCCTCTCCGAAGAAGTCGTACTCATCGAACCTGAAACACCCCATCGAACGAAACATTTCCAACTCAAAATAATCTGGTAGACGAGAAAGTAATTCGGGAAAAAGAAAAAAGAAAAAATCTTCTCACCGGAGATGGCAACCATCCAAGTAAATCCTACCGGCCCGAGTGGCTGTCTCCCCCGGGAGGCATCTCAGAATCTGGGCCCTGCACTGGGCGATGCAGCGGTCACAGGCGGACTCGGAGAGACGGTCGATGCACTCAGCGGAAGCGTAGACCCAGCTCTTGGCCGCGGTTCCCGCGACGACCCAAGCATACCGTTTCGAGGACACTTGCGACGCGATGGTCTCCATCACGTTCCTGAAGTTCTCGGCGAAGTCCAGGCGGTCGGAAGGAGCCGCTGCGCGGTTGCCGCAGAAGAGGGTGGCCTGCGAGTTTCGCGGGTCCCCAACGGACGGGTCTATGGAGCACAGCAGCAGGAGGAGGAGGAGGACGACGGCAACGAAAACAAGAGGAGAAGCCGTTTTGATCGACATGGGGAAGGTCTGGAAGGGAGGAGAATTGGGAAGGGGGTCGATATCAAGAGCTGGGTTCATTTTCGAATGAAGCAGATGGGGGTGGGGGTGGGGTGGGGGGCTCACCCTTAGAAAAGGAGTTTGCTGAGGTCCTGCTATTCCAGGGACAGGGAGACTGTGTGGCTTCTCTGAGAGACAGAAGAACAGACAATAAATAAATAAGAACAAAAAAAAAAAAAAGGGGTAAGAGGGGCAAAGAGGAGCGAGAAGAGAAGAAAACTGGGAAGGGATAGAGAGGTGTTTGAATGAGGATAACTCCAAACCTCAAGCTACCGGCAACAAAAGAAAAGAAAAGATTAAAAATTAATAATAAAAAAGATAGATAGATAGAGAGAGAGAGAGAGAGAGAGGGGGAGAAAAGCCATTAATGAGGTGGGATATTTGGGTCTTTCTCGACGTATTAATAATGGGAGGAAAGATTAAGGAGGAGGTATCTTGGGCGGAAGAGAAGGGAGGCCACTGCAAAATAATAATAATAACAATAAATAAAAAAGAAATAAATGAATAAAAAAGAGGAGGTTTTTAATTGGGTCTCGTCCTGTGCTGAGCAAAAATATTCTCTTTTCCTGCATGGCTTTTCCTTCCTCCCATCAACCCGCCACGGCAGTCGATTTAATTCCACACACGCCTGACGATGGACATTTGGAACGTACCATGATGACCCGAGGCCGAGAGGAGCCTTCGCCCTCTTGACTTCCCCTCCTTGACCCCCTCCCTCCTATACAAAGGTAGCCGTAAGGACGTCCCAACAATAAAAAACAATAAAATATAAAAAATTTGCAAGTTCTATCCGCACAGCTGCCAGCCGCCGCCGCCGCCGCCGCGTGGCATGCGGGATGGATGCGGGAAATATAACGCGAAGGTAGGATTTAAATTGGATGGTCTTGATCTATCCTTTGGCTGCATCACCGTTCGTTGATGGAAGAATTAGAATTAAGATTAAGATTAGGATTAGGATTAGGATTAGAATAGAATTCTATCCTATCCTATCCTATCCAGTTTCTTCTTCTTCTTCTTCTTCTTCTATTCAAGTCTAGTCTAGATGCATGCATGACATGAAGCTCCGACACCATCGTACTAAGTAAGTTCCATCATTGGAGTTGAAAGTGGCAGCCGCAAGATGCGGTAATATCGAACCTTATTGCAGCCAATAATTGAATAGCCAGCCAGCCAGCCTGTTTCTTTCGATCATTTTCCGGGAGTCTGATGCGAGGGTGAGGACCAAGACCAAATAGCCAGCCAGCCTGTTTCTTTCGATCATTTTCCGGGAGTCTGATGCGAGGGTGAGGACCAAGACCACACGGCCAACGTTCACCCCCCCCACCCCCCGCTTTTAACTGCGGGGCATCAATGACGAACGCTCTTTTTTTTTTATTTTGACTTTTATTTTTATTTCCACATTCATCACGTGAAACACATTCCCTAATCAATGGATGGATAGGTACATTTGCCAGTGACCTCAAGCAAAGTAACCTCACCACTAGCAAAGCCAAAGCCAAAGCCAAAGCCAAAGCCAAAGCCAAAGCCAAGCCAACCAACCAACCACATCATCCACACCAATGGAATGAGTTACTTGCATGTTAATAGCGATCTAATTGACCTCACCATGTGCTGCTGCTGTGACTGATAGGTCTCGACAAGCATAAATGCTGCTAAAAAGTAGCAGCAGACCAAACTTTCAAGATGCGAGCTCACCTCCAGATACAGCAAACTATATTCTTTTTACAATTGCACACGTGATAAAATTCTTTATACAGCCAACACAAGTCCAGAAAGAGATGCCTCATATTTCAGTTATGTTGACAACATTCCAATAACAATACATTAAAATCGGGATGGAAGTATACAAGCTACTCAGCGGGGGTAAAAATAAATAAATAAATAAATAAATAAAAGGGAGAAGAAGAACGGAACAAATATAAACGAAGTCTTCATTCAATCAAGTAGTGGATCCTCCAAAACTGCAACTTGATCAATGCAAGTAATCATCAGCGCTGTGTGCGTGCGTGGGTGAGAGAGAGAGAGAGAGAGAGAGAGAGACCCTTTGTCCATGGTGCTTCGGTTGAGATGTCATCTGATGCCACTGGGGTCGTGGGAGGCACATCAGGAAGCTCAAGAACCTCGTCTTCTTTGCCTTCAACTTGGAGTCCCACTTTTGGCTGTAGTTTAGGATTGGTGTCCTTCTAGCTACTTCTGCTGCCGATGACACTAATGAAGCAAGAACTACGGGCAAAGACTGCAGGATAATCTACCAACTTGAAAAAAAAGACAAATATTGCATTAGACAAAAAAGTTTATTGTATTAGCGTAATTTCATAAATCAATAAATCTTGATGCTTTGCGTATGAAATTCAAGAAAACCATATGGTTAATTGATAAAATAAATTACTATGATATATGTAAGGATATGGTTGAACCATATATGTCATTTTATATGTCATTTAAAGCAATTCCGTATGAGAGAATTAAGATGCAAGCATATATATATATATATATATGGTATTACGTGTATTTGCAGCGTGATTTATTAGGAAAGCCAATTAAGTGATGAATTAATAGGGCAGTGCTTGTGAAATCTATATTAAAAAAAAAAACCCTTCCTCCTATTGTTTTTTCCATCATTCCAGAGTTCAAAAATTAAAGAGTGGTGTAGCTCTTTAAATATTTTGAGAGATAATTAGATTCTCTGAGAAAAGAGTGATTCTCTGAGAAAAGAGTGATTCTCTTGAGTGTACTTACGATCAGGGTTGTGATGTTTTAAGTGTTGAGTGTTGTAAATACTTATAACCATTTTTCTTTCTATAAAGATCTGCAGCAGCTCCATGAACGTAGC
Source organism: Metroxylon sagu (assembly GCA_017589505.3). Lineage (NCBI taxonomy): Eukaryota > Viridiplantae > Streptophyta > Magnoliopsida > Arecales > Arecaceae > Metroxylon > Metroxylon sagu. The sequence goes on along the minus strand of JACVBY030000342.1, from coordinate 340,502 downwards.
CTGCATTGGGTGAACCACGTAAATTTATGTGATGTTATTTTGTTTGCTCTTATTCTATTATTATTTCCGCATAGTTTTATTGCTTTACTAATCTGGTATTTTGGAAAGGTTTATTTCCTAACAACTGACATCAGATCTTGGTGATAGTCTAAGGAAATTCTGTCTAAGGAAGCTGAATTTTAAAAGAAACCGATTGTCACCCTATCAATCTTTCCTGAGAACTTTCTTCGCGGTTTGTAGAGATTCTGAAGAATCAGATTCTAATGGAAGCAATGGCAGCATATGAAGAAAGCACCATCAAAATCGAGAAGTTCAATGGTAAAGATTTCAACTTCTAGAAAATACAGATTGATGTATCAAAAAGGCATGCATTTGCCTCTTTTGAGAAAAAAGCCAACGGAGATGAAGGCTGAAGATTGGGCTCTACTGAACAGGCAAGCGCTTGGAGTCATCCGATTGACATTATCTCGCAATGTCACTTTCAACGTAGCAAAGGAGAAGACCACAGCGAGTCTTATGGCGGCTCTCTCCGACATGTATAAAAAGCCATCCGCTTCAAATAAAGTGCACTTGATGAGGCAGTTATTCAATTTGTGAATGAAAGAAGGTGCATCCGTAGCAGCTCACATCAACAAATTTAATACGATCACAACACAACTAAGTTTGATAGAAATCGAGTTCAATGATGAAGTTCGAGCTTTAATTCTTCTGTTTTCTCTATCAGAAAGCTGGAATGCAATGGCGACGGCAGTAAGCAATTCTTCTGAGAGCAAGAAGCTAATATTTAAAGATGTTTGAAATCTAATTCTAAGCGAAAAGATACATAGGAGAAACATCAGGTTCTGCCTTAAACACTGAATCCAGAGGTAGATTCAATAACAGAAACTCAAACCGAAGCATATCGAAGTCAAGATGGAGCAAGTCTAGATCTGAAAAAAAGGAGTACAGCTGCTAAAACTGTGGCAAGGCTGGTCACTTAAAGAGAGATTGTAAATTACTGAAGAAGAATAACAGTGGTGCAAAGGAGTCCGCGAACGTGGCCGAAAATAGTGGAGATGCTTTAATCCTAAGCGTTAACAATTCGATTGAATCCTAAATTTTGGATTCTAAAGCATCATTTCATTGTACGTCGCATCGTAAAATCATGAAAAATTACGTCGACAATGATTTCGGTAAAATCCATTTGGCTGATGATGAGATCTTGAAGGTTATGGAAAAAGAAGATATTCAAGTGAAGCTATCAAATTGAACTCTGTAGAAATTAAAGGATGTAAGATTTATTTCTGATCTAAAAAGGAATTTAATCTCAGTGGATCAACTTGATCAAGAAGGTTATCAGACAACCTTCGCAGAGAACGAATAGAAGATCACCAAGGGAGCTATGATCGTAGCTAGTGGAAAAAAGAACAGCACTCTCTATGTCATAGAGAATATCGTTGCACTTGCTGAATCAGAGGAGAAGTCAAAGATCCGGCATTAGAGGCTTGGTCATATGAGCGAGAAAGGGATGAAGGTTTTTTTCTCAAAAGGAAAGCTGTCAAATTTGAAATCAGTAGATTTTGGTCTATACAAGGATTGCATTTTTGGCAAGCAGAAAAGGACCAGTTTCTCAAAAATCAGCAAGCTACCCAAAGCAGAGAAGTTAGAGCTCGTTCACATAGACGTGTGGGGATAATCACCAGTTTCATCCATCGGAGGTTCATCGTACTACGTCACCTTCATTAATGACTTTACACGAAAAGTATGGGTTTATTTTCTACAAAGAAAATCAGATGTTTGTGATGTTTTCAGAAATGAAAAATCATGGCAGAGAACGAGACAAGTTTGAAGATCAAGCGGTTGAGATCCGATAATGGAGAAGAGTATAGGGATAAGAAGCTAAAAGAGTTCTGCGCAGCCAGTGGAATCAAAGTTAGAAAAGATTATTCCCAACACACCTCGGGAGAATGGTGTAGCAAAGCGTATGAACAGAACTCTGAACGAACGTGATAGAAGTATGAGAATACATGCAGGCTTACCTAAGATGTTCTGGGCTGAAACCGTTAACACAGCGGCCTACCTATCATCCGTGGGCCCTTAGAACCACTCGGAGAAAAGTTACCTGAAGAAGAATGGTTCGGTAAAAAGGTAAACTTTTCACATTTGAAAGTGTTTGGATATATTTCTTACGTTCATATTGACTCATCTGAAAGGAGCAAGCTCGACCCGAAGTGTAGAAGATGTGCTTTAGTCGGATATGGTACGATGAGTTTAGCTATCGATTTTGGGATATCAAGAATCGAAAAATTATCGGAAGCAGGGATGTCATATTCAATGAGAAGGCAATGTACAAGTACTTGTCTACAGAAACTACTAACAAAGAAGTTGAAGCTCAAAAGGAGTTTGTTAAATTTGAGGAGAATGCTGAAAAAGAAGTGCAATTAGGGGACCGGCAGTCCTGGTAATAAAGTCTCTCAAGAAGAACCACGCACTCCTGTAGCAGAAGTGAGACGATCCTCAAAAACTCCTAAATCGGTATAGTGTTATTCACCTTCTTTGCATTATATATCGTTAACTAATAATGGAGAATCAGAGTGTTATGATGAAACAGTTCAGGTTGAAGATTCAGTCAAGTGGAAGTCTGCTATGAAAAATGAGACGGACTCGCTGATGTCAAACCAAACATGAGAGTTGACTAACCTACTAGAAGGAAAAAAGGCTTTACATAACAAGTGAATTTTCAAAATCAAAGAAGAGTATGATGGAAGCAAACGTTACAAGCCGAGATTGGTGGTCAAAGGTTTTCAGCAGAAAAAGGCATCGACTACACTGAGATTTTCTCTCCGATAGTAAAATTGATAACGATCAGATTGATGCTAAAGATGGTAGCTACAGAGAATTTACATCTTGAGCAGTTAGATGTAAAGACGGCATTCCTTCATGGCGATTTGAAGGAAGAAATTTATATGAAGCAACCAGAAGGCTTCGTAGTAGCAGGCAAATAAAGCATGATGTGCAAACTAAAGAAGAGTCTGTACGGTCTGAAATAAGCGCCAAGATAGTGGTACAAGAAGTTTGATAGCTTCATAAGAAGCAGTGGCTTTACTAGATGCCAGGCAAATCATTGCTGTTATGTTAAAAAGTTTGACAATAGCTTTATTATTTTGCTTTTGTATGTGGATAATATGCTCATTGCAGGGTCTGATATGTAAAAAATAAATGATTTAAAGTGGGAATTGTCGAAGCAAATTGTAATGAAAGATCTTGGTGCTGCGAAGCAGATTCTTGAAATGAAGATTACCAAAGACAGATCAACAGGTACTTTGATGTTGTCACAGGCAGAGTACATTAGCAAAGTACTCTCTCAGTTCAACATGTAGGATGCTAAACCAGTGAGCACTCCTTTGGGTGCTCATTTCAAACTCTTCAAGGAGAATTCACCGAAAACTAAGGAAGAACATGAGCACATAAAGAAGGTTCCTTATGCCTCAACCATTGGAAGTTTGATGTATACCATGGTTTGTACCAGACCAGATATTGCGCAAGCAATGGAAGTAGTGAGTAGGTACATGAACAATCCTGGCAAAACGTATTAGGAAGCAGTCAAATGGATCCTTAGATATTTACGAAGTACCACAAAAATGGCACTCTGTTTTAGAAGTGGAGGTATGAGACTAAAAGGCTTTGTTGATGCTGACTTAGCTGGAAATGTCGACAACAAAAAGAGTACTACGGGATATATGTTTACTCTTGAAGAAACTGCGGTAAGTTAGGTTTCTCAATTGCAAAAAGTCGTGGCTCTCTCCATTACCGAGGCGAAATACATTGCAATTATAAAAACCAGCAAGGAGATAATTTGGCTTCAGGGTTTCTTAAAAGAATTGAGAAAGAAGCAGAAAAATAATGTTCTATATTTTGACAGTCAAAGTACGATCCACTTAGCGAAAAATTCGTCTTTTCATGCCAGAACAAAGCATATTCAGATTAAGTATCATTTTATTCGGTCTCTTTTGAAGAACAAAGCTCTAAAGCTTGAGAAGATTTATGAAAATGAAAACCATGCAGATATGCTTACGAAGACGGTGACGATTGACAAACTGAAGCTATGTTCTGCTTCAATTGGCCTGCAAGCTTAAAAAGGAAGAGAAGAGTTGTTGCATTGATCTTGTGTGAAGACATAACTGAAGTAAGACTTCAAGTGAAAGATTGTTGGCCTGATTTCATAAATCAATAAATCTTGGTGCTTCACGTACGAAATTCAAGAAAACCATGTGGTTAATTAGTAAAATAAATCATTATGATATATGCAAGGATACGGTTGAACCGTGTATGTCATTTTAAGCAATTCCGTGTGAGAGAATTAAGGTGCAAGCATATATATGGTATCACATGTATTTGTAGCATAATTTATTAGGAAAACCAATTAAGTGATGGATTAATAGGGGAGTGCCTGTGGAGTCTATATAAAAAAGGCCCTTCCTTCTATTGTTTTTTCCATCATCCCAGAGTTTAGAAATTAAAGAGTGGTGTACCTCTTTGAATATTTTGAGAGATAGTGAGAATCTCTTGAAAGTATGAGAAGAGTGATTCTCTTGGGTGTACTTGGGATCAGGATTGTGAGGTTCTAAGTGTTGAGTGTTGTAAACACTTGTAGCTATTTTTTTTCCTACAGTGAAGATCTGCAACAGCTCTGTGAACGTAGCCCACATTGGGTGAACCACGTAAACATATGTATTGTTATTTTGTCTACTCTTATTCTGTTATTATTTTCGCATAATTTTATTGCTTTACTAATCTGGTATTTTGGAAAGGTTTATTTCCTAACATATTGGAACGTCAAAAACTAATTAGGATTGGCTACATAATTCTTTTTCTTCGTTCAACTCGATTTTAAGTTATATTCTTTTATAAGATGCAAAGATTCTAAATTTACTGAAATGCCAACATATAGAGAGAATTTACCTGGTTGTTGCAAGGTTGCAAGCACAACAATTTTTTTGTTTTACATATTCATTTGCATCAGAGAATAACTAAACTCAGCAATGCCAGCATGATTAATCAGAAATCAAGATTCAATTTGATGCTCCTGTAACTATAGATTCAAGAAGCTGCCTATTTATTTCTCATATTTGAAAAAGGCGATCAGCATGACCTTTCATGCCTAGAAAATATGATGAAAATTATCTCCTTTAACTTATCTCAACTGATACTGCATTAACTGGCATGGATTCCATTGGAAATAAAATGACAACACAAGAAACATTAAGAGCCTTGGTTCAATAAAGACATTAACAAACATACCTCACTTTCCAAGTTCTTGAATTCCACTAAAACATCCTCCTCACCTTCAACAGATAAACACTTGCCTATAATTGCTTTTATTTTGTTAGGTAGAAAAAGGAAAATCTAAGCCATTAACTTTAGAACATTGAATGAGCTAACTGAGCAAGTGTTCTTCAGACCACATAAATATGGGAAAGATCAATAATGAAACTAAGACTAAAGTGACTAAGTATCAAGCTTTGCCCCCAATATCTGGGTTGCCATGCTTGCAGGTTTTTTCCCAAAAGAAAAAAAGAAAAGAAAAGAAAAGAGAAGCCACAGAAAGATAATTGAAAGGCAACAACATTATTCTAAATTGCATTAAAAAGAACATTTCATATATCAAGCAACAATGTCGTATTATGGTAATCAATTAATCATGGTAAAAGCCAATATATGTTTTCAGCAAGAGAACAGGGCATGATGTAAAAAACCATAATCAAGGTCTGAGCTCATTTGCCTCTAAAGACCAATCTTATCCATTAAAACTTCTACCAAGTCCAAGATTCTGTAGCAATTAGCCTCTGCATTTTCATACAAGAAGAAAGAAAAATTTTTCCTTTTTTGGATATCTTTATTGCTTTAGCTGGAAATAGGTTAGAGCAGCTAGTATGAAATTAGGAATTATCTAATTTCTCATCGTAACCACTTGGCTGCTAATTACAATTGCAGTCCAATATCCATGATTATTCAATTGCATACTGGCAACATTCTCAATCTGCATTGGAAATCCATGTAATCTGAACAGTTAAAATCTTAAGTATCCATCAAACCAGAACACACACACACTCAACATCCAGAAAAGGGAAGGAAAGAAAGAAAGAAAGCAATAAAAGCAACAGGAAAAAAAAAAAAAAGCAAGAAAAGAGGTTAAAAGATGGGAGAATCAACTAAAAAAGGGTCCCATCCATGTGCAACAAGGGAGAGAACAGAAGACAATAACAAGATACAAGACTAAGGAGAGGAGGTTAAAGGACAGCAATATTGTTGCCAGAGGAGAAGGTAAGGTTTGACCAAGCAACTGTAGGGAAGTAACAAGTCAAATATAATGATTCCATGCGTTAGAAGTCAAACTAGGCATTACAAGCAGTGTTTTCAAAGGCACACTTAAGGCGTGAGGTGTAAGACAGCCACAGTCAGGCACTTCTCATACCCTAAAGAACGTCTTAACATAAGGCACCAAAGATTAGGCACTTCTTATACATTGAGTGAGCGCCTTCATCTAGGCATATATAAGGGCAAAAAAACATACATTTTGAGCTGATCTGAGACTCAAGAAAAGCATAATTTTCTTCATAAGCTATATTTGTAATATTTTTCTAAGTCTATCATATTTATTTGACTATGTTGACTCTATGATGCATCATCCCATGTTCAATTATATTTTTTACCTTGTAGAAAAGGTAAAAATTAAAAAACATAGATGGAACATCAAAAATTATATTATCATCTGAGAAAAAGGAGAAAAAACATTAAGGGATTACATATTTCAGCTGAGAAAGAAAACGTTTTCCATTGAATTAATAGGCTAAATATATTACTATTATGATTTTTTTAGCTTTTCTATTATATTATAAATTTTGCTTATATAAATTATTTTATCGTTTATTTCAAAAATATGCGCTTTCTTTGCTCAGACGTGCACGTGCACTTTGCGCCTTATGCCTAAGTTTTAAGAGTCCTTTGTACTTAAGTGCATATAGCGCTTTTAACAACACTGATTTATGAAAGGTGTTAGGAGAGGGGTATGTTTAAGGTTTCTTAGAAGAAAGAAGTCAAGGGTCCCATCACCACCATGGTGAATTTGTGCTTCAGGGTGGAAGAAAATTTCAAAATTTTTCTGCATCAAGTATAGGGAATGGGAGATTGTCAGCTTGTAGCGAAGGAAAGACTTGATATTAGGGCATCATATGAACCAGGCATCATTAATCTTAGCTATCTGAAGCAAGAGAACATGCAGCCATGTAGAAGCAAATATGGATGTGGAAAGCAAACCTCTCAAAAAATTTAAAATAAGGAATGCTTTGAATGCGAGTGTAGAAGTGAGTTTTGAGTTCCACAATGGGTGCAGCACCCTAAAAATTAGCATAGTGCTACCAAGTTGAAAATTATAAAAGAAGACTTGGTAACAAACATTATCGGGTATTTAGAGCGCAAACCGATGACATAAAGGTAGTACTCATGGTATGCCATACCATGTATCACCCATACCAAATGTTCCATTCCATGCTAGCACCGAGCCGAAACTCATTATGGATGCATACCAAGTCTCAGCATATTGAACTAACACACATACCAAGCATACCGATACTGTGGTACTTATAAGAGGTCCAATACCAAAACGGTGAACCCTAGTAGTACTAGCATAAAAATATAAAAGATTTTTGATAGATAAGTTACAACTAAACCAATGCACTCGTGCATTGCATGCTCTAGCACCAACAAAACTGTGCACATGTACGCACACATGCCTCATCATGTTTTGCTGATCTCCTGTCCCTTCATTTCCTTTCATGATCGAGGTTGCTCAAGAAAATAATTTCAGTAGTGCAGATCATAATAAAGCAATTCCTTACCACAAGAAGCATTGCCCACATTACAGCTCGCACAATCATTTTACATTATGCAAACTAAGCCGTACATGATTTCCTTGAACGTCTTTGTTCAATAGTCATAGGCTATAACATGAGTTATTTCGATTGACCATTTCATCACCAAACTATGATGTAAATACTTTTACAATGTCCACAATTGTGATATCTGTCAAAATCTCAAGGATCTGTTTTGATGCCAAACTGGCAAATTCCAGGATAATTCGCACATCCTGTGAAGTTACCACAGGAGGAAAGGAGAATAAATTCCCCTTTCATCACCTCCTTTTCACAGTTGATTCCAATCTGAGGGGAGATATGCTGCAGATATAACAACCTACACAGAACTAAGAGCTATAGCATACAGCTGTCAGGCTGATCTCTTGCATGCCACATCATTACAAAAGCATATTCAAAAAACAAAATAGACTAGCAGGATTCATGTAGGTGACCACAAATGATTGGGTTAAGGATTTTTTTTCATCATTTATGAGATAAATATATGAATACTTCGTTATTCTCAAGAGAAATCTGCATCTGATTAGGTGTATATCAGTCTGTGCATCTATTTCTACCTGCTAGTGAATGTGAAGCTCAAAATGGCTCAACCAAAAGCAATATTAATGCAAAAATAAAAAAGAGAAAAGAGAAGTAAAAACTCACATCCTGATAAGCCTTTGCCTCTTCTGTATCATCCATCAACTTGTGAACATCTTCCAGATTGATCTCACTTTGTATAGCTTTAATGGCTTTATTGCCTACCTTGATGCTTTCAAATACAGCTTTCCGTTTGCTTGCTAGTTCAATATCTGCTAACTAAAGCAAGCAAAAAAAAGCACAGACATTACTATATAATACTTGAAAGAAGACAGCTGCCATCAGACTATTTTCAAGTAGTTCAAACAAAAAATATGTACCATACAAAATCCCACACCATGACAGCACATGCATTCATTCACATGTAACTACATACTTGTTGCTTAACATTAATTAACCAAGCATCAACTTGCTTCAATAACTCTTCCTGAGCTTTCTTCTTCTCTAGTGCAAGCAAGGCCCTGCCTTTCCTCTTCTCTCGAATCTGGTCCCTTGCAGCTTGCTTCCCAGCTTCAATGACAGCATCAAGCTGGAAGGGAAAAACAGAGAACCATGAGCACAGAAATGGAGTTAGTAGCAAAAAAGATTGCTATTGATATTTATAGAGAGCATCCCCTATAGGTTTATTGAACAAGGATTCAGTGCTCAAAGATTTGGATTTCATGCACCGTCTAAGATACAGTACCACTATATTCGCTAACTTTCACATATGAAAACCCCAAAAAGAGGTTCATCTTCCTAATTTGCTGAAGCAAGGCAAGCATCACACAAAAACAAAAGCAAAATTCAAGATTTAGTAAATTAAAAAAAGAAAGTTTATTTTCACCCACATGGAGGACCTTAAGCACTCATATCATAAAGATTAGATAAAAAAGTTATTTGAGAAAGCATGATTTCATGAGCTAAAAAAGATGATGGAGGTTGTGCATTTGTGACTTTGGATATGTGCACTACCTGCTAAATAAGCTGCCAGGCTATAACTTTGACAAAAGTTACTTTTGGTCCCCAACTTTGAACACCAAATATTTCGTGTCACAGAACTGATGGAAAGAAGACAGACACCAGTTCACACTTCCCATGCACAGCAGATAGACAACGAAGTGCATCTCATTGCTCAGAAAAGGATTAAGATGGGTTAGAAAAAGTGGATAGTGTTTGCCTTTTTCTTTTCTTTTCTTGTTTGACCAAGAAGGCCAAAGCCTATGGAGTTATATTAATATGCCAGTTAAAAAGGATAGTTCTGCAGACATTGTTGGTCAGGTAAAGGAGCTCCTCAGGCAAATCAGAAGTCCAAAGCATGCTTGGCCATTGCTGAGTTCCTAACTTGAGAAAATCACTCAGCAGGTTGATTGGCTTCCTGATAGACATAAGCAATATTTACATTGGAAATGGATTACAGAAGAAGTAAAATAGCACGCAACCAGATGCTGGAGCCATGTGAGGGACAGGAGTGGTTAATCGAAGGAGTGGATGCTCAGTTGAATTTGAACACACAAAAAAGACATGGATAAACTTTATGGCATTGGACAAATGGTCCGTCCTATAACATATCTGTGGATGGAAATCAGAACTTTCTGGCAACACAATTGCCAAAGGACAAAATCCATAGGATACAACAGTGCTCAAATAGACATTCCCACAAACTATAGTGAATGAGAAATTGAGATCGTGTAATTGTGCCTGTGCATGAAGAAAATGATCAGCTACAACAGATCAAGGTTTTAAATGGGAAGGTTTTAAATGGGAAAGTCACTATTATACCGCTTATAAGATCAGAAAGGAAATAAACTCATCTGAAGTTGCATGCCGCAAACTTTGACCCTGACTTACAGAGGGTTATCGCCGGGTTGAGAACCAACTGACCATAATATGTTATAAAACTTAAGTGGATCGCGCCTTGACCCTTGAAGTCTCTCATTGGTTAAAGTAACAAGGAAAGAGAGATAGAGAGAGAGTGCTTGACTTGGCTAGACTTAGATGATACCTGAAGGGGTTTAGAATTGGATGATGGTGATCCCCATATCGCTGATCCAAGCCTATGAATATGAACTGCTATCTTTAAGATGCTTATAAGCTAAACATCATGTGATTTAGATATTTCTAAACCACGCATCAAGCAGTCAAAAAATTGAACGATTTCAAGAGCATGAAATAATTCATGTTTTATTTGACCTCTTAATGTAAGAGCCAAAGGTCTCTAAATCATAAGATTTTTAGTGTATAAATATTTTAGACATAGTCATACAATAGCTCGAATTATCGATGTGAAACCCCCATCATTGAAATCTAAACCTGACAACATTTGAGTATAGGGAGCATGCACTCACCCACATTTTCTCCTAGTTGCCAATAAAAAAAAGGAAGGTCAAGAAATGGGTATGTTCCTTAAATGCTGATGAATATTTACAAATGCATTGCTTAGGCATGACATATGGACAGCATTTAAATATACCAAATGGCAATCCTATTTCTTTTACACGGTACTTTTTTTTTTTAATAAAACAACTCACTTTATCTAGCTATATGATTGCCTGAATATGAAGTAGCTTTATTACTTGTTGTTCTAGACACCCCCGCATCATTTCAGAGTTTGAGCTTTATCAAACTGATGTGTCTTTCTGCAGCCGAATGTTGAGCTTGCTAGCTCTTTGCCAGCCCTTTCTGAAGTTCCCCAAGCTCCATGGTGAATGGCTCGGCTGTGGTATTCGGCATAGGGAATTGATTTGACATGCATTTGCTGAGCACGCCAATTTCGTTAATCAACTGGCCCTGTATCATATGGAAATATGCGAACATTACTTCATGAAACATATCGAAAGAAGAACCAAAGTTGCAACAGACCAGCAGCAGAAAGGTCAAGGAAAACATGGAGCGAAAAATTTATCCATCTTTGATGGTACGGAAACAAAGTTAAAAAGATGATACTAATGATAACAGCAAGTGATTTATAAAAAATAACATCATGATCATGGCTAAATTCAACGGACGCACTCCACAATCTATATTGGATTAAGTACGTTCTAGGAGACACAATCATGCAGAAAACCGAGATGAATTCAAGGCCCTTTCCTCTCCCCTTTTCCTTATATCCATTAGAACGAATAAGAACAAGAGATGAAGAATTTAGGAAAAAAATAGAGAGGATATCATGCAATCGCTCGATCATGAGGAAACAAGATAAGATATAAAGAAACAAAGCAGGAGGAAGGAGAAGGGTGCGAGGAACCTACTGCTGGTATTGAGCGAGCCTGCGGCGTTGGGTCTTGAGGGACAGCATGGCGTTGGCAATCCACGTCCGTTCCCATCTCTAAACCCTAAACCCTAACTCTCGTCTTGTTAAGAGAGAAGGCAAGGGAAATCCAAGGAACCAAGGGAAAAATCCCCCGGCTCTCTCTCTCTCTCTCTCTCTCTCTCTCTCTCTCTCTCTCTCTCTCGGAGTGGAGTTGAGTAAAGAAGGAAGAAGAGAAGAAGAGCTTCTTCTTTCCTTGCAGAGCTTTTCGTTTTCGCTGGGCCTCGCCGCGCTTCCCACTCCAGTGGCCAATGGAGTTTAGCGGGGAGCATAATCAAGCAGGGAATACAAAAGTAAAATAATTATATTTATTTATTTATTTATTTATTTAAATACTTTTTAATAAAAAAGTGGGAGCTAAAAAAAGATTTTTTTTTTTTTTTTTTTTTCTTTCAGGGAGTGAATAGAATTTTATTATTATTATTATTATTATTATTATTATTATTATTAACTTCTTCTCTTTCGTTATAACAATTTTTATCCTTTATCGAAAAAATACTCCGCCTCACCTTCCACTAGCTATTTATTCCCCCCCCAACGCAACAAAATTATATTTAAAATAGTAACATACAAAAAATAAATAAATAATGACGATTGGAAGAAGACTTCTCTGCCAATTGATGGCAGAGAATTACGTTGTTTAATAATAGTTGATGATGATGATGAGTTTATTCGGCAAACAATTTAACGATAGTGGTTCAGCCTCATTATTGAAGGATTTATACTTGTATGAATAACACGCACGTAACTAAAATTTGAGATATTTGATAATCATGGGGTTAAGCTTTAGAATAGTTGCGGCAGGGCTGATATCTTTCCGTAGTAACTATAGACGCCCAGCCGATCACAGCAGGAAGCGACCCCTTCGTAGGCAGCAACGATCAGGGAGCAAAGCTGTATTAATAAATCTGAAAGTCACTGATTTCTTGAGCTGGAATTCATTGAGGAGAGAATAAATCTCCTAAATAGGAAGCAAAAGCAAATTAAGCACAAATACAAACAGAGCTCTGCTCATGTACATAATAGAGAAGATGGTGCTTATATTACATACATACATACATACATATTATAGGATGTCATTATGCATGCATTGCAGGCTGGGAGGACACTCATGCTATGAGTAGCCCTTGTTACTCATCAACAACTACACTAATCTCCCCCTTGTCAAGCAGGTCATAGAACTCCCGGGTTCTCCTTTGGTAGTTCCAATGGTAAATCTTCCAAAAGAATCCACAAACAAGGCCAAGGCTCATCCCATAGATCATCTCTTTGATAACGCTTGGCCCCTTGGAAGCGGCAAGGATCTTATGAGTGGAAGCCATTTGCTCCTGAACCCTGCTGGATCAAATTATTGCATTAAAAATTATAAAGCTGTATGCCAGTAAGAAATACTAAATTGTCAATAAGATAACACAACCAACACTAAGAATTAGACTACAGCCCCACCTAACACGCACAAAGAGAGAGAAAGGGAGCCTAGCCAAATAAGTTCACTGCATCTCGTCGATACCCCTAAATATGGGGCAGATATCCCAAATGACTAGGTTCAAACTCAAATGATGGTACAAAAAGAGTAAATTTTAGCATAAAAGAGCTTCAAAGTAGCAACCCTCCTTTCTGAGGATAACAAGGCTTAAAGCCATTATTTCAAAAGACATATCATGAAATGATAAAACGGATTGTCATTCCAAATATCAAAATAGAACTATCCCTTCACCATCCTACCATCCCAATCCATGAGACAACTGTGCATCCTATTCCATATAAAAATTTTCCATCTCATAGGATTTAAAGCCTTGCTTAAAGCTACAAATTTGACAAAATCAAGGTTTAAAACAAAGCTAGAAGTAACTCTGCCTCATCACAGTTTTTTTTTTTTTTTTTACAGGATGGTCTTCTGTTTTTCCCATTGCTTACTTTTAGTTAGGTAATTCTTATAAAGATAAATTCCAAAGTGGCTTACATTGATTTGGTGGTTAATATGGAAGAGATGGATATCATGTATTCATACAACAATAAAGAACTCCCAAATAAGCTCCATTGCAGATCCTCATTGCCTGCTTCTGTCATGGTGATTCATCGAGTTGTAGGTGGTTATATCATTACAATGATAATCTCTGACATACATGCAGGAGAAATGGCAGTGTATCAACTATTACAAGGACACTGAAACCTCCAGCTAGAAGAGGACTTTAAGAAGTTCAACAGTTTAGTCTGTTCAATAATCCAAGGATTGTTGAAGCTGTGAAGTTTGCAGACAGGTCACTACAATCTGAGCATATTCAGGTCCCAGACCCATCATTTTTCCTTTCCCAAAGGATATGATTGTGTTTGTCGATCTTGATGTGTCTCAAATTTTGGCATAACGGAGCTCCTTCAGAAATGAACCTTTTTTTCAAGAACATCAACTTGAAGGAATTAATGTTTTGGTTGCCCAAGAAGTGTGCACCTTGGAAGAGGAAAGAAAGAATCTACAAAGCTTGATTCTATGTACATAGCATAGAAACTGCATAAGGCTTGAGATAGCTAACTAAAAATAAATCCAAGTCACTTAATCTTCTCATTAAGAGTACTAGAAGAAAGCAATTACAACAACTCAGAAGCTCATCCAAAAAGACTTGCCAAGAAGACATTTTTTTGGGCTTTTTGATTTTATACAAGTACCAAAGATCTTTCCAGTACATGATCAATGTAGGACTAAACATTCATCAGCATAAATTCTCATATAGTCCCTCCATTCAATCTCCTACATCCTTGCCAGTCTAAGAATTCATATCCAAATTCACAATCAAATCCAATCAAATATAATCATAAACATATAGAACTCATCCATAGCGTTTTCTAGTCTACATGGCTCATAGGCTGGGTTTGCTTTGATACAATTTGCAACAACTCAGGATCTCACCCAAAAAGGCTCACCAAGAATGTATTATTTAAACTCTTTGATCCTATATAAGTACCTACGATCTCCTCAGTACATAGCTGATATGGAAGTAAACACTCATCAAAATAAACTCTCATAGAAACAATGATTTTTGTTTCTCTATATTAAGCAAGGATGCTAAGTATTTTGATTTAGCATTCAAATAAAATTGGATAAATTAGATAATGGTTATTTTTGCCAAAGAGAAGGAAGAAATAGCTGTAGAATCCAGCAGCACCATCTGATAATGGCAATGGGAATATTCTGCCCACTACTGCCATAGTTTCACTGATAGAGGGGAACGAAGGTGTAGCCTTTGTAGGAAAGTAGAAGAATGGCACTAGAAAAGATAGGAATTCCACCAGATATCCACGTAGAACGAAGGACATATTGAAAAGGCCACCAAGGACTAAGGTGTCTAAGGTGTAATTGAAGCACTTCATCAATCTTCAAAATCATGCAATCTCATCCATACTCCTCTAAGTTCCTCTCAATTCTTAGGTTGAAAAACAGAGTTCGGCATTTAGCATCTAAGACTGACAACTCAAAAATTCAACTACTAGTAGATCCTAGATCAGCCACATTCTTGATTGGATCACTGGGCCCTGCTCAACTGACAACTCAAAAATTCAAAGATCCGACTCAGATACTAAGCCAATTTCTTGAGTGGATCAGTGATCTGACTCGATCAAATTGGAACTCAATAAAGATTCCGAATGTATGCCCTAAATCTTTTCTCAGCACTAGATTTTCTTTTCTTTTTTTTTTTTGAAAAAAAAAAGAACAATTCAAAATTTACATCCACAAAGATTTTACAAATTTTTTTTCTTTTTCTGAATTTGTTCATGATCCATTATCCAAGTATTGTTCTATATTGTGAAATTTTATTTTGTCGGCGACTTGTGAACAAACTAAGTTGAGCAGATTAATATTTTGTCAACCCCAAGCCCGGTTTAATAATTTTTTTTTTTTTTTCCACCCAAGTGAAAAAAAAAAAAAAAGAAGAAGATAGGATTGGGTTCCATATTAAGTAGCAGGCAGAGCAGAACATATAAAATTCAAATTGTTAAGGACCGATGTAATCGACACATCACATATACGAGAATAGAAACCACCATGTGAGGTAACCATACTAGGATGGATAGGGAACAAAAGGGCATCGGTTAGCGATGGATGATCAATAGAAATCCAAAAAGTAAAATGAGGAGATTCCGATGGTTACCTTCCCAAGTCCGTCCCCCTGCCACACAAAATTCTTTTCTTGACGCTGGTCGAGTGCCTCCCTCCCTTCGTCTATCAGCGGTCCGCCGACCCAGAGGCACCTAGGTGGCGGAAGAGGAGGACCACTAGAGTGGCACGTGTCCGACGGCGAAATAGCACCGAGTATGGCAAACGGTGCCCTCTGCACCCGAATAAAATACTACGATCGCCAGCTTAAGGGTATTTTCTTTTTGTTATATATATATATATATATATATATACACACACAAACACATATACATATTTACTTTACTCCGAAAACAACAATGAAAATGTTAACAAACATATTGTATTTTACCTGTATACCAGCTATTATAACGGCCAAACAATAATCATTGCAAAAACCATTGCTTCTGTTTACTACCTTCTTCAGATCTCTTGTTTAAAGTTAACGATGGGCCGCCCCGTCCGTCTAAAATTTTACAAACTTACATAATTAAAATAAATTATGGGACAGGCTTAGGTAAATAAATAAATAAATACATAAATCCCGATCAAACAAAGAGCTGGGTTTGAAATATTTATTTATATTATTTATTTATTTATTTATTTATTTAAAAAAAAGATGGACCTGGTGACAGGTTTCAAATTGTTCTGTTCAGATTGGATTGAATTTGATCAAAAAAAAAAAAAAAAGGAAGAAGAAGAAGAAGATCCAATGAAATATGGACATGGAACCATAACCCAACATTTCATCAGCTTTAATATCGTCCAAAGCCACCTTTTTATCTGTAAAACCACTTAAATACAGCATTAACACAAGGTTCTGGATGCGTGGTTGAGAAAGCTTTTAAGTCGGCCCTTGGCAGATTTTTTTTTTTTTTTTTTTTTTTTTTTTGTGAAATGCCAATAAATGAGGGAAAAAAGAAAAAGACATGACACATTATGCCAGTTTCATGATACATGATGTGAGAGGAGATTTTCTAACAACTAACACCACCAATCCCAGAATATGCTTACAGATTAAATTGCACCAGCCACTAGTGACTGTTCAACTCACCAAGCATAATCCCGGCCATGGCTACAACTTGTTTGTACTGATATCCAAAACCTGGAGTCCTGGACAAACTTTCAAGAGAGCCTACTTACAGATACCATGCAAAGTTCAGCGCCAAGAGCACAAAACAGAAATCCAAACATTATCATTCTGGTGTATCGACCATTTACCCATAAACGCCATTCAGTCAACCGCCTTTGATGATGAATAGATCCTAATATCCATCAGACAATCTAATGAAGAAACTGTTGAAAAAGATATCATTAAGATTAGACGACTAATAGATGGAATGAAATATAACCAAAAGTTCTCGACCCATGCTGGCGCAGAGTGCCAGCCCAGTTCACAACTTTACATTATGCTGAAAATCAAGTCCCCATTCAGCCATGTTTCACACAATACAGCAGCAAATAAATGATTACATGGCCTTGAGAGTATTTACACCCTGAAACAGATTGCAGACCAAAAGACAAGGACAGCAATTTATGACAGAATTCAGAGCCCAAGGGCAGTAAAACGCAAGATGAGCAAACACAGGCACTCGCGATCCACCAGCATTTTGTTATATGCACCTGGGGAAGTAGATCTGACCCACGTAACCTCCAGCTATTGCCCTTCTCACGTTGCTCTCAAACAACTTGGGGTTGTCACGTAGAACAGCAGCTGCATCATGATTCAAGGGGTCCTCATCATTGGGTTGCTGCATATATAATCAGAAAAAGTTAAATAAGGTTATATTTTATTCATAAAAAATGTGAAAAATAAGCTCCATTCATATTAAAAAAAGAAAGAAAGAAAAAACAAGCCAACAAAGATTCCATCAATATGATTAAGTGATGAATAAAATTAATTCTATCAATTATTTTAAGTGATAAATAAAATTCAGAAGAATGAACTAAAGGAGAAAGACAGATGTTAATAATGGAGAAGGCAAAGTAGGCCAACATGTAACATCACCATGTTGATCTAGATGCAGTGCATTCTACATTGGTCGATCTATAGATGTGATCAAATCGATATATAAACAAGGAAATGATAAGTTTCATTGAGCACTATTGTGCTAGGTTCAACCAAGCATCAAAGCAAGATTATATGGCAATGTTACATGATGGTCCTACTAAAATTTGTCCCTATTGCTGCAAAAAACGGAATGTAAAAATTTGCTTGAAAAGTATTGCTGAAGTATAAATGTCATTAGCTAAATTTAATAGCTGCAAATTGCCCAATGATAAAGCAAAGCAGCTATTATTGAGAACATTTGCAATAGACATCATTTCATGTAGGACTCTATTATTTCCATGCATTCTGCAACTGAAGCTTGCACAAAATACACACCGGGGATATGAACAACCAATCCTTACATCCTTAAAACATATAAGAGTGGCCCAGTTTCCAAAATTTCCAATTCCAAACCCTAATTAGATTTTAATTTTTAGAAGAGTTAAAACATGCCAGACTTTTGTAGAAGAAGAGACTCCAAAAAAATTCTAAAAAGAAACCTTTGGATACCTTGACCCTAAGAACATTCAAAAGAGGAAGAAAAGAAATACTTCTAAACCAAGAGACAGAGAGATGACAGTGACATATAATGTATTGGATATTAGTTAATTAATAAAATAGTTGTTGTTAGGTATTTTCTAAAACTTAACAACCACATGCATCACAACTAGTAGCTGGAAATAATCTACATGAAAAATACAGTTAAAGCAAGGAATGGAGCAGAGTTAGAGGGGATTGTTAAAAACTAAAGTGTTCACACATCCCTTGCTGTGTCATGACCTAATCCACCTGTAAAGCACACAAATCTATAAACATCCTTGATGGTTAAGAAACTTTATTGTCACCTGTCCAGAAGGAATATATGAGGCCTATAAGTGAACAAAATAAAGAAGCACCATATATGCAACATGAACAAGAACTAACCAGAGATGATTCAAGCATTGCATATGACAGTGTAAGCCATGATATTAACAGCTATTTGAAAGAATGAGAATTAATGGATGGCTGATTTGTTAGTTTGACCACAATAGAACAATGCTAAAAGGTCTGTCTTAGGGATGCCTATATAAGGAAAACAACAAGACATATCGGCAAAGGTTATACACTATCAAGATCATGGTTTGTTGAACCATCCCGAACCAGTCGGTTCAGAGCAAATCAAACCAAACCAAACCAGCAAGGAACCAGCTTAGTTCAACTGTTAATTTTGGTTCACTCTATCAGATCAAATTTACGGGTCCAAATGGCAAGTTCGGTTTCGACTAGTTTAATTTAAATAAAAGCATTATCACCCTCGCTTGACATTAGCCTGAGTTTGGCTCGACCCCTATGAAAGCCTAGCTCCATCCCTCATCGCCCACTGCCTGCTCTCTATCACCGATCGTTGTTTGCCGATCTTGCTCATCACCAGTCACCATGGCTCGTCATCCCTCACCTATCCGTCACTTGGATAGTCATCGTAACAAGGAAAAGGTTCGCCCATTGCTCGTCAAGTAATTTTTCACCCTTCTCTCTCTCTCTCTCTCTCTCTCTCTCTCTCTCTTCAAACTCTTTCCACTTCCATGAAGTCACCCTCCCTCCCCTCTTTCTCCTTCTGCCTTTCTCTCCTCCTCTCTTTATTCTGCAGCATCAGTACGCCATGGTTCAGTACAATACGGATCAATACCATATCGAATCGATCACCGACCGGCTCAGGCTGTCAGTACAGCTCAGCCGACCTTGATTAAAATATAACCACAAGTCCAAACACGACCACCTGAAAGAAATCACTGAATACTATGATATTTATAGAATTATATGTGCTGTATTAGAAGTCCAATGGAATTTACATAAACTATATCTGGTGATTGGCCTGAATTAGAAGACTCATGAGCACCATCTGCATGAAAAGAAAGTAGTACCGTGAAAAGAAGATTCAAGCCGTAAATAACAGTGTTTATGTTGAGGACAGGTTTCCAGTCTTCACGCAGAATGTTAAGGCACACATTTCCCTCCAAGTCTATATTTGGATGGTAGACCTGGATTAAACATTAATTGAATATTCATGAAATCAGGAGTATCTGAAACAGTAAAAGCTGCTTTAAAATAATAAATACACAAAACAAGTAGTAACACCAACTTTGTACCTTTGTTTTGCACTTGACTTTCGGTGGTTCATGAGGATAAGAAGGAGAAACTTGAAAGGTGAAAACAAATGTACCACATCTGAAAAACAGGTGGTGGTTAACTTACATCAGAGAAATGGAGGATGAAGTCCCAATAAAAATGTGAAAAAAAAAAGTATCATATATGCCAAAAAGAAACTATATATATATATATATATATATATATATATATAGAGAGAGAGAGAGAGAGAGAGAGAGAGAGAGAGCTGAACTTGGCTACATGCGGCCTTAGATCCAGTCACCCTTTTCACCCTTTAATCCATACAGATCATTATCATACAAGCTGTTTAGACTGGTTCATTTTTCTTCCTACCTTTTTGAAAGCAAAAGCAGGCAATACCAAACAGGCCCTTAACATCTACTATTACATTCAAATTGATAATTGAAGTGGTGGAGACCATGGAAAGTAATTATTACAAAATCAAATAGGAGTTTCAAGAAATGGCAGTGATTGGAAAAAAGACCACTTACTGATAATATCCTTCATCAGGTCGAATGCTGATTTCAAAATTCATCAGATCATCCTTTCCATTAGGGAATGATATGGTGGTGGTTTTTGGTAGGTTAAGCTCGCTAATATCTGCAAAAGATGAAATACACATACAAATTATTAAAAAAAGATCCTGATCAATAATTATCCCGAAAAATAAAGAGATGCTTGTGAAACAAAAAATTTAAACACATTACAAATAAAGAATTGCAAATCTCGAAAACAATTCATATTAGGTTAAAATAGTAAATATAAGTTGCAACATGAGAGCTAAAATCCATGCTTCTCATTGGACATTGTTGACAGAGAATGGAGACAATAGAACACAAATGGATGCTTAGCCAGAAATAAGAAAAAAGAATTGAAAAAATGAAAGCAGTCAGACCATTTAATCTATGGCCAAGGAAATTCCTTATTCAATTATGTTCATTTATTAGATTAATCAATTCCATAGCTTGACATTATGCTTCCACCAATAAGTTATATGCAAGAATTGAGACAAGTTCAAGATGATCCTTACAACTTGGACAAACTTACAGAGAGAACAGACTCCATCCAAGAAGGTAATGAGTCCCACTTGTCCAAAAAAAGAATTAATTCTAAAGAAATCAGGAGTTAAAATAGCCACAACAATAAAAGATCACTTTCAAGTGCAAGCAAACCTTTATGAAGACGCAATTCCCCTGCACTTTGCTTCTTGACAGGAGCCCTTCCATTGGCATTTGCAGCATCCTCTCTCTTCTGTCCCTTTATCTTAAAAAGATTAATCATTGTTCTACACAAAAACACGCAACAAAAAAATATAGAAATTAGGAAACGATGCAAAATCATTAGGCCCAAGTTAACCAACAACATGCAGACTTTTATGAAGATGCCAAAAGTAGCGACCTGGCATCAAAGAATTGGTACAAAAAAAAGGAAAACGAACTCCAAGCTGCAATAACAAAACACCAGAAAATCTTTTAATTCCTCAAGACTTTTCATGTCCTCTTTTGTTTTCATTTTCTTGCAGCAGCACACAACAATGCATTAGAAACAATCAACCAAATGTCATCTAAGAAGGAAAGCAGATCTGTTTTTGATGTGGGGATCCGTAGCTTGTCATTTCGCTGCCGACAGCTCAAACATTGGTAAACACACTTCGACAGACTGAATAATGTAATGCATACACTGAAAACAAGGTCATCTCACACAAAAATGAGTGGAGAGCTAAACGTTTCAGTCGCCTGCTCCTAATATAGTGTAACGCTCAAAAACACATCCTCTATAACGTAAAGAAAAAAAAAATATATACATAAAAATAATAGGCTTCAAAATATTCGTGTGTCTAATCATCATCATCCAGGAACACAGGTTCGTCAAGGAAGATCATCAATCAATCAGATAAGAAATAAGACATCGATCAAAAACTATTTATCATCAGATCAGACAATCCACAAAACTCAGATCAGTTCATTCGAAAAAACAAAGGGGTAACAATAATTATGCAACCACATCGTTTCCAAAATCCATTATCAAAGGCCACACATAATTTACTATCGAATATCAAGTATTCCAAGAGGAGATTAACCATGAATCCTATACAACCCTATCAAATAAATAGCTCTCTCATGGACTAAAAAGAAAGGGCAAGAATAAAAACCCTAAAATCTCCAAGGAGACGCAATCAATCGAAAAAGGAGGGAGCGGAGAAGCCAAAAAAAAAAAAAAACATCGAAATATTCTCGCGACGCGATCGGGAATAGATGTCAGAGAGAAGAGAGAGAGAAAGATCGGGAACTCACCTACTCGACAAGAACCAGAAGAAGAGAGCGACCGAGATGAAGGGAGGGAGAGAGAAAGAGAGAGAGAGCGATCGATCGCAGGAGCAGGGTGGTAGCGGGTTCGAGGCACTGAGCCCTTTTAAAAGGCGATACCCTTTTTATTCCCAGATCGCGGCCGACTTTGCCGAGGACCCGCACCATTCGCTTGTAAATTCCCACACGAACCCATCGATCCGCCGTCGGCCTTCGCTTGAGGGAAAAAAATCTTACCCGTTTGTCTGTCGCACGTAATTTACGGACGGACGAGATGCCCGCGGATGGTAGAGCCTTGCTGCCCGCACGAAATAGACTGTATGCGGTTCGACGTAAGCTAAGATTTAATCCGCATTCGAAATCGGACAAAAATAAGACTTTCCTTTTTCGAATGACGGATGTATCCTTTAGCTTGCCTGCTCTCCAATTATTGGTCCTAATGTCTTCGAAATGACCAAACTGCCCTTCTCCATCACCGCTAGTCGACGGCCCTGATCATGATATTCGAGGGAGATGACGCGCTTCTACCAACGCCAAGCTGTAACGCCACCCAAGCGTTGCAATCACCCGGGCTCTCTTTCGGTCCGCTGACCCACCCCCCAGACACCCTGCTCCAACGCCCGCCGCGGCGCCTTCGTGCTCTCTTCTTCTCCCGTTCGTTCGCTGAGATGCCTTACCAAACGTTACATGACTAAATAAAATTTGGATTCCATTTTTTTTTTTTTTTTTTTTTCCTTATATGCTCTGATTCCCGGGTTTCCATTAGCCTGGGGTTTAGATCCCTGACTTGTGATCTCTGCTCTACTCCACTCTACTCTCATTCCTTTGAAAAAGATTTTAAAAAAAAAAAAAAAAAAAACTCTCCTTGAAGTACTTGTGAATGATTTCTCTGAAATCTTTTGATTTCCACTCTTTAAGAACTCATGATAGTGGCGGCCGAGGACTCCATGTAGTTTTTGTCTCCGTAACTGATTTTCCTTTTATTATTATTATTATTATTCTTTTTAAACGGTAAAAAGGGGAGCTGAACTCCCTTCAGATTTTATTGAAGAGAAAGTAATTAGCAGCAAGATAGGAATATACACAAAATAATCAAAAGGGATTTATCAAGGCTGTCGGAGTGTCATGAGCATCTGCAAATTTTTTCACAAATATACAACTCTAAGATTCAAAAGTAGTAAGGATCCTCCTCCGTAGAATGACTTACAGGGAGACGAGGATTCAGAGAAAAAGATTTTACAACTCTTTTCCTTTCAAAGTTGCCGTCGTCAGGTAGCAAGGATTAATTGGTCCCATCCTAGACTCCAAGCTCTGCGATGCTATTCTTGCACCACGACGTCCACAAGAGGTGAAGATTCTGAGGTCTGAAGATGATGCAGAGGTGATGATCATAAATCTCTTGGACAAAGAGGAGGAGGATAAGAAAACGTGCGAGGCTGTCTCCAGAAAAACACTTAAGTCTTTCTAGCGAAATCTTTTCCCTATTTGGGCTGGTTGCGTAGAGCTGGTCAGGTGAAAATTTTGATTTTTTGTTTTCCCCCTTAAGACTGCTGCCACTCAGAAAGTTTTGTAATATAGTCAAACGGACATCCCCTTGATTCAGAAATCTAGAGAAGAATCACACAAGAGTATGACCCTAGATAATCTAGAAGGCTTTCAAATCAGTAAATTAGTAATTCTACAAGGCCTAACCGTAGCAAGACACATTCTCTAGGTCCAAGAGCTGCATGCTGTTAACTGAGATAATAGCCTGAATAATAACTTGAGGCGCCAACTGTCCAACCTTCGAGTTCCAAAGGGCAGAAATATGAGAGTTTGGCTTAATGATACGTCGTAGAGAAAAAGAGAGCAAAGTGGAGCGAAGCATAGTCAAGAGTATTTTCCAAAATCTGATACCTCAACCATTATCAAACTGAAGAGAATGAGGTGGAGACTTCTTTTATCCTTATGCCAAAGTTTCTCCCAGAGTAATATAAGTCTGTTTCACAAGATTCTTCCGCAGGCCAACCGTAATTAGAGCTAAAAGTTTTGGTATCCATTTTACTAAGAAAGCTTTATTAAAGATACGTAAAAGTCTTTTTGATTCTCAAACCATCCTCTTTCTCCATAACTCGAACGCATGAGACCTGTCTTCAAATGGAAAGCTGAGATGTTAGCAGTTTAAAAGAGAAAAAGAATAGAAGAAGAATAAGTTTGCTTCTTTTCCTATGATTAGAGAGGAAAATATAACGTAATTGAAATAATGGCTAAATATTATGTCCTTTGGAGATTGGTCTTTTGACAAACAAGCGAATAACATCAGAAAAAGTGGCCAATGCAACTACCCATGTAACAGAGGTTATCCTAAGGCTAGCGAGGAAAGTCAATAGGTAACCCTAATCTTTGATATAATTAATGAGCCAAGTGTACAAATTTTGAGCCAAGTGTTGAGAATGGAACAAGAAAATATAAAAAGGATTTATCTAGAGGCTGTGAGCAAGGGGTTGGCCATAATTGTATTACTTGATCCTTCTTTTGTTGCGTCATTTAAATGCAATTACAATTACACAGCATGCTTAAAGTTTGTGCCATAATTAGAGATCCCATAGGCCTATGCACCTTTTGATAATTAACTCTTACCATAATCATTTCATGCAAGAAGTAATTTATTCATAAAATATCTCTATTAGAAAAATTAAAAAGACCTATAAAGTACCTCTTGTAGGCCTAAATAAAATAAATATGAATATTTGGTTTATATTAAAAATCTTGTTGTTTCTTTTTCGTTTCATGGAATAGCTATCAAAGTCGCCCACAAGCTCTTTATACTTTAAATTTGAAGTCAAAGATGGTATTCTAAAAAAAGACTAAAGAAGAGATTTTTTTAGAAAAAATGTACGTTTTTTTTTTTTTTTTTTTTGATAATCAGAGAGTGCCACCTCATCCCCTATTTAAAAAAATTATCTAATAAAAATCTTAGTATCACAAGACTTGATCTCTTTGACCACTTCATATTTATCAAATACAAAGCCTTAACCCTTTATAACTATCCCATCTGGATAATTATTTAATGCATATATGAATGCCCATATCAAAACATCTCCCATTCATGTACATTGGGCATTAAAGTATATTCTCCTTAAATAATCTCCTATCCACTTATTCCTCTCATATAGAAAATAGAGTGCGTGACCGGATAAGAAAAATAAAAATAAGAAGTGTCATATTAAGTTACTGCCATACTAATATAATACTACCTTCAATATCTCATCATGTATCCCAAATTATTTGGTTATACCAAATCGAATATTTCTAATTCTTCAAAATAATATAGAGCCATGCTTGATCTCTCATTTAATACATTTGTAATAATAGCTAATCAAATGTCGTATCCGACTTAACTACCCAAATAATGAGTCACAAAACATAAGCGTGATATGAAGTAACTTTTCTTCAACCCTTAATTATGCCAATCCATTTAGCCTTTTTTCTATACATGCTCTATTAGACTATATGTTTCTAATGCCATCAAGTATTCATTTATATGACATAACTCTAAGTCTCAAAGGTTATAAATAAAGACTCTAAGTCCATAAAGCTCACACAGTGACGAAGCAAATCCATTTATTTACTTTTTAATTAGTTTATTTATAGCATATACAGTATGATATGTATATTATTGTGAACTTTTTATTTTAAGCTATGTCATGCTTCAACACTATACAAATCTTAGTTGAGTCACTTTTAAAGCATCTAACTTGAGCATTTGTAAACGGTCACTCTCACACTGCCTTACTTAAAAACTCACATTCAATTATTTATATACTAAATGAAAATATGGATCATTTTTATTTTGACTCATTTAGTTTCATTTTAGCTTTGGTGCGACAATATCTTAATTAAATCTTGCTTAATAACTAAGCGCTAAAATGATTACCATTACATTACCAAATATGCTAATGTGATCAAAATATCTTATCTTACTTGCTCTCAACACCAAGGTGATCACCTAAGTGAGAAGGTCAATTAAAGTTATTGACATTCTACTTTATAAAGATAAAGTATACAAATTTAAATTAAATATTAAAATATCAATATATATATATATTCGATAAATGCATGAAGTACATGGTATTCACAAAATATCAAATTCTACAAAAATCCAAACTGTTAACATGCCTATGGAAATGCTTCTAGGGAGAGGTATGATAGATGGACCTATAATTATGCCACTAGTGGAGATATAATTAAGGACTATATGTCTTTACATAATAATGTCTCAGATGAAGTGATATATGACATCAATATATTTTGATTTATTACGATACTTGAAATCTTCTGCATAAGCTCATGTGATTGTGTTATCATAATAAATTATAATGGCATCATCTACATATGTCATTATGACTTGTAATCTTTCTTTGATTTCTTCATGTATTCAACTTAATTTGAATAAATTTTTTTTTTTAAACCATACACACACATATATATATATATATATATATATATATATATATATATATATATATATTTGTTTATATTCAAATGTAGTTAAAGTTATATTTATTTATTTAGTTTTTTTAAATTTAATTATATTCAAATGTAACTAAGTTTTTAATTTAATTTTTTAAAAAAATTTTATATATATTTAAATTTTTTATTTTTAAAATTTATGAATTATATGAATGGAAGGAAAGGTGAAGAAATTTTATCTAATTAATATAAAAGACTGTAGGGTTATCTGTGCCAGAGGCCTAACTGAGACGTGGACAACTAACGCTCAGTGAGGCCGCGTGGAGATAAATTATATATATATATATATATATATTTTAAAAAAAATCTTTTTAAAGCAAGAAAAAGAAAGAGAAAGCGCGAAGGATGGCTGTTGCCGATTCATGATAGAGAGAGCGAATCACCGAAAGTTTATCCGGAGAAAACGCTTGACTGACACATAGCGCGAAAAGATCAAGTAAAGAATTAGGATCGTGTTCCGCCGTAGTTCGATTGCAGAGAGAGAGAGAGAGACAGAGCGAGAGGGAAAGAGAGAGAGAGGGGGTTGGAAGGATTGGAGAAGGAAAAACGAAACAAGAACGTGTTCCACCCAACTCCACGCCGTAGTTCGATTCGAGAAGTAGGGAGAGAGAGATGAGTTTGTCGACGGCGTTGGAATGGAAGTTCTCTCAGGTGTTCGGCGAGCAGTCTCCCGGCGAGAAAGTTGATGATGGTTAGGGTTTCAATTTCCTCTCTAACTCTCCTTTCAAGCCTTTTGTATCTCTCTTTCTTTCTTTTTTTTCTTTTTTTTCTTTTTGTTTATTGGGGGAGGGGGTTGTAGGGTTCCGGTTAGGTTCTTGGAATCTTGGGGTCCTCGGATTCTTGTACTTATGTTTATCGTTGTTTAACCGAAGTAGTGCTTGGATTCTTGGATTACAGTGGAAAATAACTCTTCCTGCGATTCGATAAAGCAAAAGATGTTGTAGTTTTAATATGCACGCATGCAGTGGGTAAACGTTGCTAGATCCAGTAAATGGAAAGAAGATGCCGATTTATGTCTTCCATAAGAAGCAATGTATTTCCTCATAATCCATCCTGCTGATGGATTGTATAGTTCGATCATGGGGATGTAAAGCTCTACCCAGTTGTCACCTTGACCCTTTCTTTTTGGGAAAAAATAAATTAATTAATTGTTCATCTAATACCAATCTTCCAATCATACGAAATTTTGAGGGAAATATATCATTATTAAACTGGCAAAGAAGAGCAAGTGCAATGATTCAAAATGGCTTTGCAGGGACTGCTTAGAGCATCTTTTTTCACTTTTGAGTATGCCATGTCATGCCATGTTTATCTATTAACCATGATATTGTGGACTGATTATGCTGATTGTTGCAGTTGATCTTATATCTGCGGTCGAATTTGAGAGCAGAGGGAACTATCTTGCAACCGGGGATCATGGTGGTCGCATTGTCCTTTTCGAAAGAAAAGATGGTAAAGATGTAATTTTCCTAATCTCTTCATGATTTTTCTTTCATTTATATTGATGCATAGGTGCATTGAAGAAAGCAGTATTAATTATATCCCTTGTAATTCCTATATATATATATACATGTCCACTGAATTTTGGGAAACAACTATCAGCTGCATTCACGGAAAGAGCTGGAATTTATGGACCATCCTGCTACAGTGCATCCTAGATATTTTTACAAGACAGAGTTTCAAAGTCATGAACAAGAGGTATTGTTGCTAACAAGTCAATGGTCATTTAGTCTGTTTCCCATGACATCATAGTGCATGTTGGTATATACAGTGTGGATGGCAGAACCTAATGGCATTATACCCTCTGCAGTTTGATTACCTGAACAGTTTGGAAATTGGGGAGAAGATCAACAAGCTGAGATTCTGTGCCACACCCAATAGCTCTCTATTTATACTTTCTACAAACGATAGGACGATTAAACTGTGGAAGGTGAGAGTGATGCTGAACTGGCAAAACACATTGTTATCTAAAAGAAAAATAGTGTGTATTGTAAAGTCTGCCTACTCACTTTTCACAGATAAATCTCAGTGAGGTGTATATGATTTTATGAAGAAATGTAATTTTTGTGTGCTTCTGAAACCAGGTTTCAGAATGTAAGGTAAAGAAAGTCAAGGAAATGGAACCAAGTCCAAATGTTTCTTCAGAAAATGCACTTCTGTCCGAGAAGAGTTTCATGAATGGAGTTAATGAATCATCCATCCAGAATGGTTATCATCTTGAATGGATAAATAAAAAGCCTAGGAGAGCATCTCCAGCACCTAATGAAGGCCCTAACATGGTATGTTTCTTGACATCATGGAAAATCTGCTGCCACTGGTTTTAGTATACCTATAAGCAGCTCACGATTGCTGTCATTGTTCTGGGTGTAATTTTGAGCCCTCTAATCTAGCTTATTTTGAAATAATTCTCAATGAAACGATGCTTAAATGTGTTAACCTGGTTGGACAAGGAGTTTTGTGAGGCAAACTGAGCTCAGGAACCACCAATTACAAGCTTTGAATCAGAGTGAGCTCACTGATATGCACGGCCACCAGCTATTTTCCTTCATCCATTTATGAAATTGCATTATATTGTTCTATTACTTTTTCATCCATTCATCATCAGCAGAAACAAAAAAGATAGATAAAGGCATGGATTCTGTCATTGTGCAGTGTAATCAATGATCTTGTCATGTGTGATCAGATATTTAATGTTGGAGAGAGTGCTGTTGCAAGGTGCCGGAGGGTGTATGTGCATGCTCATGATTACAATATCAATTCTTTATCAAACAACAGGTAGATGTTCATATTTCCCCTTTCTTTGTGACATGTAGCTATTTATTTTCCAGCTAGGACAATACCATATTTAATATTTTATGTTCGCATCATGTCTCATATGTTTCAAGAGTAATCAGCCCATTTTGACATGTTTTAGACAAACCTCCTCTGTAGGATATTATAGTATGTTTGCAGATAATACCTGATTTGAGTTCATAATGCATATGCAGTGATGGTGAGACATTCATATCTGCTGATGATCTCAGAATAAACTTATGGAACATGGAAATTGGTAATCAATGTTTTAACATTATTGACATGAAGCCTCTGAACATGGAGGATCTCGTAGGTGATTTATTCTATGACCTTAAAGCTTATAGGACTGTGTGCCATTGTCTTTTAATTCTTATTTTTGTTTTTAATGCAACTTTCTTATCTTTATATTCTTTTAATGGCTGAAGTGAAGACTGAATGACTCTTGCATTTAAATTAAAGCATAATGCCTATATTCATTTTTAATAGAATCTATGACCTTCATATGTTCTTCATGCATGAGTTATTTCCTGTTTGATAAAGGTTATGATCAGTGATGTCAAAAGGTGTAGTGCAGTTGCAGTTTTCATCTATGCTAATTGTTCTACAAGGAGAGCATTGTCAGATCACATGATCCATTTTAATGAGCAGATGAAAACGTGGATTGCATGCTTTTGTTGTTGCCCTTAAAAAGGATACTAGATGGTTGTGCAGGAGTTTATAATTATTAGATAGGTGAAGTTATTAATAACATTTTACCAATTTAATTAGTCAAATTTATTTGGCGATGTCTGATAATGTATTTCATTCCCATATATTCCGCTGTTAGGTTGGATGGTGATATTTGGTGCTCTTGGAAAAGTAAGGTTTGAAATTCTTGATTCCATAGAGTTCTAAACGCCTGTTGTTGGTACAAATTTAATGTTGATTTCAACTTCACATCTAATATGAATAAGCGACTATTTCGAGGACGGATGAACTTTTAAGTGAAGTATATCTTTGCCTACATTTTTTGTCATTGTGATTTTAACCAGACTTAATGATGTGGAATTGTTATTAAAATTAAATCATCACTCATCAATAATCTAGTGCCCTAATGAGTGATGAGATTGTTAAGGTAATCTTCCTTGTAGCAGTCAATTGCAAACATCTTCTGTGGTGACAATTAATAGCAGAATTTCTTATCACATTGCTATTTCTGTTGTGTTAGGAAATTGGTGAGGGATCTATATTTGACACTGACAAAGTCCAGCTTTATAATTCCACTTGAATCTGGATGATAGGTAGCAGGCTTCAAATGTCTAAACATTCTCATATTGTAAGTTTGCTATTGAAAAATAAAAAGTAGGTATTAATGTCATTTTTTTTTACTTTATTTGATTATTCTCATTTTCCAAGGGAAAAAGATCCCTTGGGTTCATGAGTGGATTGCTTTACTCCAAAGGTAGGTTTTGCAACCCTGTGCCTTAGTCTTTCTAAGGGGCTGATCCATGAAATGTACGACATAGCATTGAAAATAGTCACTGGCCTGGTCTTAATGCTACCATGGAATGAAAGGATATTGGTTCAAGATGGGGGATCAATTTTGGAGTGAGCCGCAAGGAATTTAGACAACCTCAGTGGGGGAGAGGATCATAGTCCTCATAAAATCAACTACTTGGAAATTAGAGGTCAGAGAGAGACAGAAATCCATTATTCAAGTCAACCAGACTATTACAGGTGTAGTGGAATGTCAATGATGGATTGTCTGAACATTGGAAGGAGTGGTCAAACTTTGGTCTGCTTGTGCCTTTTTGACTTGTCAATGCCTAGTGCAAGATCGAGGTTATTTGTTGAAAAATTCTATGCTTTACACATCTTATACCCAGCCATGATCCAAGGAAACCATTTTGCTTTTCCAGTAAGAGAGTTTTTGCCCAGATCTCCAGAATATGATGCCTTTTGCCACTTATTGGGGGAAGTACTGGGGGTATTTTATTTTTATTATTATTATTATTTCCCCCGGGGGGGGGGGGGGGTGTTATTAGATTGTTTAGTTATATAAAATCAGCTACATGACTGCCAAGGGAGGATAATATCTGGTGAAGTATTAGATTATTTAGTTCAATCAGATGTCTAACTAAACAAGGCTTGGAGATGGTCTCATTTTATATAGCATAATTTTGACAGACTGGTCTAAGAGCCTAAGACCACCTAATTTATTGCTAAGAAGAAAATAATAACATAAGAAGTGCTCCTTCCCCAATGGATGGTAAGTAAAAGATTTCACAGAATTGCAGTGCCAAAGTAGAACAGAGCTTCCTCCTCATTCTCTCACAACTTACAACATTACGATTCCCACGCAAAATTTTCCAAACAGAATCAAATAGATGATCTTCTGAAGCATGCTTTGTGGTATTCCTTCTTTCAGAAAAAATTGATTGTTCCATTCTTCCACAGACTCCAGTGCGAGCTGATCCAATCCTTCTCTAAGCTCTTTCTTCACTATTAAATTTCTCCACCTTGTCGAACAGGATAACATAGTGGCTGGTTTTCATGATGTCACAATGGACATGTAAGGAGAGAGGGATAATGTTTTGAGAGGTGGGGTTGAGGGTTGTTATTTCTGGAGGTATTATGCAGTTCATCTAATGATGTCCTTCTGTTGTCTGTGTAATTTGAATCTCTGAGTATACACCTTTTCAATAATGAACACAGATTAATACTTTTCATAGCAGACTAACGCAAATTAGTTCTCATTTTGCTCATCGGAGCTCATTTTGTATTTTAAATGTTTATTTCTGAAGCCTGACCGTACTATGACTGCCTTGTGACTAACACATTAAATATTTAATCAGAGGTCATTACATCAGCTGAGTTTCATCCAGATTATTGTAATATCTTAGCTTTCAGCAGTTCAAGAGGTTTTATCCGATTGGTTGACATGCGTCAATCAGCACTATGTGACCAGAACGCGAAAATGTGAGTCTTTTGTGCCTATACATTTTGTCTTTTGACACTGTTCAATCATTTTTTGTGTTGCTAGTGGTGTCTGGTTCATGTTAAATATGCTGACTTGACATTGCTATAACAGATTGCTAGATCGTGAAGCTCATGGATCTAGATCCTTCTTCACTGAGATAATTGCTTCAATTTCTGATATAAAGTTTGCACAAGATGGAAGACATATTTTAAGTCGGGACTACATGAATCTAAAGGTTTCCTAGCTTTTTCTTCTTGGTCATGAAAACAGTGTTTAGCATCCTAAATAGTTTGTTTTATTTAATTTAGAAAATTTATCTGTAATGGGTCAGCCAGCATGTTATTGTGCCCATGTGCAAAGCCCAACTTGTATACATGTGACTAGCTCCACCATTACAGGGCTTTTTAGTCATTAGATGACTGAATGCGGAATCCCCTTATTTGGACAAGGAAAAAGGAAGCTATTAGATTTTATAAAGTGTATTTTGGGAGTCCTATGATATTTTTAGTCTATTTTTTATATGTGATTAGTGCTAATTCTATAGGGGTTTGTTATCATTTTGGGAGCTTGCACATGTGAGTCACACACGCATGCACCCGAGCAGGTGAGCGGGTACATGCGTAGGTACGCACACACACGCATGCATGCGCATGAACATGCACGCATGCCCACATGCGCATGCACACATTATTGGTTCACTTTCCTTCCAGACAATCCACTTTGTATTTTGATCTTATATGTTACACTTCTACCAAGTATCTTTTTCTTAAGCATCATTACCTATCATCCATATACATCATATATAATGCCATTTTTATGAGATTTCCTGCTATAAACATCCTTCTGTTCTTTGAGTCACTTCAAGATAACTCTTCACATTTCCATGAACTACTAGAAATCTTCATGTGTGCAAGCTTTTATGTGCTAGAATTTAGTGTATGAGCCTCTTGTGTAAACTTTTGTGAATACTGTCACTTCAATCTTGAATGTTGGAAAATATTTTAAAAATATTAAGAAGATTTTCTCTTTGCCGACAAATTTGTAATTATTCTTTTTCCACTTTGTTTGCAATCTTGGGCCATTGAACTTTGTGTTTGCCAGTTAGGAAGGAGATCCTCAAGCTTGTCAAGGATCATTCTTTTTTACAGAACCTCACCTCATGGTTTCTTTTTGGCTAAGATTCTTTTTTTTTTTTAATTTCAATTATATACTTTTTATGGCAGATTTTTGTTCTTTGCTTCTTGATCTATGTCCTGGAGGTTGATCTTCAAGGGAGATATATAATTCAAATTGTACTAGTTGCTAGTCTTTCATTATTCAGATTGTGCTCTAGAAACTTTGGATGGTTATAATTAAGGCTTAGATCTTCACAATTTGCTTCAGTATCATTGCTTGCTAGACCACCAACTTAAATTTTGGGTGAGCCGTGACTACTGACTATAATTACCATTGCTAGTAAATATACCTCACCATCCAAATTAAACATTTTAGTTGGACAATAGATGTGTTTAAGCTTTGTCTAAATATGTTTAACTTTGGTCTATTCTGTGATAGGCGGATCAATGGATCTGGTTAACAAAGCTTCATTCGGATCGATTGAATTCATAGCATTACATGATTGTAATATATAAAACTCTCTCATCTCCAACTGATATGTCATATTGATATCATCACTATCTCCTTGTTATCCAAAATTATTAGAATAATGAAATTGAGTATCCTTAGGAGAGTTGATTGCTTTTGTCTTCCATTTTGGTGATGATACACATGGCCTAATCTTAAATGAGTTGTACAATGAGAATAATGAGAAAGCCTAAATCCCAAACTTAGTAAGGTTGGCTATATAAATTTTTTTTCTTCATTTCGCTCAGTTTGGTGTCATACATTTTATAAGATGTAAAGATATTAAATCATTCTTCAGTACTTCCTCCAATAAAATTTTCAATCTACCTTTATTTCTCTTTCATTCTATGTGTATTAAGTCACTCTATATCAGTGCATCTTTAGGCTTATGTTGTACATGCCCAAACTATTTAGGTCATCATTCTCTCAATTTGACCTTAATTGGTGATGCCTTCATCTTTTATAAATAACTTCATTTCTTATCCTATATTTTCTTATATTAATACACATCAGACTCAACATTTTGATTTCAACTATGCTCATCTTGTGTATATATTATTTTTTAATTGTTCAATATTTTGTATCATAAAACATAGCCACTTTCATAATTATCTTATAAATTTTTTTTTCAACTTGGTAGGTATCTTGCAATCACCTAATATTTCAGTTGCACTTTTTCATTTTATCCAATTTGCTTTATTTCTATGCACAACATTTTTCTTACACTTTTCTTATGAATGAATAATCTTAAATATCAAAAATGATTACTTTTAGGATCATGATTATCAATCTACCTTTATCTCTATTTTTAGTTTTACTGAAATTACATTTCTTGTATTCTATCTTAATCCTATTTAACTTAAAATTTTTATATTCTAATGCACTTCTCTATAATTGCAACTTATGATCAATTCTATTATTAGTTTCATCCATTAATAATATATCATTCGCAAGTAACACACAGTAAGAAATATCATCCTGAATACGCCTAATAAGTTTATCCATACTAGTATAAAATGATTAGAACTTAGAGCAGATTCCTAATGTAAACCTATTATAATTGAATTCTTTGATATTATCACTACTAATTCTTAGACTATTAACTTCTTCACATGTCCTTAATATATTAATCTAATAGATTCTTTTTTTTTCTAACATCTACGATAACTTCTTCACACTATTCTCCTTCAATTTTGAATATATATATATATATATATATATATATATATATATATATATAGAAGTATTAATTTATGTTAGATAGTTAAACTCTTACATGATATAACCTTATAATCTTTACATAAAACTTAATTAATCTTTTTAGTAAGAAAGAAATCTATTTGATAAACATTATATTAACTTTTAAAAGTTATTAAATGAGATTCCTCATTTTCAAAGCTTGTGTTAACTAATACTAAAATATTGCCATTTGCAAACTCTAAAATGACACCTCCTTCTTCATTTCTATCTTTAAAACCATATCTTTCATACAACCTTTCATACCTACATTATACAAAATAATGCCTAATTACACAATAGCAAATTATTGAAAGTTCTGCAGCATTTTTTTGAGGATGATGAGGAAATCTATTATTGTTTTTTAAATTTGTTCAATATCATAACTAAGCTTCATGGGAATTTCAAGCAAATACTTCAAAACTTATGAGGAATAAAGTGCTCCATATGCAGCTACTTGATTAATAGTGCAAAAAAATAATCAGTATATCAACAAAATTTTTTAAACAAAATGAAATAATTGAGAGATAACATGGACAATTTAGATTGTAATGCTATATAATACAAACTCTGCATTATATTCATGCATGAGGCATGTTTGGCCATCCGCTTATCCCGTGTGCTTTTTTCCATCTTGTGGGTCCCCTTCCCCTATCCCATTTTGCATTTTAACTGCAACATCAAAGATTTGAATCCTTTTGGCATTTTTTAATTAATTATTTATGTATTTTTTTAAAAAGCAAAGATTCAAGACCTTTAGCCATTTATTTATTATTTATTTATATACTAAAAATAAAGAAATATGTGCATCACATGTGTCACATTCTAGTATAGAAATAATTACAAGAATAAAAGTAATAGGGAAAATAAGTTGTATTACAAGAAATTATAAAAAAATAATTATATGATTTCAAACATATGAATGAGGTCTAAGGAATTAGCTTAGGTGTTTGCTTAAGTATGTGATTGATTTTACCCAACATCAATAGAAACAAATGTAAATGCTAAAGAAAAGTAGGAATCTTATTTTGGACTCTCTCCCACTCTAGTCATTGCTTTTCTTTCTGTTACTTCAAAAGTAGCTACTTCATCTTCAGCCATCTGAATTTTTGATATTTTTGTTATTATTTTTTAGATTTTCATGACACATCTATATCATTTTCCCTTTTCTATTGATGTTGGTCATTCACCTGTGCTATCACATTAGTTGATTCTTTAGCTTTTATTCACATTTTTTCAATTTGCAACCATGTTATAAATTTCTTATAAATTCATTGCAGTTCCTATCAATTTTTTCTATATCTTCTTTCTTTATAATTATATCTAAATACTAAACATTAGTTTTAGTTTGCTCCATTTTCTATTTCAAAAAAATCATTGGATATTCTCTGCATTTTTTATTGTGTAATTGATCTTGCATGCTCTGAAATTTTTGCTTGAGGCTTATTGTTGCTTCCTTATATCATGTTAAATAATCTTGTTTAAGATATGTGATGATCACGAATGCCAACTTTATAAGAGACATGCATGTAAATTAGGTCAAGGCTCTATCATGGAAACTTATGTAGGAAGTTGTAACAATTTGTGTGTAGATAGGGCCAAGATTTGTCGCATTGACCTGTATTGGTAAGATTCTGATATGGTGTTGAGGATTGAGGTTCGATTCAGTTCAGCTTATGAGCTAAGCTGGTGTGTATTCATCTGAACCGAGTGGAATCACCCCATACCATCTGGTACCAACCTTTACCATCCATTTTCAAGTAATACTATGACTTGGAGTGAGAAAAAAGTGTTGGGAACCTATCTCAGCATGACATGCATTTAGACTGCATTAAGATTTGCGGTACCAAAAATCGATATTAAATTGGTACGGTTCGATACGGACTGTACTGTACCAAACCGATGGCATATTGGTCACCTGATATTGAACTAACGATGTACCATTTAGATAAATTAGAAGGTTCCAACCTTTAAAATAGCCTATATGAAGCCAAACCGAATGGTTTGGCATAGTTTGAGGTTGGTATGAAATGGTTATAGGCTATATAGAGCGGTTTGCAATGGCACCGGCCTTGCACCATTTTGAAATACCAAACCATACTAGTTGTATACAAATATGGTTTGGTATACCCCGTACCGGACAGTTCGGTATGATTCGGCATACCTTAGACTACATCAATCATATCATACCAATTAGTAATATACCAATTACTGGTTTTGCATATCTTGGACATGACATTAACATGTAATATGATTCTTGTTTGTTCTTAATATATTATTAAGCTTTCTGTTGGACACTTTGTTGAGTTAAATTAACATTGATAGAAGACTTTTCTAGTAGTCATAACCCTTCTCTCTTGCTACTTCTGGAGTGAAGTTTTGATGACAGATGCTGCATAACTGCTCAGGCACCATGACAACATCAGGATTAGTTTTAAGGTTCATGGATCGTTATATGATATCAAGTTTTCATAGAACATTAAGATATACTAAGCATCTTTCCTAGTAGCTTTTAGAATAACTCTCTACCCTTCACCCAATCCACCTACCACCTTTCTTTTCTTTGTCCCAGTGACATATTAACGTTATCGGATCCTTTCCTCTCTTTTTTATTTTTTGCCCCGGGGGGGGGGGTGTGGGGAGGATTATGGTGATGAAATTGATCAACTTTTACATGATAACCTCTCATCAAATATTTTGTGCATTGTCGATTTTCATTTGTTTCTTTTTGAAATTGTTTTAACTTCTAGATCATGTGCTTTGTATATGTCATACATCAGTTTGGTCTTATGCCCCATCCCAATTTTTTTTTTTTGGTGCACACAAGCATGTGCATGCTATTACCACCATGGTCTTGGTTTCATTTTGTGGGTTTATAATTATTAGTTGATAAATATGTGTCAACAATGGAATTGGAAACTAAAATGTTCCTATTAACTTGGTTATCTTTGTCTGCCATTTGCAGTTGTGGGACATGCATATGGAAAGCTCCCCTATTGCAGTTTTTAAGATAAATGAGTATCTTCGTCCTAAGGTACTTCAATTTCTTTTTCTGGGGTTATATGGTTTAAGGTGGCTGACTTTTTGAACTTTGTGTGTTTGTTTGTGTATCTGCATGCATGCATGTGTATGTATGCTCATGCATGTGTCTATAAGCTAGCATGCACATTACATTATTTATGTGTGTAAGAACATGACCTTGATAGGAGTCTATTGTAAATTTTTTGTTACTGATGCAAGATCTGCCACCTTGTTGAGATTGTCCCAGTTATTGATTGGATGTTGCTGCCGATAGCTATCTTGTGAAGGAATTTGTTGCTTAAGCTATCTATGTTACCTCCAAGTTTGATTTTCGTTAAATGCTTTACTTATTTAAGAAAAAATACTGTTGAGAGTAAAGCATGGTGACTTCACTTTGATTGTTTTCTCCTGTGTAATAAAGCAAGCTTTTGCAAGTAGGAGAAGAATATAACATTCTTTTGGATCAATACATTGATGTTGCATATATTACCCTTCTTCTGTTTGCGATCTAAAACATTATTTGCATTTGATATTGGAGCAGACACTGCAAGGATGACAGACACTGAGGTGAATGAGAGGCAAGGATGCTGCAAAAATCTTTCTTGTTAGATCTTTACAATGAAAAGCATCCTTCGCATGAAGCTTTTGTGAAACCATTGCCAAATGACAATTTTTGGCTACACCACACTTCCCTTTCTAACCAGAACAAACTGTGATTGATTACCAACATCAAGTTCCTGTAGATGTTGTAAGTTAATAATCAAGTTTTAGCATGCAATTGAACCATTTAAATGAATTTTTATCTTGCAGATCAACTTGCTTGAAAATGCGAGTCTTGCATATAAGAAGAGGAACTAGATCCTGAATTTGCATGAGGTCAGATATGTGAGCTTCACAGGCATAGCCTCTTGCCTCTAGCACTAGAAACTTCTTGTATTTGTGGTATAATGGGGTTGGTTGGTTGCAAGTCTCCAGAATGCCTTAATGGTAGTGAATTAAGAAATACGAATTTAACTTGTGATAGGCGACAATCCATAAAGATTGGTGATATTTAAAGATCTAGGCTATTGAGTTGGATCATTAGCCAGTGGTAGATGGTCGTGAACATCATACACACATGGATATGGTCAACCTAGTGCTTCGAAAGGACTTGAGTACCGGGAGGCCAAATAAGAGTAAGAATCTGAGATCTGAGAACAACTCGAGGATAGCAACTTAGTCTAGTACACATCAATTTTTTACGAAGTAAGACAGTTTTGTTCTTTTTCTACTATTGTTATGTGAAAGTGTCCCCTTATTATGCATTGTGGAGGTGAAAGTTTTGGGCACTTCGGGATGCCTGACTGCTTTGAGAAGCTTGAATCCTGCATTCACTGCAGTTGATATCTAAAAATATTGGCTCGTTTTAAAGCTGTTCAGCTTGCTTTATAGCTCCATTAACAAAGATCTGCCTTGAACCTCAACCAAATTTTACTGTCTTTAGAGTGCTATGAAATGATGCTAACGTTGATATCTATCTCCAGATAACTCATAAGAAAATCATTTTTCCCTTTTGGGCTATCCAGCTCAGAGGGTTGTTTTGGCGTATAGGCTGCTGACAATTCCTGCCTCTGATCATCTTGTTATTTCTGAATGAGGAAACTTTCCCTTTTGTAGACAATGAGCACTTTGTGTGGAAGACATGTTCTTGTTGCCCTTAATTATGCTTTCCAGAGATCAAGAAGTTGGCATTTGTTGTTAGTTTGTTGCATTCAGTGCTTACAAGGATCTAGAGAATCTATTGTGGTGGTTGAGAAGGCACAAACTTCTTGCTGCTATTTTACTTTGCTGAGGAAGAGAGGATACATCATGCATTTTTCGCATTTTGATGAGTTAAAATCCTTGGGTGTCCTCTGTGAAGTATATTTTCTTATTTGCCCCTTTGCTTCCATTGCCATTATTTGGGCAATAGAAACTTGGGTTATCAAGTCCAGTTGCTCTTTTTTATGGTTTCAGTGCCCTGCTCAAGCAACATCCTTATTATGATTGACAATGTACTTTATGGCTTCTCCAGCTATCTGAGTTATATAATCATGATGCTATTTTCGACAAGTTTGACTGCTGCATTAGCAGGGATGGACGTCACTTTGCAAGTGGATCTTACAGGTTTCTTTTTTGGATAAAAATACAACCATAATGCCAGCATCATCCTGTTTTAGGTTGCATTTTGTGTTGATTCTTGTACTTATATTTTTTCTTCTGCTTTCTTTATATTGCAATCAGCAATACTTTCAAAGTTTTCTCTCGTGATGTTGGGCAAGGCGGTGGAATCACATTGGAAGCTAGCAAAAACCCAAACAGGTGTGTTTAGTCTGGCTCTGACTTATGAAAATATCAAGAGTTCGTTTAAGGTCTGCTGTTGCCAATGTTAATAGTGTCATTATGATATAAATATGCACATGTTCCCCAGTGTCTTCCAAGCAAAGGCTTCTTTGCAAATTGATGGTTAGTTTTATTTAAACACAAATGTCAAGGCAGTGCAAGGGACCATCAAGGATCAGACCTAAAACCTATCTCTCGTGCATGGGCAAAGGAAAGTAGTACCAACCACTAAATCTAAGTCTTGTTGTCTTTTATATTATTGTTATGGTCAAGGTTTTAAATTTCGTAGGACTGAGCTGTCAAGGCATTTTAATGGAATGGAATGCGTCACTATCTCACTCTGTTTTGACATTGGGACGGGTTATCCTAAGATCCATTGATTGGGATGCTGGGATGATGATAGGACGGTCCCTCCTGATACTTGGGACAGCAATCCATCCTAGCATCCTACGTGGCATCAAAACTATAATTATTGTTGCTATTGTTTGTCATCACTTGCACCCTGTTTGGTAATAATAATAATAATAATAATAATAATAGAACTCAGAATTTACTCCTGCATTCTGGATCTTTTGACAGATGTCTCAGGTAAATGCGCGCACA
This sequence comes from Metroxylon sagu, assembly GCA_017589505.3. Lineage (NCBI taxonomy): Eukaryota > Viridiplantae > Streptophyta > Magnoliopsida > Arecales > Arecaceae > Metroxylon > Metroxylon sagu. The sequence goes on along the minus strand of JACVBY030000342.1, from coordinate 298,986 downwards.
TGCAAATTAATGACTTACCACCCATCTATACTGAATATTTGAATGAATTAGAGGGTCAGTATTTTTTCAGTCATTTACCTACTTTGATTATTAAGTGGCAAATAGATGGAGATTAGGGCATTGATGTCACAAGCAGCATATGCATCTTTCTGATCAGAAGAAATTATGGAGCCAACTTTCCCAAGACGGTACCAAAATGGTGAAGCAATTTTCTAGAAACAAAGTTATTACTCTTCACTTTGTATCGTGAAGTACATGCAATTGTATTTGGAGATTTTTGATCTCTCAAATATCCAATCATGCAAGGCCTTTAGTAGTGCAACATTGTGCATCCGTGTATAGAAATAATTCAGAGAGTATCATGGGCAGTAAGATTATCAGGTTTGGTCCACTTGCATATATTTGAATCCCTCAGAGGGCATGACACGCCGTGTCCATCTGATGCATTGATATTGATATGGTTTGGCTAATGTGAGATGGTGTGCAGAACCATAAAACTTAGTTGACTTGCTAACAATAGCATCCACATCATATCAGGGTATCGCATTGTCAGACTGCACCAAGAATTTCAGGACTGCTGAGCAGTTTTGCTCGAGGACTCAACCGACGAGGTTTTAAGTTCTCCATTGCTCGTATTTTTTCATTTCATTGGGCTTTCTCTTCTCAACAAATTTTTTATTATTATTATTATTATTTTTTAAACTGTCATGACAGGACATGACAATTCAGGCTTTGACACTGGTGACGAGATTACCTGGGACTTAAAATCCAAACTGATCCATTTGGCATGGCATCCTACAACAAGCTTAATAGCCTGCGCTGCTAAATGTAGCTTGTACCTGTACCATGCATAGATCATCTCATTTAATATTCTATGGATGCTGTGATGGTTGGCGGCAATAGAGCACATTGACTTCACTCCACTCCGTACCTAGTTATGACCAACTCTGCCAGCCACCCTCACTTAACACCAGTGGCAGGGCCAGGGCCAAGGAAGAAAAAGGAAAACATATTAAAAGCAGGATGAGAAAACGAAGGAAGAAAAGGAAAAGAAAATAGGAGGAGGATGAGAAAGAAGATTGCGAAGACGCCACTTTAGAGCTACCAAGATCAGCAGTATTTGGAAGTTAATCTGCAACAAATAATTATATGGTATAGTTTCCAGGCTCGTATTTTTTTTTTTTTTTTTTTTTTTATATATATATATCTCATAGGGCAGCAGAAGTCATTCCAGTCTTTGCAAATTATCAGGCCAAGAATAAATCTAAATCATTAGGTGGTAGAAATATGAGATGTTAAATATGTGTTGTAGTCCATTCTGAATAAATAACAGGAAGCAGATCCATTTCCATTTTTATGTCCACTTGATGATGATGTCAGTTGCAGGAACCATTGGAGGAACAGTCCCATGAGACAACATATTATTGAGTGTCTGATGAGATAACTTATTATTGGGGCATCAAGAGCATAGGCAGGTTGTTGTGTTTCTTAAATTCCTGGAGGTAAGGCTGTATTTGAATGAGGTATTTTAAAAATTTTTTAAATTTTAAAATATAGTATTTTAAAATATAATTTTTTAAAAATTTTTAAAATTTCATAAATTTTCTTTTTTGGATGGTTGCTTATAAAGTTTTCTATAAATATTATTTTATAAATATTTAAATATTTTTTTTTTGTAAATAGTGAATATTTATGTAATAAATATTTAATATTTATTTCAATAATAATCATCAATATTTATTATTTTAATATCAATATTTTATTGTTAATATTAAAATATTTATTATTCATATTATTGTACATATTAATAACATTTATGATATATATATATATATATATATATATATATATATATATATATATATATATTCATTAAATATTTATATTTAATAATATTATTATTTAAAAATACATAATAGAATAAAAATATTTATAAATAATATTATAAATGTTTCTAAATCAATTTTATATGTTCATTATGAATATATTATTAATTAAAAATAAATTTATTTTATAAAAAAATATATAAATTTATTATAAAATATTTATTATTATAAAATACAAAAAATATATATTTAAATTCATAAATTATAAATGAAATATTATTTTAATTACCTAAATATTTCAATTTAATAATTTTTATATTAGCAATATATATTTATTAGTAATGTTATTATTTTTTATAAGTTTTATTTTATTTTATGTAATATTTATTTATTAATACATAAATGATATTTATGTAAATATTTTAGTATATAAATAAAATTAAATATTTAAACTACTTTCAAGTGAATTTTTAGAGGAAATTTAAAAATAATTATTTTAAAAAGATTTGTAAATTTCATAAGATTTTAAAAAAATTTCTTTTGAGAGGCTAAATAAAAAATTTTAGTTTTTGAATTTTAAAATCGTTACTTCAAATAAAATTTTTTCTGAAAACCAGCTATCCAAATGCATTCTAAAAGCGCAGGTGCCTGAACAAGCATTCTTTTGCAGATTATAGCATCTAACAAGAAGTCCTTCTGGCAGAATTTACACTGGCTGCCCTCCCTAAAGGTGCAAAGCAAAATGTGGAACTGTAATTGTGCTTGCTCTTACTATTACACTCGAGGAATGTCATTAGTTGGTAAAGGTTGCTCCAAATCGTCCTCTCTCTCTCTCTCTCTCTCTCTCTCTCTCCTATTCTTTTTTAATAAGCTATCCAGTCATCAATCACAGAAATGAAAAGACACTATCGAACCCAAGGAAAGGCACTTCCCTCCGATCACTTGGCGCTTCAAATGAATGGTGCCCCTGGGCATCTCGCCTCCCACGAACGGGGTCTAGTTCCATAGGAAATGCTCTTTTGCATCCCACCATCTCCACATCTTTCAGCAGGTCATCGCAAGAGAGCTGCTTGTTCTCTGATCGACCATTCAAGTCACCAGTAAATTTGCTGGAAATCTCTCTGTTCATAATGCTGTTCGAGCTTCCGGTGATTTTCTTGCAGCACCCTCCCTTTGTCTCGATTGAAGAGTTCGTTTCTTTAGAGGACTTTGGAGAGGCTTTGGAAGGTTCAGAATCTATCAGAATCACATTATCTAAATGGACCTCAGTCTCATTCCGTTCAAAGTGGTTTGCTTGATGAGTCTCTTTTCTTGTCAGGATCAATGGCTCGTACGAAGAATCCATAGCCTTTGACGTCAAAAGAGTTGGAAAATTTTTAGACTTCGTTCGAATGTGGTCAAATATCATGTCCTCAGTCTTGGTTTTGCGCACAATATCTCCAGTCTCAGGAATGAACAAATCTTGCAATATGAAATAAGTGGTTAACGTCGTGCCAGAGAAAATAGGAAAGAGAATCATTATCTCGGGTCATCTAGACAAAAAAAAAAAAAAAAAAAAAAAAAAAATCTGAATCCAACGAATATTTAATGGGGACATGCACGCATACCTTCATCAGTTTCTTCCTGTAAGAGATCAAAGCTGGGTCTGCCGTCCAATAGCACCATATATATATATATATATATATATATCAAAAAAAAAAGAGGTTAAAACTAATTACTTATAGACTTTTATTTATTTATTTTTTTTTTGAGGGGGGATCGTAAAATAAAATAGATATTCCTCATAAGCCTGCATTTCCTAAACGACGGGCACCCGACCAATAGCAAATGGAGATGGAAAAACCACTTACACTGAAGACTGAACCCTTTTTGAGCGGCTTAAATCCTGAGTATCTTCAGCTGTGGAGCTGTTCTTGTTATCATCTTCTATGACATAAATTTCCTTGGGAAGGGAATAAGAAAATGCAGTCGCTTTATTTCCATGCTCATCTGTCTTAATGAAACTGAATTCCTTGGTAATTACAAATTTTTCATGGACGTCGAGACCGACTTCAAGGTACACAGCCCACAAGCAAGTTGAACTAATCAGTCTTCTATTTAAGTAGATGCCTATCATATATGTAGCACCCTATTCCATGCTTATCTTACCATATTCTTCGAAGATAAGGTCAGCCTTTACGGTCACCCTTGCATTTTGAGGGCATGATACAAGAAGCATGACAACATAGGGGCTGCAAGCGACTTTCTCATCAATCACAAAAGGAAAAAGCTTTAGATAAAAGATAACTTCTATTGGGAGAAAGAATGATGGTTGGATGGAGCAAGAAAAGAGAAACTTGCTTTGGAAAATTTTACAGAATTTCAGTTTCCCTTTTTATGTCAGGATCAAAATTAGCATCATTTCCATAAATCTAGCCATAAAAGATGCTTCTATTGGGAGAAAGAATGATGGTTGGGATGGGGTAAGAAAAGAGAATCTTGCCTTCGAAAATTTTAAAGAATTCCAATTTTCATTTTTATATCAATATCAAAACTAGCATCATTTCAGTAAATCTGGACATATGTAGCTACGTATGTGCGTACATACGTGATACTGCCTGCAGTGATATGCATGAAGAAAAAAAGATTTCAGGTCTCAGTAAGGTTGCTATCTAATGATCATGGAAACTGTTTGATTATATGAATTACCGAATGCCACAACTGACACATTACATGTGAGTTAGTTTTGAAACCATGGTGATGCTCGCTATTCCTTGACCATATGCTACAATTTTGTGAAAATGTAATTCATTTGAGTGAAATGCATGTAGGACTCAATGCTCCAGCTGTATTGCAATTTTAACGTTAAAAAAGACTAATGTTTATGTTAGCTTCAGTATGATGGATTCACTTTGTATAATCATCTCAGTTTGCTACTCACAGGATCAAAAATAAAATTAAATAAAATTAAGTGATACTAGATACAACATGAGGCACCAAACTTCAGAGTTTCTAATTTATCTGATGAAAGTATATCCATGGCGTGATTGATTTGGCTTTTCAAGGTTTATAACCTTGTAGCTTCCCCTTTTGAGTGCTAGGTTAAGCCATGGTTGACAACAGCATGACAAGGACTAAATTCCCACAAAATAACACTCCCAGTCACATCCGTGCCAAGCCTTCTGTTGTCTTGTCCTCATCTTTGGTCTTCTCGTTACTAGATCAGTAGACTGGACGCCTGGCAAAGCCAAGATTTTACACCTACTGCGACATTATTCTTGAATTATTGAGAAATCTCAATTAAGGGCATTAAGTATAATTGTTCATATGCCCTCAACAGATAGTAAGTTTATGATACCAAAATTCTAGATCACAGTATGGCTATAATATTGAACTATAAGCTAAGACGCAATAACTAGATTATTGCCGAAACTATTACGAGATAGATAGCTCACTTATATGGCTACTGTTATGTTTACGCACATTAAATTTGAAATCATTAGGTGGCAACTCCAGGCATAGACATGAGAGAACATTGCATCTCTGTAATTTCTCCCAGGATATGTCTGGAAAAACTGACAATTTTTGTTGACATCTGTATGAAAAAATGCTGTTCCCTAGGAGGTCTTGAACAACATACATGAATACCTTCCCTTCCTTGAACGAACCTAGACAAGCAATGGAAGGAAAAAAAGGTTTAGACCTTCATCAAGCACAGACCTATGATCTTTAGCGAATTCCCTCCTTCCCAGCCTCTCCCAAGGCAACCCTGTCAGAGAAGGACAGAGCAGGCATACTTACTGCTCTGATTTGACTTGGAAAAATGGAAATGGAAAGCATCATGAATACTTCTCTTCTTGCAAAATGGATGTGGAAATGGATTAATGGTCTGGACTGCACGTGGAAAAAATAAATTCAGAATATCTATTACTCTAAAAGAAGAATGGTATAAGGGTGCAGCACTCCAAGGCTTAACTTTCACAAGTTTGGAGGGATATATGCAAACAACAGGAGGCCTTTTGGAATTGCTCCTCATCCAAGCTAGGGAATGAAGGGCAAAAAAAAAAAAAAACAGATTTTGGAAGGATGCCTGGTTAGACAAGGTACCTCTAGCTTCTATGTTTAATAATAAATACCAGATGATGGTGAACAAGAATTTGCTCAAAGGCCTCTCAATGAAGTTGGCACTCTCTTGAATGGTGCATTAAGATTCATGGCCCCCTCTCCATTGTGGAGTTTAACCAACTAACCTCTCTTAAGGAGCTGGTAGCTCACATCAGGCCATCAAGAATTGCTGATATGCCTGTGTGGAAACTCTCCAAGAATGGCTCCTTTTCAGTGAATTCTTTATATAAATTTCTGAATTTTGGGGGTTTGATTTGGCCTTTTCATAAGGTAGTTGGAAAGCTTCAACTCCACTTAAGATTAAGGTCTTCATTTGGTTAGTATTAAGAAATAGGCTCCATATGAGGGAAGTTTTGGCAAAAAAAAAAAAAAAGGGGTAACTTAAAAATGGTAATTGTTTGTTGTGTGGGTCTCCTATGGAAACGGCCAATCATCTCTTTATGAGGTGTCCCTTTTCCAAAAGGGTTTGGCTTCCAATTAAGACATTTCTGAATATCAACCGATGGCCAGCAAACTTTCAAGATCTTATGGAGAAAGGTAAATATCGAAGCTAACTTAAAGAAAAGGATGGGATCAATTAATAGATGCGGTGTGTCATCAAATTTGGATGGAGAGAAATTCTAGAATCTTTTTGAATAAAAGATCAACTGCATATGGGTTCTTCACAAAGCAATTCTCTTGTTTCAATCGTGGTTTTGTCTTTGTAAGACTGAGCCATCTCGTAGAAGTAATCAGCTGCTGGCTTTGGGTGAATGGAGCAGCCCAAACGCCACCATGACAGTCTGGGAAGAAGGTATGATAGAGGTGTTACTGAGGAGGCAGATACTTACGAGTTCTAATTCGGTAATAGATGGGATGCATGTTCACCTTATCAGGGGACCCTGGCTTTCATGAAACAGAGTGGGTAGCAGTATTGTGATTGATGGTACAAGGTAGGAGGAAGCTGGGTGGCATTAAAAACGCATTTGAGTGGATCTGAAGATTTTCAGCCAAAATTCACAAGAAAAGGATCTAGATCATAGGCAGTCAGAATCATCTCTGTTTCTCTTTCTTTCACTTCTCTGTTTCTGTTCTTTCCTTTCTTCTTTCTCTGCTTATCTGATTCTTATTTCTTCTTTTCTCCTTTGTTTCCTTTTGTGATTTCCTTGTAATTCTGATTTCTTGCTATGATTTTCATTCCTTAATCAATTTTGGGGGAATCTAATTCCTCTAATTCACCATCAAAAAAGATTGGACTTGGAAAAATAGCAGCTAAAGAAACATGAAAGGGATTGTCAAAGAAGTAATGGGGGATCTGATATAGATTGAAAGGAGGGAAAGCTAAGCTAGCTAGCAAGGGATCGGGATTTGCCTTGCCCTAGTATGCCAACCAGGCAATACCTGGACCTCAGAACTCACCCAAGACACGCAACCACGGACTCCAGCAAACTCCAGCAGTCAGGTGTTGAGAACATATTATTCATAAAGTTAACGTCTTTAACCAGATTTCTCTCCCAAGAGCCACTGTTGCAACGCTACAGATGGCCCCTTCAAAGTATTCTTAAGCATGCAGTCATCGAGTACCCTAACAACTTTACTTTGTTTCACTCTCTTATTTATCCTGGCCAGACAATCCATGGCTTAAGAAACCAGAAAATTAATACATCGATAGTACCCAGAGAATGAAGATTGGCAAATAAATAACTGTTCACGATCAATTGTCACCAGATGTTGCAACTTGTAAGTGGGTTTCAAGTACAAATAATTCAAGCAAAAATTAATACAATTAATTGCTACAACATTTGTGGTAATACAGGAAGTATTTGGAAAACTGCTAATTAAGAAGCATTTTCTAATTGATTTTGAACAGAAGTAGAAAATGGATGGAAACAATTGCTGAAGATAACAGAAGCCATACCTGGAAAATTCTTCAGCTCTGTGTTTAACAACGAAGTAAATTTAATCATGAGAGACCAGAAGCAGAGAAACAAAGTGATACCTTATATCATCAAAAATAGAAAAAAGTATTACCTTAATTTTTCATGAAAGAGAATCATATTATCTTCTTCAGAGCCAACCACCTGTCCAAAGAAATTCGCTTTTTATATTTTGTAGAAGGAATCATAGAACGATATTGCAATGCAAATGCAGGAATAGAAAGAGTCATACGATATCAGCATAGTGGCGTTTGCTGAATGAAACTGTCTGTGGTCCACGAGTTAATGTTATTATCAATTTTGATTTCCCTTGCCTTTTGCACTCAGCCTCCTTTATCTGTATCTCAACCTTTGGAGGAAGTGCTAGCAGAGATTCCTTGATATGGTTCCCAAATGGATATTTGCGACCTGTTATTATTTCTATTTTTCTGGGATCAGCTTCTGTCATGCTTTCAAATGAATTAATTCCTGCTGAGTGTAGTGCCTAACATTGAAAATTCATTCAATTCAAGGAACAAAATCAATGCTGCAATAAAAGTATGAAAGCCGTATGATAATTAAGAAAAAGGAAACAGAAATGTTAAACCTTAGCAGTGACCATTCCAATTCCAGGAAATTGTTTCAGCAAGTAAGGACTATCATCCCAAAGTTTCTGGTGCAAGCATTTGGCTAGAAATGTAGAATTTATAGCTCCCTTATAGCTCTTTCTGTAGATAAAACACTCTTTCATGCATTTGGCAATCCTACACCCGTTTGAGCATATTGAATTCATGTCCTGCAAGAAGTGTTGATAAATAGTGAGTAAAGACTAAAATAGCATATAAATATCTCTTGGATTATCAGAATGGAAACCTGGTTGAGGGACAAATCATGAACTGAAGGATCGCCAGTCAAGCAATCGTTTGCTAGTACAAATATCTTTTCCTCTCGTGTCTGGATACGCTTTTTCCTTTTTCCATTCTCACCAGTGACATGAAAACGAAGCCGACATTCTTTATCAGAGTTTATGTCATTCAGAAGCTTCTTTTCATTGCGTCTCAGCTGGATCCCTTTATTTTTTTCACACGTTTTGTTAATATTTGTACCATACAGAAGTGTAGCGGAACCGTCTAATAGTACTCAAAAGCACTTACAGGAAAACTCCTCAGAACGGCAAATGATTTGAAGGACATCTTCTAAGCTGGAACTTCCAGGAGCTTTGACGATGAGTTTCATTGTGTCAAATTTCAAATAAAATTTTGTCATCAACCTTCCAGGTTCTGCAGATAGGGGAGCCATGTTTCAGAAAAAAATCTTGTCACGTTATTATAGTTGGAAAAGCCATGCACTGCATTCTCATAATAGAATTTATATCTACGTCTTTTCTTCATGGATGATTTAATTGATAGAAAGAACTAACCTAGTCAATTTTGAATTTGTCATGATGGAATCATTTTTGCTGTATCTTTTGCACAACTTGATTCTTATTATGCACTTTCAGCGACACTTTATAGCTCACATGATATTTTAAATGTCTGGCCATTGATAAGGGTGTACAGAATCATAGCACATATTTCTTAGGAGGATTTTGTCTTCCATCTGTATTTGGAGCAAGGCATAAACTCAAAAAAGGACATTGAATGCCCTATGCACACCTATGTCTTAATGCCTCTATATTTGTCATGCGGCTTCTAGTGAGATTCCTATGTGACACGGTTCACATTATAAGTAACCAGATGGGAAATGTATAGCCATAGAACAAGCAGAAGCGAGATGAGCCGCAAGAAATGGAAATAATAGCAACCATTAGCATCAAGCCTTTGATGCCAACTTTACCGATCCATCTTCATTATTATGTTTATTCTGTTGTTCTGATATATCTGTCTTTTTTTTAGATTAGGAGCCACTCGTCCCCTCCTTCAATACAAAGCCCACCCTTGTGGGGCTAACTCCAACAGGAATCAAACCCCTGATCCCTTGCCCAAGTGGCAAAAGATGATACCCTCACGTGGAGGAGACAAAAGACAGTCTTCTGTTCTTAAAATGCCGGGTAAATATCAAGATATGCAAAGAAAAAGTTACACATACTTAAATGTGCAACATGGCATAGTGCATATAACCATTCTATTGGCTTTATCAATAATAATTAACAGTATTTTTTGGGAACTTGCAGGAATCAACTCAAAATTTATTCACAGAAGCTTGCACAGAGCATGATAAGAAATATAAGACACCTAATGGTTTTAGAAGGAAACCGTCTTCATCTGTCCAAATCATTCCATGTTCTGATAATTCATTGATTTTTTGAATGCATATTTCTGTCAGTCAAAAGGAACAACAATTAACTCTATGAAATTTAACCACATAACAACCTAAATAAAGCTACCACTTGTCAGGAGTACCTCGCATATGCTTTTCTAGGTGTTCACAAGGAATTCCTCCCTTTATTCCATAGTTCTCAGGATTCTGGTTATGCATTCAGAATTCAGATAACTAGTTAAGCAGACATCTATATAAAGATAATGATACATCTGTTCACAAGAATTGCATGAGATGATAATGAGGGCACACCTTCTTTATCCGGACATACAAATACGAACACTTCAACCATTCAATTGCCAAGCTTATATCGGAGACTGTCAGCTGAACAATCTCAGCATTTAGATGCTCTATTGCGCATGAAAGCAACCTAAGTTGATGACAACATTCAGTACAAAGTAGTATAGATGATCTTTGAAATTGCACTAAAGTTATCAAGTATTCTGAGCAGTCCAAATATATTTAAATTCTAGGTAAAAATACATACTGAGATTCAACCATTTCACATCCATTTAAGAGATTCTCATACAAGTGAACCTACATAGATAACAAAACCATCAGACAGCCTATGATATATATTCTGATAGCAAAAAAGTTCCACTTATTTTGTTATTAAAAATCTTGTGAATTAGCAGAGAGAGCTGAAATTGCTAAGATCATGTGGAAATAACTGTTTCTCTTCTTGTCATGATGACAACTGTTCCAGTATCATCAAATGGTAGACGACCTGCCCTGCCACACATCTGCAGATACCCAGGCATAACATATAAATTTCATAAAAAAGTTGGGGCTACCGAATAAAGCTGGTGCAACTTAAACAGTCTACAGTATACATCCATCTGAATTATGTCATCCAAAGTCAGAAAACAGATGGTCTTACATAAGCAGTTAAAAAAGAACTTGTCAAACATGGTGATAATATACGCAAGTAAATATGCCTACAATTATTATTTATTAGTATACAAACCTAATTATAAGGTTGTAAATATTAGGAAAAAAAAATGTTGCAGCTTTCTTACCATTAAGTTATTTAAATATAGATATCTAATGCCAAAGAATACATTCAGCATCAGAGTGCACCAGAATACCAGTGATAGCATCTTAAGAGTGAAATAAGAAAAAAAAAATCAAAATAAACCTAGTACTAATATATCATCAAGAAGAGCATATATAAGTAGTTCAGAGGAGGATGGACATAAAGATAACCAACCTGCAGCACCATAGACCTTTCATATTCCAAGTAGTGGCCCTTCTCTTTGTTACTGTGCAGTTACAAAAGGCATCAATAATTATGATTTATATAAATTTGCAAGGAGACATTAATGACCACAATTCATGTAAACTTGCAAGAAGATATGAATAGCAGCCTTAAACATTTATTGAACTTACAAATATTGTGTTGATTTGATTACTACTGTGTGAGCAGGTAAGTTGACCCCTTGTGCAAGAGTGTTTGTAGTGCAAAGAATTTGGAGATCACCCTTCAGAAAAACACCCTCAATCAGGTTTCGATCCTTCAAGCAAAGTCCACCATTATGATAACCAACTGGAAGATAAACACATGGCTAAGTGAGTAACAATAATATCTGAAGCTTGAAGATTTTACTCTCTCAGGATATGAAAAATCATCTTAACCTAGAGGCTAGCCAATACAAGATAATTGAAAATAGCCTCCATGACAAGGAGGCAATATGGAATGACATTCTAATGGGCAAGATTAGACTGCTCAACAAGACGATTTAGTTCATACCACCATAGAGAATGCATGACTGCATTTGTTTGTCGCTGCAAGATAAAGAGGCTTCCTTTAGTCTTTCCTGCTGTTGTTTGGATTTTATAAATGGATTTGAGTAACCAAGGTTCATTGCTGTCAGAGAGAGACACTGTGCAGCTTCTTGCGCTCCTTTTCTAGTAGAACAAAAGACTAGTGCAGATTTTCCTTTTGAATGTTGCATGAGGATATCTGTAGCCAATGATTTAATGTTGGATATGAAAGGGAGCTATCAGGCAAAAAAAGAAGATGGGTCATCTAACACTTGGAAGAGTTTTGTCCTTACCAAAAATGAAATTTTGAAGGCGCTGCATGATATAACAAGATAAAACACAATGAGAACCATCAAGGGTGGGGGAACCAACTATCCAAAAATAAATTCTTTATGGGAGAATGTGAATGTTGTTCTCGCATAAGTCATGGGAAATGAGAAATAATTTCAAGTAAATAGTAAAAACTACCTTTTCAAATAAAAAATCATTTTTGGCTGGGGCATAACCTGCAAAAGATGTGAGAAATATTAAAACGGCTGTTACATGCATATAATGCTGATTGATTGCATTACAAAGAAACAATATAAGGTGCTCTACTCTATAATAAAAAGTAAGGTGTTGGTTGGCATTACTTTCATTTTCTACTTTTGGAAACAAAAAAAAATGTTTATTTTCTCTTTTATTAAAAACATAAATATGTTTCGTATAATCTTTTTATTTTTAAAACAAACATAGCAATAGGGACAGTTGCAGCAAAGGCAGTAATGATATTGGTAGCTGCATGCATATAATGCTGATTGATTGCATTATAAAGAAACGATATAAGGTGCTCTACTCCATGACAACTGGTTAAGGTGTCGATTGGCATCGCTTTCATTTTCTATTTTTGAAAATAAAAAAATATGTTCATTTTTTTTAAAGAAAGAAATATGTTTGGGATAACCATTTTATTTTCGAAACAAACGTAGCAATAGTGATAGTTACAGCAAAAGAAGTGGTGATATTGGTAGAAAGTCTAGCAGCAGTATAATGGAGATAGTGACAATGGCAACAGCGGTGTGATGGAGATAGTGATGGTGGTTTTTATGATGCTAGTGAAGGTGGCGATAGCAATGATGGTAGTGGCAACGATGGTGGTGATAAAGGCACTAACAATCTAACAAAGACGGCAATAATGGCAGTAATAATGTAGCACCAATAATAGTGACAATGGCACCAATGATGGCCAAGGTAGTAGTGTTGGTGGTAAAGGCAATGCTAATGATGGTAAAAAAATGAATTTTTTATTTTTAAAATATTGAATGTAAGGATTTCTTATTTTTATTTTTCAAAAATATAAAAGAAATCCTTAAATAATAAAAACATTAGCATCAAATGTGTTTTTATCTTGATTTCTGTAATTTTATCTTTAAAAATAAAAAATGAGAAATAAAAGTGATGTCAAATAGGTCTTAAATGAATATCATTGAAAACTAACATAGTATTACTGGTATGCAATAAAAGCCCTTCTATAACCATTGAAACATATAAGAATATAATTGTTTTAGAAATAACAAAAAGAAAAATAAGTGTGAAATTGTCAGATTTGATGTAGCAAAAGGTAGAGGCCCAGACAGTCAGAGAAACCCCGTTACAAGCTAGCTTATCAGATAAAAGGCAAATTATCATAACAACATAAAGCCTAAGCCATGAAACTGCGCACGGAATGCTACTAAATGCAACCCTAAAATTTCATTTGCTACATCAGTCATATTGTCATATATCTTTGCTGTGAAATGGCTTCCCCTACACATTATAAATTAAACTATGCTGCTCCATGTCAAAATAAAGTTGACTTGATTGCAGTTTCATATATGGCATCATGATATATTTTATTGCTTTATAAAAAATATATTTAGTTTAAAAAAGCATAGTTATTAAAAAAGCACCATAAATACTGCATATCATGTTCATTGTATTTAACTTGAGGCACAGAAAGAGGACTCCAGAAATTATTATTTAGGGTATTGGACATTTATTTTTCTCAGTAACTAATTAAGATTGTTATCTTAAATAAAGCATATTATGCATCAGTTCTATCTAGCATTCTTGGATGGGGTAGAAGAAGGTGAAGGATACCATAAACTTTGGTCATCAACTTCACTGGCCTCATCTCTTCCCCAAATCTGTAGCGTATATAATAGAAGGGATGAGACAGCTGTAATACAACTTTATAGCCTCAGCTGGATTCACTGTAAAATACCTTTTAATCCCTTCAGGTGGAACCAAGAGCCACTCCGCTGGAGGATTGGAAATGCCAACAATGAAAGAGAAAATATGACACTTCTCTTACTAAAATTATGTTAATTGCAAAATGATACTGTAAAAATCAGTTTCAGAAAAAAAAAAAAAAAAAAAAAAAAGAAGGTTACCTAGGTCCTGTATATTTGGAATTGTGGCAGAAACTGCAAGGAAGCGAACATTCGACAAAGGACTGGAACTCATCTCTGAAATGCGAGAAAGCATTTTTATCCTGCTAACCACTGCTTCTAAGGCAGCTCCACGTGGATCATTAAGCAGGTGAACTTCATCGATAAGTAGTAGTGCAATATCACTAAAGAAACTTAAGCCACCATCCCTTATGCCATGGCGGGTAACAGCATCAAATTTCTGTATAAGTAACAACAAGTTAACAAAAGGAAAGCATGCAACTGAATATGAAATCAATCTTAGAAAAAAATAAAGGCAAATATCTCCATTCACCTCAGGAGTAGTTAGAATGATGTCTGCCTCCTGTATATTTTTTATTTTGTAAGATTCATTGTCCCCTGTCATCTCCAGGCAATTAATTCCCCACGAACCAAACTTGATATTCCAATCACGGCGCTTTTCTTGCACTAAAGCCTTCGATGGAGCTATATAGATCTTTTTGCATGAACCATAAAGAAACAAAAACTAATAAGGTGAATCTCCAATAAATATCTATGATTTGTCCATAAAAAAGAAAAAGCTTGCAGTATATACAGTTCATTTTGAATAATGACTTACAATGTCATTATATCATATCTATTTGTTTGCATACATGCATGTCTACACTTTTCGATCCCACCCCACGAGAATTCACAATTCAGTACCTTTGGTATCTTTATCAGGTCCAAAGGCTGGACATTTTGCAGACGATTTGGAAGGAGAAATTTAATGGGACATTGGTTTGATCTCAAGTTAGGTAGCCACTAAATGATGCAATCAAAACCCAGATGACTATTATTGGAAATATAGGAGAATCATCAAATCAATTTTAGCCTTTAAGAATTACATTTATTTGGTTGAAACTGATAGTGACGTCTAGCAAAATTAATGGACTCAAACTTGAGAGAAACAGAAAGAAACATACTACATGATTAGTAGGCCAGGAACATACTGTTTTGAGGGTTCCTTGTATGTGATTAAAGCTTCCCTCCTGTGAAAGGAACCTTGAGAGAAGTCTCAGAATGCAGAGCTCGAAGAGCACCGTTTTACCGCTTCCAGTTGGAGCTGAAATGACCATGTTTATATCTGAGAGGAAACAGCCAGCATAGCATTCGCTCTGCAAGGAATTAAAATACCTGTATACAGGTAAAACATTATTACTTCTAAGAGCATCTTGTCAAAATTTGAGAGCATAAGTGCAGTTCATGAAGACGGCACCCATCTTGCATACATCAAGGCAGCACTGTATTATCGTAATAATGCTGTGGTTTAGGCCTTGTGAAGTTAATGAATTGATGGAAGATTAATATCACATGACGATCTTAACTGATATTACCAAGACGCATAGGTTTTAGGCATTTGCTAGTGTATCAGGATTACACAAACGGGAAATTCTTGTGGGGGGGGGGAAAGCTGGGAAATCGGTCGCCAAGGAATTTTTTGAACTGGATTCATAATTCATGTAATAAATTGAAAGGTATAGGTTGCGTAATTAAGTTCAGAAACATAGAATCTTGTAGTGTTATCGACCATATCCTTCTATGAAAAGGGAATTGGGCCATCTCACTGCAAACAAGTGAAAGTATAATCCACATTTGGGTACAAAGCACCGCCAAATAAAGCCAGTTTTAGAAAAGCTTCAGCGTAACCAAGCAGACTTTTAATATAAACCAGGAAGAAAAAAAAGGTGAAACGGCACAGTCACAATTATGCTAATTAAATTCTGCTATTCTATTATGCAATTGAAACTTAAAGAGCGAATCATCAAAAGGCAATGTTCTTCAAAAAAAAAAAAAAAAGAAAGAAAGAAATGTTAATATTGATATTAGTTTATAATTAAGGCATGCATTTACCACCTGAAACTAAAAGTGGAATGAAAGGGTGCAGGCAAATCTGCCACAGATCTCAGGGAGTATGAATCTGTGAATGATCCCATTTCTTCAAACTTTTACCGGCAATCAGTTTGATTGCTTCAATTACCTAGTTAACAAAAGAAAAGTGCAAAGTTTGCATATATGAGATTAAGATTGCAAGACTAGAGCACGAAAGAAAGATCTAATATATATTAGGTACTGAGACAAAACTTTGAAAGCCATATGCACCCAGTATTTTTTGTCAAATCTTCTTGCAAGAGAACTTTAGCAGATATGTATATGAAAAGCTTCCTCTCACTCTCTCTCTCTCTCTCTCTCTCTCTCTCTCTCTCTCTCTCGCTCTCTGTGTCTAATTGCATCCAAACATATAAAACTTTCTAAAAATTACAAGAAACTAAAAAAATAAGAGATTTGAACCCAAAAACCAGCATCCAGAGGTTTAACGGATCTCTCTGTCTGACTAAACTGCTCAAATCTAGAAAAGGACAGGAATATCTAGGGTTCCTGGATTTAAAGATCTATAAATACAAACAGCAGATTTCGGAATTTCTTCAAGAATCTCGCGCAATTTCCCCCGGATACATTCACCAAGTCAAAGAAATCTCGAGAACCATAAACGTTACAAAGACAACGGGCATCAAAACCCTCATCATAGCCTCAGTAAAATTTAAACGGAAAGCAACCGCATCCTCTCTTTTCTCATCCTAATTGCATGAAAAATTGCCCCGAGAGGGATCAAAATTCCAAAATATTTGAACCTGGTGAGCCAAAACTTGGAGTTGTTACACTCGGATCTAGAAAAATATGAAAACATCCAGAGTTGCTGGACAGAAACTTTGGATAAAATTCGAGAAAACCTACTGCGGATTTCAAATATTTTTCGCTTAAATCTCAAAATAAAAGAGAAAAAAAGAAAAAGGAGAGAAGAGATCGGAGCAAGAGGAGAGAATAGATAGTGTCTTTGGAGCTCTTACTTGTTAGGAGGACTGAGACGAGACGAGAAGATTGCTTCGGATTGGAGGTCAAGGGAGTACTATTTATAGTGGGAAGGACGAGCGTCGTTGGGCGGGAGGATCTGATGCTCCGCAGGAACAGGTAGGTTATTAAGGAGCAGGAGAGCGTGATGCATATATGAGGCACGCGACGCGGGGCGAACTCGAGATCGTTGCTTCCGTCCAGACGAGCGCTGTGTAGGTTTCGAGTCGATGCCATTCCCTTAACCTCAAAATTAGTTTCATATTAAATTTTTTTTAAAAAAATTATATATTTATAATTAAAATTACTTACTATTTATTAATTTTTATTTAAATTTTTAAATTATATAATTTTAAATTACTAATAAAATTAATTAAACTAACAAATAGACTTAAAGTATAGCAATAGCATTTTGATTTTACATGTATGGCAGCAGCAACTTAAGTTCATCCATGGTTCATCACTTGCAATAAAATTTGATGTTGAAATTAAGAGAGAGAGAGAGAAAAAAAAAAGTCTCTTATAAAGCTACAACATTTTAATGGATGTGATTGTATAAGCCATCGGCCTTACGTTGGAGCCCAACATCTCTATCCATAAAATCTAGAAATTGTCAAGCATCATTAGCCCCATTCATTTCAAAAATGATATGACTCTTGTAAGTGACACAAGTATCTGAACCATAAGCTAAAAAATATCAATTAATTTTCTATATTTTGAATAGAACATGTCAGCAATAAGAACTAATATATAGCTTTGTGTTTTTTTTTTTTTTCTTTTTTAGTAAGTTAGGTGATTTACAAGGTCTAAAATAAATACAAATAGAATGGTGAGAGAAAAATTATTGCATTTGTTAGGGGGAAGTTGGAAATCTAGTTGACTTAGTCACTACGCTTCACTCAATTGGTTGTGGCATCTACATTGATGGTTGGCTTTGGCTTTAAAAGTGACAAAGAGCTCACAACGCATGCCACAAAGATTGAGAAATAGAGGGTGCTAGTTCACCACGTTGAGGGGAACTGACTGAGCCGAACTCATAATCAAAATATGTAGCAGTAGAGGAAGGTAGTATATATCATGTGGGAGAGGCAGCCGTACGTTGATGCTAGACATAGTAGCTTTTTTTTTTTTTTTTTTTTTTTATTGATGCAAAGGTACAGTAACATTTGGTCATACCATCCAGATTGCATATAATATATCATATTGTTATCTTACGTACATGCTTCAATATATTTTGACCATAAAAAAAAAAAAAAAAAAAAAAGCACAACGTATATCTACTACTTTCTTGTTGGCTTTGCCATTTTTAGAAACTAAAAAGAAAATTTTTTGAGTTAGATATGTGAAGCTGTACTCCATGAGGGTAAGCCCCCTTGAGTCTGAGTTAGGTTTAGAAGCATCCATACTTTAACAAAAATAAGAATACATGTTAGATTTAAATCCAGATCCAAACTTAATTAAATATCTTACCCAATAATAGACTCAAGTTAAAGGTTAGCCATTAGATTGGGTTTCATGCAGAAACTGGTAGCGAGCAAGTTATCTTGACACATATTTAGACCTTTTTAAAAATTATTTAATGTATAATGCTACCTGATGTAGTGCGAAACAAGAAAGAAAAAGAAAAAAAAAAAAGAACTGATGTTTAACAATATAAACATGTGTAATAAAAATTGTCTAATAAACTGTGAGGCTCGGCTGAACCGGATTCGATCCATTTGATCGGTCCGGATCAGCCAGGCGTTTGTCGAGGTGAATCGTGGGAAGGAGCTTACGGTGCATTTGGAGGCAGCCGTTGCGTCCCTCCCCGCAATCTCCGATCGACCTTAGAGCAGGATAATCTTAAATCACCCTAAAACTCCTCCTTCCTCCAGCCATTAGTGGGTGGGTGAGTTGAAGCCTTAGAAAGATCTCCTGAAGGCTTGGTTATGAGGCTCAAAGTGAAGCCGTGAAGAAGAGGATTGCCGGCTTCTTTGAGGCTGATTCAAGCCTCGATCGGCAAGCTTCTTGGTCCCCGAATTCCTCTTTTTGAACCATAAATCATTTATCATTAAGATATGTCCCATAGCCAAGGACAACGTTAGCATTGCATATCCAAGTTCCATACTTGAAGATTAACAGAGAACTGGAACCTAAATAAGAACCAACACTTCTCCCTAGAACATCATATTCATGCTAATTTTAGATGTTCATCACCCTCTCTATTGAGCAAGATATTTATGCTAGAGAAAAAGTTGTAAATACTTAGTCCAAATAGTATAGCGTGTGATGAACTTCATATGATTATTTTGGTATTAAATCTGCACTCTTATTTTGTTGGACAGGCACAGAGGCTTAGAGATGAGCTTCAAGATGTTCAACAGGTCTACATAAATTTAATGGCTGAACTCAAAGCAATGGATGTCAAGATGGATAATTTATAAAAATAGTAGGTCATTTATTTTTTGTGCGATGCATTCTTTTCACCTCCATTGTAACAGCTCCGGCTCTGTCAAATGCTGGGCTGTAGATGGTAGCTCGAGAGAGAAGGGGAAGTTTAGCCATCAGCCCTTAATGGTCTCATAAAAAATGGTATAGTCATCGCCCCTTAGGGGCATATTGTATAGCACCCTTCAATTCTTTAATTAGGTGTTAAATAGCAACACATAATTAATATTCTACTTCATTTAAAAATAATGTCCAATTCAAAAAATTACCTTCTAAAAGCAATAATTTGATCTCTCTATAATTTAATATATATATATATATTACTCGGGCATATAAATTGGAGCATAGTATAGCTTATGTTTTTCAGAGCATACATCTCAATGCATTAAGAAATAATATATTAGCAGTCAGATCGTACATTTCTAATTTTAATTTTAAAAGGATGTTTTTTTTGGCATATATATATATATATATATATGGTATAAGTATTCTTACAAGTATAGCTTATTGCATTGTTGTAACTTTTAAAAATTACTATTTTCATATATTTTTTTAAAATCATCCTATTTTTTGTATAAATATTATTGTCTTAGCTATTGATGTTAATAAATAATCATTTTGAATATTGTTATTGCCATTTTATATTAATATCTCTGAAAATTAACATTAGTTTTAATTAAAAATAGCTATATATATTATGTAAATTTTTTAAGAATATTAATATAAAAAGATAATGAAATTATTTTGTACTTAAAACATTATTAATAGATAAATTTAATCCATAAAAAAATATAGTTTCATATATAAATATATCAAATTAATATAAATTAGAGAGAGAGAGAGAGAGAGAGAGAGAGAGAGAGAGATCAACATCAATAGCAGAAACGACCTACGACTGCGAAGCTACGGTTAGTGATTGGATCACCCGAACCACCATCGGCATGCGGGCGCGTGCACTCCCCACCTTTTTTTTGGGCCGGGGTGGGAGAATATATCATGTTCCTATCTAATCCACGCAGAATTACACCATCTTTGGACCACTTCAAAAATAAAATTCTTTTATGCAAAAAAAAAAAAAAAAAAACTTCAGACGCATTGAAGGAAGCTCGCGGGCCTTGCACTCACGCTCACCAAAACCAGAGACCTGGCTCACACCAGTGGAAGTGAATTCCACACGGTACCCACTTCTATGATCTTTCGAAGAATTTTATGTCTCAGATGTGCTCTTGAGAAGTAACCACGGGTGTGGTGTCAAACCTTCCAATACTTTTCAACCTTTTGGTCGTCATCTCCAATCCAGTTGTTCTCCGGATTTGCTTCATGCTCCTCGCCGTCCGAGCTTGAAATAGAGACTTGCCTCCAATTGCTCCACATCTTGACCATTATATAGAACAGCACCAAGCAAACCATAGCCGAAACAAAGACTATCACCACGAGGATACCTGACACTGCGGCATTCGATAAGCGCTTCATGTCCGAGTCGGAGATGCATGAAGCCATTGGTGCATCGCAGAGTTGATTGCCCACGAAGGAGCTGGAAGGAAAATTCGATAGTGCGGCGGGAATTGGACCCTGGAGAAGATTATTCGATAGATTTAGTTGGTGGAGACTGGTAAGTTGGTCGAGGGAAGGAGGTATCTGCCCTTGGAGTCGATTGAAAGAGAGATTAAGTCTCTCCAATTTGATCAGATCGCCAAGCGAAGAAGGGATTCCTCCAGACAAACGGTTTCGGCTCAAATCTAGCATCACTTGTAGCTCGGTCAGTTGTCCCAGCTCCGGCGGTATCGAGCCCGTGAGGGTGTTCTCGGAGAGTCTCAATTCATAGAGTTTGTTGCAATGCCGAATCGTCCAAGGTATCGGACCTGAGAGATTGTTCCTCTGCAGGGTCAGAACATCCAGAGAAGTGAGACGACCGATCTCCGGCGGGATGATACCGGAGAGCTTGTTGTCGTGGAGAGAGAGCCTGATCAGGCCCGAGCAATTCCCGAGCTCTGCTGGTACATCGCCACGGAGGTCATTGAACGAAAGGTCGAGCTCTCCAAGAGAGCGCAAGCTCCCTAACCAGGAGGGAATCGCGCCTGTCAACCTGTTTTCACCGAGGAGGAGATGGGTCAGCTGCTTACAGTTTGAGAGCTCGAGTGGGATTCCACCGGAGAGATTGTTGGAGGACAGATCCAGGAAGTCGAGCTGCTGGAGCTGGCCTAATTCAGCCGGGACCAGGCCGCTCAAGAGGTTGCGGCCTAGTCGGAGACGGGTCAGATTCCTTTTGCCGGCGAGCGCTGAAGGAATCACACCGGAGAAGCTGTTGTTGGTCAGGTCCATTTTGGCAAGACAGCTCGAGCCCAAGAGGGGGGAGATGCTTCCGGCGAACCTGTTGTGAGAAAAGTTGACGATGGTGAGATTTTTCAGCGAGAGGAGCGACTCCGGGAGAGGCCCTTGGAGCGAGTTGTTGTACAGTGTGACGAGGCGGAGTTCGGCGAGGAATCCAAAGGAGTGAGGCAGAGTGCCGGAGAGCTGGTTATCGGCCAACGCCAGAGCCTGAAGCCTCTTGCAGTAGCCCAAGCTTGGAGGAATGGGGCCTGACAGTTCATTCTGCCTCAACTGAAGAACCACCAGGTTCTCGAGCCTCCCAATCGTCTCGGGGATCGGCCCTGCGAAGTGGTTCCCGAAGAAATCGACTTCTTCTAAGCTCGAACAGTTCGTCAGCTCGCTGGGAATGATCCCCGTCATCTGGTTCTCGTATAAATGAAAGAGCGTTAGCCTCCGCAGCTTCCCGATTTCAGCTGGAATCCCACCTGTGAGAGCATTGTGGAAGACCGATAACATCTCCAGGTGGGTCAGGTTTCCCATCTGGGCTGGCAGCACTCCCACCAGGCTGTTGTTGTGGAGGACGAGGTTGACCAGGTTCGTGAGGCCGTCTATATCCGACGGAACACTTCCACTCAAGCTGTTGTTCGACAGATCCAGTGATTGGAGCGAAGTGCAATTAAGTAGCCCTTCGATCGTTCCTGTGAGATTGTTTCCGGCGAGGAAGAGATTCCGCAGACCCGACTCCTCGGGACAGAGGCTCCTGGAGATGCTGCCTTCAAGCAAGTTATTGGAGAGGACTAAATACTCCAACTTGTTGAGATGCCTAGTGGAGATATCGATGGTTCCGGATAGATTGTTCGCCGACAAGTCCAAGATTTGCAGCCGTCTCAATCGATTCAATTCGAGGGGAATGGTGCCGCTCAGCCTGTTGCCCAGCAGATTGAGGTACGTCAAGCTCGAAAGGTTTCCGAGCTCTGGGGGAATGGATCCAGACAATTGGTTGTTCATCAGATTGAGAGTTCGCAATGCATCCAGTCCCCCAAAGGCGGAAGGGATCTCTCCTACCAGGCCGTTATCAGCTGCTGATAGGACTTGAAGATCTCTGCAACCAACGAGTTCTCCAGGGATCGGGCCACTGAGCCTGTTCGTCTGCAAGTAGAGCAATTTCAAATGCTTCAAATTGCCTACCACCTTCGGAAGAGTTCCGTTCAATTGGCAAGAGGCAAGACCCAGCACCTCTAGTTCGGTGCAGCTGCCAAGTTGAGGTGGAATCCCTCCTGATAGCATGTTGTCTCCTATTCTGAGAATTCTGAGCTTCTTCAGAAGGCCAAGCTCTGGAGGGATCGAACCAGAGAGAGAGTTGGAGTAGAGAAGCAATGCCCTCATGTTTTTGAGCACACCGAGCTCACGAGGGATCGGGCCGGTGAGGGAATTCGAAGATAGATCGAGAGTTTGTAGGAAAACTAGGCTTCCTATTTCTGATGATATCGAACCGGACAGCCCATAGCCCGACAGGTTCAGAACCAAGACATGGGTCTGGCGTGACGAGCATCCAACTCCATTCCAGCTACAGATTTCATCCCCCAAGGACCAATTGGAAAGAACTCCTTCCAGATCGATGAATTCAGATTTTATACGGAGAAGGGCTTCAGAATCCCTGGATGTTTCTCCACTTGCAGTTGCAATTAAAGAACTCAGTACCGATAAGATAAGCATAATGGAACTCTTCTGAACGTTCTCCATTCCAAAATCTGTGCCAGATATGAATTGGAACCGAGTAAACTTACAGCATTTTACCAGGAGAGCTTGGAGAGGATTTCAGGCGGCACGCAAGAAGAACAGAGCTCCATCTATCATGAAAGTGACAATTGTAATTATCCATCAAACAGGAGTGAGTCGGAGGAAGAAGAAGAAGAAGAAGAAGAAGAAGAAGAAGAAGAAAGAAGAAGAAGAAAGAAGAGAGTTTGGATGATTGACTGCAATGCAATCTCAATGAGCCGCTGAGAATTTGGAGGCTTTGATTTGTAAAGGGGGGCAACTCCAGCTTTGTAAATTAACTGAGGGGTAAAAAGCCGATGGAAAGTGTGTTTTTTTTTTTTTTTTTTTTTTTTTGTGATGTTGATGCAAAAAAGCTGATGGAAAGTGTTGCCAACTTTTCAAGAGTATGGTTTTATAGGTTGGCTGCTCTTTTTTTCTTTCCTGACATGGAAAATGTTTCATTTGAGAAGAGAATCTGAAGATTTGGGTAGCTTGTGAGGTTGGGAAGTTTGTGTTGAGATAAGATGGTGAATAAAGGGTAAGGACCACTTTCTGAGGGTCGGAAAACTCAAGAAGTGGGCTCCACAGTGCCAAATTTTTTTCCTTTAAAAGTTCGGTATATCCCTTTTCATTCTGATCTCAGTTCAGGAATGGTCGTGGATTCATCTTGTGATGATTTTGCCTATGATTTTGTTTGAGGGCTTGGCAAGAGATACGACGCCAAGTGTCTGATTTATGGTGAATTAATTTCGGTTATTTCAAACGAGATAGATAGATATGGCGGGATTGTAAATTGAGGATCAATAGGCAGTGATCCAACCTTTTCAACTTGATCACATGAGGCCTCTTCCTAGTAGGAATATTTAAATCTTCGCCTCCTATCAAGTTCAATCAATAGGTTTGTTTGGCTTATAATTGTGGCCTTTTACGGCCCTGTGATTCCACTACATAAGATGAGACGAGTTCTGGAGTTCAGACCTGCTTTGTCCCAACCTAAGCCCACCTAATAGACTAAATTTGAAGGAGAAGAAAGCAAATATAGCAAAAATACCAACCCACCACTGCAAACCAACTCTCTCCTGTAAGCAGCATGTGCTCCTTTGTTGAGGAACATGGGATCTTAGGGGTAGGGGTCCTAAAGTTAAACAAAGCTAGGTCCTAGCTACTTGTGACCAAAGATTCCTGTTTGGAGAGAACCTCAAACAAATGGAGATGGAAGCCTCTCTCTCTCTCTCTCTCTCTCTCTCTCTCTCCTCATTGGTTCCCATGCAGACAAAAATGTTTTTGTCTTTTAGCTTACTGTGTCCTGCACCCCCCCCCCCCCCCCCCGCCTCTCTTTTCTCTCTCGCCTTTCCACTTTTCCCAAGCCTCAAAGTTTCCTTGCAATCAAGTAGATGAGATGGCAAGATGCAAAAGATGAGTCCCATCAAGATCCCATGACAAGGAAACAAAGCATACAGCTTCTGGACCAAGGCTACGAGTGCTCCATGGCTATTTGTTTGTCATCTGTCATCAGAATACACTTCATTCAGAGAAGGCTATTGGATCATAAGGTTGTTTACTTTGCTCTAGAGAATTCTGCTATGACACGACATGGAGGACAAAAAGATAATGGGATAAAGGACTGAGCCACTTGACAGCACAATATCAAAACACTACCCACTCTAGATTTAAGACGCATGGAAGGAATTCGAGTGGTTGATAATGCAATGACACAAGGGTGCAAGGCAAAAGAAAGAAGCAGAAACGGCCAAAAAAGATGAGATCATTGCGGTGATGATCCTTTTAGATGAGATTAGTGGAACACCCATGGGTGGTGATACTCCCATAAAAAGAGCATCAATAATGGAGATGGTGATAATGATTATTT
Source organism: Metroxylon sagu (assembly GCA_017589505.3). Lineage (NCBI taxonomy): Eukaryota > Viridiplantae > Streptophyta > Magnoliopsida > Arecales > Arecaceae > Metroxylon > Metroxylon sagu. Next base: position 273,416 of record JACVBY030000342.1, on the reverse strand, counting down.
AAAAGGGAAAGTTTCTTCTCGCTGTAAAACTAATGATTCTTCTTTTAAGTAGTATGATATGCAAAAAAAAAAAAAAAAAAAAAAATGATGGCATAAAAAAAATGAATATTTTGGGTACCATATAGAATTTCTTAACCAAGCTTCTTGATTTGGTTGCAAGAGGACAATGAAGTGTACTGACAACCAGAATCTGGATTTTTAATAAAAAAATTAACTACAATAGATTTTTTTTATTTTTGACTTGAAACATTTTATAATAGACTTCCCCACCAGCTAGCCGAATATGTTTAGACTTTGGTCAGCCCAACTTGGATCCCTGTCCTTTATGGCTACCATTAGCCGACCTTCTTCGGTGCACATGTTTAGGGCATCCTGAATTTGGTCAGCTTGGTCTACTTTCTTCAAAATGAGGTATAAGCAAAGACATTCAAAGGTACATCCCCTGTTGACCATTCCATTACGTGACTCATAGGCTGAATCCAATTTATCCATCTGGCAATAAGCAAATATGTTCAAAGACTATGCAACATCATCAAACACCATGTTCTTCTGCAACATCTTCTTCAACACCACCATTCCTTCTTAGCTCCACCCTGGAGCGCAACTCTTACCGTGCACTCAATCTAAAAACACTCGTTATCCCTCGCAGAGTTCCTTCTTTGCACATCGAATGGAACATAATCTCGACCGTAGTTTGATTCGGTTGCACGCTCCTCTCAATCATGTACTCGAACGCCTTCCAAGCCAACTCATTTTTATTGGATTTCTGTGCCATTGCAACAGAGAGTTGAAACTTTTGAGACTCGGATTGAATCCATCATCTCCCAAGCATCGGCAAGCATCAAACGCGAGATCAACCATCCTCCTATTTGAGTAGGCCTGAGAAAAAAGATCAATAACGCGGTGACCGGGAAGGACAGCTTCCCGAGTACTCAAAAGCATCTCAACTACTAAAAGAATTTGGATTCCTAGCTTCCGAGTACTTCCAGCAAAGTGGGAACCAAGACTGCTCAAAACGATCCTCAGAATTGATTCCAAGTTCTGTAACGTTGCAGGGCCTCTGGAACCGTATATCTGATTAATCTACCCTTGATTTTGCACCAAACTTGATTTTAAGTTAATGTCCAACCTCAGGATCAACCTGAACCATACGGTTCTGAGACGATTTAGTACAGTTTCCTCGAGAAATCTGATTCCGTACAGTCCATCCATCCTTATTATCGATTAAATCTACATATACATCAAACATAACCGAAAAAACCAAAATGAAATTAGACATAAACTGATGCCAGCATGCAGGGTATCCTACTCTAAAAATAACAACTAAGGGCCTGCTTCGTACTTTTCTTCCTCTTAAAAAGAATAAAACGCTGTATAAAAACTGATATTAGAGTTGGCATTTCTACAGAACTTCTGCCCTTCCTACCATTTGTCTATAAAATAATAATAATTATTATTTTTTACTATCTAAACTCTTAGTTTTACAGAAAACAGCCAATTTAAAATTAGAAAGTTTTCATGATGCACGTTTGTTCATCCTAATTCTATTTTCTTCTTGAAATTTTAAAAATAAAAATAAAAAGAATAGGAAACAGAAGCAACACCAGAGGAACTCTTAACTACTTGTCTAATTTAAATTTAGATAGGACTGCTAAATGGAAGGTGAACTGCAAATTTCCCAAGCACCTCTTAGAGGCCAGTTACTGGATCAGGTACCAATGACAAATTGACAACCTCCCATGCGTTCCTCAGTCCCAAATGACGCCAGATTACCGATTGCATTGCCATTTGTAAGCCCAAAAGAGAGAGGATGACTTCGTATCAGAGATTCAAACAATAGAAGCAAGTCCTGATTATCTTCCTGGCAATTCCAACAAAACAAACCACAACTTACAAAACTGTATAATGAGTAATGGAGGTTGCAGGCATTAGACATCCATAGATTGATATCAAAGAGGCTGAAATACACATGACATCTAAGGTGAGTATTTTGAATGCAGAAAGCCACAAAGTTGATCAACATTCACTGGACCTTCTGGATGTAGACCCAAGTTACTGAATTTGCATTAAAACAGGTTAAGATGAAGCCCAAATTTCATGAAACATCCTGGACCTTCTGCACCACTCGACATGATCTAGTCAGATGGCAGATGAGCCAGATCGAGTCTAGTCACATAACCCAGAATAAATCAGATTCAGTAGAATGTGGCAGACCTGAATGCATTTGAACCTGACAAGTTTCGAATCTTGGATCCTGAACTGGTTGGAGATGGACGGACCCACTTGCAGCACTGGAATATCATCTCAGCAAACAAGGCTTAATGAATCATTGTCATGACAAAGACACTCAATTCAATGAGAAAAATCAGAAAAACTTTCAAATGCTGGCTGAGGTAAAAAAAGGGATAAAGCCCTGTATGCAAAATTCTTTTTTCCTGTGAATGCAAAACCACTCCATTACAAAAGCCCTTCAGCTTGAGAGACGAGCTACCATCTGCAACTGCAAGAGGAAAATTTCATATTTTATTATAACTGCTGATTTTTATCTAAAAACTACACTATATCTTGGCCTGAATCCATCATGCTTTCAAACTTGGGTAAAAGAACTGCCACCCATGACTCATATAGTTTCATCTTCATAATCTTGTGTCCCTCTAAATTCGGGAAGTGTGAACGACCCACCAGCCACCCAAGAGTCCAATTATTTTCAACCTTACATCCCTTAATTCAACCTTTGCTAAGCATAGGAATTTGTAATCTTCAACTTCAACTTTCTTTGCATAGAAGAACTGCAGACAACAAAATCAGAAAGCAGTCAGATTAAATAACTATAATTATAATGTAACAAGGCCAGACCATAAAGAAATTTCACACACTTCTGGTTAATTAGGAGAGAGAACTGTTAAATTAGTTCTAAGCAACACTCCTCATTCCTCATTCTAGACCTCAATTTATAAAACTCAACATAAAATCCAAGTATCAAAAAACAAAAATAAAAAAGAAAGCTAAGCACTCAACCTTTATGCTTTTATCTATACATATATGCATATCAGGAGTTTTTCGCATGCTTATAAAATAAGCAATAACACCATTAAGCTTTAGCAAGCAACAAGGGACAAGGGTTCTTGTGGTGAGTGACCTTTTCTTCCAGTTTATTTAGATGCATTTGATACTTATTATAGATTTTATTCCTCATTTATTTAGACTTGTCATACATGAACAGGTGAACTGGTACAACTTGGTGGAAGGCCTCTTTGTTTATCTTAATTGCATGTGCTCTATATATCAATCATTTGGGAACGGATCAACTATTGAGATAACATTCAGAAAATGAGGACAGATATACATTCATTTGAGTATGTACAAACTTACATGCATCAGTACTTGAACAAGTATATGTCTTGCTATAGAGAAAAATAAGTGGAGATGAGGCTTAAACAGAACATAAGTAGCTAAGAGATACATCAAGAAGCACGGTTATGGAGGAAGGAACTTTTTCAATGGTACTAAATCAAGGTAAATAAAGTGAAAATGTGCTTCTCTAATGTTGCAGTGATGTGCATGCTACTTACTTTAAAGGAGAAAAAATATTCTTTTACTAGGCAAAAAAGATTATAATACAAACAGAAAAGCTGAGGATCAAATACCCATAAATCTCACCTTTGTTTTATGTAGTCTAGGATCTCGACGCATATCTTTCTGACGCAGCTACAAAATTCAAAATTCTAGTAAGGTAATAGACCAAGATGAACACCAGCTGAATAGTTATAAGGAGTACTGTAAAAAGGACTGGTGAAAGAATTTGAATGAAAAAAAAAGGTATCCAAATGAAGCACCACCTAATCCATCTGTCAAAATGTACATATGCAAGCTAACAGTCAAGATGAATTTCTATATTGTTAGCAACACAGTTGATGAGAAAAATGATAATGGGAAGCTTTGCAATAATTTGCAACATGTTTAGTAAACAGTGAATATTCTGATTGCTTTTACTAACATCAAGACAAAAGAAGGAAAGTATCGGTATGCAAACTTGCAACAATCTCACCTGCAGAATTAGGAAACAGGAGTGCCTTTTGCTGGACAGCAAAATGAAACTGCTAAACAGAGACACCAAACAAATCAAGAAACTAGAAACCATCAAAATAAAGATGCATGCTTCTTCTCTTGGACTCAGCTGGCGACTCTAGTTGTTTATAGGTCTATTTAGTGAAAATGGAGTGACAGAGTGAAATTCTAATCGATTTAACTTGTTTCCAGGAGCCATTACTGTTTGCAATTTAAACTAGAGCCGAGTGTACTGGAACTTCCAGGGTTTCAAATGTTCAGACATGCTGAGTAAACTGGTTAAAGGTGCTGAATCAGAAGGGTTATGCAAATTCTCCATGAAAACTTGAATCCCCAAAGACAAATTTCCAAAAATATGTGTATTATTCCATAGATGATAAAAGATCAGTTAGCTCCACCGTCCACCAACTTTCTATGGAAGGTTTTCCCAGGAAACAACTGGAAAAAAAAAAAAAAAATGATGACGGCTACCTTCTATTGGTTCACTGGAGTATTGCTCCAATCTCTATTAATTTCTTATGTCTTCTACTACTTCAATCTTGATGAAATAAGCCCTTTGTCTACAAGTATCATCTCTTTTGCTCTTATTTCATTCATGTTGTTTTTTCATGTTCTTCATTAGTACCCATGAAAACCTTCTCGTCAAACAGTTTACACAGATCAAAACCAATCAGTGAGAACTATCTATCAAATATTTACTCTCTTTATTGCCCCATAGAATCAAATGATGTCCATCATTATTATTTAAGTTCTTGAAATTTCGACAATTCCAAGGAAAAACCATCACTGTTTGCAATAGTGCCTATCTGTGGAACAGTAATTAAAATTTACGTACTATAAAGTGAATGACCAATGGATAACCAAGAAGAAACAGAGTATCTGGTTCAAGTTCATATTCAAAAAGCAAGAAAAATAAAAGAAAGAAATAAAGAAACTGAAAAAAGGGAAAGAAAGTCAATGTCATGGCAGAACAGTAAATCATCATTTGATATATGCTTGGAAAGTAAGACGGGGAACCCTCCAACTAACCTGCTCGATAAAAATATACACTGAGAATGGGCTGGGCCTTGTGCAGAAAAGAAGAAGAGCAATATTAATGACAAGAGTAACAGGATGTCTCCATCCCAACAACACTGTCATAAGCAGTACAGCCGGCAACTGAAATTTCCTTGCCAAAGTCCAGAAGGCATTTAGGTCATCCTTCAAATATCCTGAAGGTTCTTCAGAGTCCTCAAAATCTGCACTATGAAACTGGAACTCAGTGCAATTACCTAAAGAACAGGTTGTTTCCAAATTATCACGAATCATAATAAGGCTATTAAATGTTTCAGATGTCGTAGAATGGCAACTCACCATCCATAGCGTAAGCAACATGTGACTGACGATTCATCATTCCAGCTACAGCAGTGAACCCAAGTAAACTTCCACTAAACAACTTCCATTCTAAAGGGATGTTGACAACACAAAATTCACCAGTTAATTTGAGGAACTTACAGATTTTTTTTTTTTTTTTAAAAAAAAAAAATCCTACTTCCATATTTTAAATCAATACAAGATATAATTCTATGATTCAATGAATCAATAAGTCAAATGCAAGTGCCACATCTTTTTAAACATTTTTTTTAATGATTTTTATAACAAAAGAATTTGTGTGGAGGTAAAATGGGCATCACAGCAGCGGTCACACCCCCCTCTTACAAAGAGGAGGTATTATTGGGTTCAAATTGCATGCCCCAGCAGCGGAAAAAAAAAAAAAAAAAAGGCCAACTTACTAGAAATTTCATGTGGTCATACACTGTTAGGAATCTGGATAGGTAATGTATGGACATGCACATGGATATACTCTTAAGACATTTCAGAGTTAGCCCTGGTATGAGCATGAAGTCAAATTTGGGAATTTATACATGATGTATCACCAATAATATATATTTTTTAAGAAATGAAGAACACTAAACATGAACATGACAAATTAATTTCTTTGTATTTGGCATGCTTTAAAAATCCTGTGCCTACCTTATTATTTACATAAATGAAGTCTGGGATACGTGCATGTGTGCATTTGTATTGCATTGTTAAATATTAGCACATGTTACAACTTCAGGACCTATTCAACTTTTTTCTGGATGGCTTTGAGACTCTGTGCAAACTGCTTTAGAAATCAGATCTAGGTAACTGATAATGATAAAGAGCATAAATGGTGGTGCATGAGATTAAAAACACGATATAAAAACGACAAATAACTTCCTTTCCCATTGAAACAATAGAAAAGATAAGTATTGACTACAAGGTTGGTGGGCAGTGGTTAGTAATAGAGAGGTGCAATGCTCGTATAAAATGTTATCACTTACATAGAGACTTGCCTGACGGTTTAAAGCTCTGCCTAAATATCCTCTGCATATGGAAGATTGGCTCGAATCTCGGTGCATGAATCGGTGAAACGTGCTCGAGACACTTTGGCCAAATCTTCGTCATTCCAAACCTTCCAGAAACTGAAGAAATATGGTGTGCGAGGCGAGTAAATGAATGAATAAATGATCCCCAAAAGATCTCATGTTCATGTGAAGATAATCCCCAAGCCGCAAACAACAACAACAACAACAACAACAACAATAATCCTTGCATCGACTGTTTCCAAAGTTGTCCGAATAAAAGAGATGTATGAATTTTTTCGAGGCTATAGACTAAGTAGTCAATCTTGAGACAAGACGATGCATACATACAACACGCATCGGTTCAGGTGAAAAGTTGGGAGGGAGAAAGAGGGAGATTAGGGTTCCGTAAATTTTTGCGATAGTTTTGAGGGGTGGGGTGGGAGACTTGCCTGGGTATTTGGAAAGGAGGAGGGAGGGATTGGAAGGAGAGATGGAGGCGAGAGAGGCCCCGATCCTCATCCCGATCGGGGACAGTGCCGCTGCTCTTCTGGCCAGGGACGCCATGCCTCTTTCATCAACGTTCGCCCGCCTCCCCGCGGCGACTGGCTTTTGCTTTTGTGCCGACTGAAGATGGTCTGGGCCCGAATCGTCTCAGGCCTACCATCGGGAACGATCGTGGACCAGCCCGGTTGCATCTCTGCTGGCGATAGCGCAAAGATTGGATAGCTTCCTGATCAATTAAAATATTTTTATAATTAATAAAAGTAGTCTACTTTTTAAGTGCTAACTTATGTGTTAATTCTAAATCTTTGCCAAAAGTTTGTATATTATATTACATAAGCTATTTGGCTTGAAAGAAATGCTTGACTATCAAAAAAAAAAAAAAAAAAGACATTTTTACTAATAATATATTAATACCATTTGAAAAACTTGGGTAGTAAGCCATCTAAACTTAAGCATTTATCTAAAGGCATAAAATTTAATGCTTCTCATATCTCCATATATGTTGCTGCCTCCTCTTTTATTCTTCACAGTTATTTTTTATAAGATATTAAGTAATTCGGGTGGAGAGAATATCTAACATCCAGCCCATCAATTTCTAAAATAATCTAAAAATACTGCTCTAATCTCATCATCGGAATTCATTATGTTGTTGTCATTAGTCTGGATTCTCAGAATTTTATTTCTCCTCCTTCTGATAATAGTAAAATTATGAAAAAAAATTTGCATTTGAGTTGTCAGATTGCAACCATTGTACACAATACTTTTATTTCCAAAAAACTTCATGCAATGAAAGTAATATGTGATACTCCTGAAACTTTTTTCTCAGCTCACTTAGCTCATTAGCCACTGCCTCTAACATCTTCTAAAATTTATAAACCTTCAATCTCCTTTTTCACCTTAGCTAACTTCTTGAAGAAGTCTTCGTTAAAGTACTTGTTCTATGATTTCAATGCACGCTTCGTTCTTTTTAATTTTATGATAATTTTCTTCATGAGAGCACAATGAAAACAAACTGTCAGGCACTTCAAATCATCCCCATTGACTCCTCAAAGAAATACTACACATTCTCTAATTAGAATGGAATGGGCTCTATTCTTAACCTCTCTAAAGATAGTAGAAGAGGACATGGATCAAAAGAAGAAGACGGTGATTAGAGCCAACACGGGAAAAATGTTGAACAACATCATTAAAAAATCTATAAAGTTAGTAGCATTAGAAAATCTATAAAGTCATGATTCATTTGTTATCATTTTGTTCAACCTTTCCAAATTCATACACCTCCATCACTATTGTTACACTAAGAAAACTAGGTATTCAAATACCTCAAATCAATTAATCCTTCTATCGTAGAAGTCGCTAAAACTCATGGCTCTCCCAAGTTTTATTAAAGATATGAACGTCTCATTTCTTATCCTAAGACAAAAATGCAGTTAAAATCACTCACTATCACCATAGATAGAGAGAGAGAACACATCCAATTTCTATCCATAACAATCATCGAGTCAGTCCATTCATGCTGGCATAAATAGTGGCCAAAATCCATGATGATTGATCATCTTCATAAATAGCTCCATAAAAGTACTATTTGGAGACGTTGATAAAACCAACGCCATCAAATTCTTTTTTATGAGATAATTAACATTTCAAAAAAAACCTTTGATTCAATAGGCTTGGAGAGATATGCCAAGTCTAATTTTTAAAGTATTTTATTAATGGACTCATCCAATAAATGGGTTTCTAATAGAACACATATATCTACTTTATAAATTAATAAAATTCTTCTAAAATTAGTAATAATAATAATAATAATAATAATAAGGGGGGCTTTTCAACCCCCAAATAATTCCATATTAAATGGTTTATAATTCAGGATTCTTGGAAAATGGGGTGCCCCTTTTAAATCATCTCTAATCATCATGTTTGCCTCATTGTTGACCTAGTACAATAACTATGGGCCTAATCAACTCCCTGAAGTAGAGCCAGTGGCTCCGATAGCTCGATAACGAGGGGAACTTATGCCTTCCAACACCCAACCGGTAACCTTCTTTCCCTCTGCTCTCTATGGTTATCCTTGCTTTAAGACCTTTGCCAAAGGACTGTCATAGCCATTAGAGCTTAACTGACCCTTGAAGCTGTTTCAAAGAACCAAATTAACAAAGGATTTGGTTGAAGTTATGCTTCTCCCCTCTTCTCCATTTGGTTTGTTATGGATTTTTGCAATCCTAGCTTGTGTGTTGGACCAACCAGACTTTGATTTAGGCCTCTAACTCATGTTTCTGTGGTTTGCCGGCTATAGTTTTGGACTGATCTAGGCCAACCCAAAATTTTATCTCTCGGTTAGTCTCCCCCTCCCAATAGCTACTACTTTCTAAGTTGATTAGTCTAGTTCGCTTTCCATCATTCGCAAGACCATAAACTTAAACATTACTTCTAGAGAACTTTTGTGGATTCATTCGATCTAGATTGATTGCTTCTTGAATTTTGGTCCTGCTTGAAATCTCTGATTGATCCACTTTCATAATAACTGGCATAATCTCCTCCAACAATATCTCCATCCCATCCAAAATTGCAAATCATGAGCCAAACAAGTTTAGCGCCTTTTCTTTCCTTGAAACCATAATAGGAGTAGCGTTCAAGTTTTGAAAATGTCTACACCTCCATTCCTCTGACTGGCGCCCTCTTTCTTGATTTTTGTGCCTTTGGTTATTATATAAGTCTGAGTTGAGTGGATCTAACCTAACTAAATGCTGGCAATCGGATCAAGTGTCTTTGCCGCCTTGAGTTGACTCATTTAAAATAAAACCTTTCTTCCCCATCATACGTCTTTTTAAGGACACAGCTAGGTGACCAACCATGATCTGAATATATCTACTTTTGCCTTAATTTAGAAATCTCAAAAGATGATGAGATGCCACTCCCTCATTTTTTCTGATTTGAGATGGATAGATGCTATATTTTGTTATTCCACCACTCTATATCCACCGTAGAGGCTACCTTTTCGGATTAACTTATAATCGCATTCCAATGCCTCATGACCAATATGACTACATGCATGCAAAACAAAATACAACGATCTCTTCATAAGTAAAGCTTTAGTAAAATGAATCTCCACCTATAATTGTCCATCCTAGGTGTTAATGGTTTCTCAATGTTTTAAAACATAAATTCTTGCATAACTTCTTTTAAGTATAGATGTTCCGTCCAATTATTCAACCATAGAGGCGTTTGTCAGCAATTGAGGTTATTTAAAATTAGGATGCTAAGGCTCCAAAGCTAGACCTGACCTCCAAGGATCTACAAACCTTGGGTAGACACTTTGATCATACCTTCCTCTGATTGAAATTAGAATGCGTAGTAATCCGATCCAACTGAAAAGGTTTCGAAATCCTCCACCAACTTCCATTTTTCCCTTCTATGTGTTTTTGGTTAAGGAATTTGAGACCCAGTCTTCTCCCAACGGATCTATCAAAAAGATGGGTCAAACTTCAATTAGATTCAGTATCTCCAAAATGCACCGCCTGCCAAAAGTAACTTTTGAAGTTTTTTGGATCCCTTGATTCGTGACTTAAATGCACCTATGAATGAGGGGCCATTTGTCTCACCACTGAATCCATCATGTTCGAGGCCCATCTCCTTCCAGACTTTTGCTGAGTTGCTTGTTAAGAACTTCCATCCAAAAGACTCTCCTCCTGGAAGGATCTATTCCCTGGTCTAGCACCTAAGGATGGCCTTCTCTTACTTACTACTCCAAGGGACCTCCCATCTTCATAGCGGTGGTATCTTTTGGTTCTTTAAGCCCTCTTCTGATGCATTTGCAGTCATCCGTAATACCAGCCAGGATTTCTTTGATGAGCTCCGTGTTATCTATCAAATAATCAAAATCCTTAAAATTGAATATATGAAAGCTAGATGAGGACCCGTGCAACGCGACGTGGTGCAGGGTTTTGATGTAGATGTTAAAGGAATAGTAAGTAACTTTTCGAATGCATGTATCTCATGCTAAAGATTTTTTATTTATTTATTTTTTTTATTTAAATTTTTTGGGTAAGAGCACAAATTTAAAGATGTTTGGAAAGATTTTCACACGTTTAACGGCCAACTAACTCACGTGATTTAGTATGTTAACTTGGAGTGAGTAACTAATTTTTTATTTTCAACCAGAAGACTTGCATCGCTGCCAATCCCAGGACACAAGGGACTTGATGCAGACAGATCTCTAACACCGGCGAGTTATCATCGCAAGAAACAGCTCAGGAGATTGACGCACGGTCACGATATGGAGCCTGCATTCCCCCCAAATAAATAAATAAATAAATAAATAATTAAGGACGCTATGGAATTAAATGCTATAATTTTATTAGTTCACTGGTTGCAATAGCTTGCATAGCTTTTGCAGATGATGATGTGTATCGATGGCAAGGCCTCTTCTGGTTTGATCCGCTGGTTCTCAACCCTTCATTCTATTTTTCCCCCTCTGAGACCATCATGTCCCTTATTAGACGTCATCTGGACCGTTCGTCCTCATCCGCCTAGCTATGCAATCTCGCTGGGGCCCACGAACCAGTCCATTATCTCCCACATAATAATAATAATCCCGGTGTTTGCTTTCCGGGTTTTTTTTTTTTTGGTGCGTTTTTTCTGCCGTGGGGAAGGGAGAAAGAGCGAACATAATTTATCATTTCATTTCTCCACGCAAAAGAGATATATGGTCATGATGGGATCGCTTCCATGGAGGGGAAGCGTCTACCTTTCCCGGTAGGCTCAGCAACCTTTATTTATCTTTGCGGTGCGGCTTTCGCAAAGTCATCGTTTTCCAAGATACGTTGCTTTTATCCACCCATGCACGTTGGGATGTGCAACTTTGATTGGCCTCACATGATGCGTACCGAAAAGGAAAGCCGGATCAACTGAAATCTCTCATCTTCTTCTTCCTTCTTTCTTTTATTTTAATTTTATTTTAATTCCTTTCTTGGATCCACCGTAGAAGTTTTAAAGTCTGGTCAATCCTATTCTTTGCTGAAATATCCATAACCAATGCGAGTACAAGTAGAACAGTAGTAGATAGATGGAACCCGGAAACGTGAGATGAGAATTCGCATCTACGGTTGCACAGGATAAACGAGCTTCCGATGGATGGATGGATGGATGTGATAAGGTTCCGGTTGCATTGCGCTGCTGTAATTCCTCATCCCAGTCCTGATCGAAGGGGGGAGATGTCTGCGCCCGTCCCGAGTCCAGAGTCAGTCCTCTACGCAGGGAAGTTCAGATTTTCCTCCTATAAAATGTCCCAGAAATATTCCGCCCGCCCCCTTCCTTGCGACGCCAAAGGGCGTCACAAGCCTCCGATGCATGTGGAGCCCCATCAACCGACCACGTGTCCTTAAGAATCCCCGCAGAGCCCTATCCACCAAGCACTGCATTCTCCACTCCATCGGATGCCACATCAGTAAAAGATGGACCCCCAATAACAGGCTCGGGCTTCTGCGATACATGCTTTATACTGTAAAATGCTGCCGATTTCTGGATCTATCGACATGAACGGCTTTGATCAGAGCCTATTAGTGCCCATAGAGGTGCGGATTGTGAGTGGATGACACGCGTTCGCGTATGAGAGTGGACACGTGGATACACACGGATTTCTGCGTCCAAAGCTTCCCGCTTCAACCGGCTCCGCCCCGGTGCACCGTTGCAGGTCTTGCAGCTAAAATGCGCCACGTGGACTCGCTACGCGACGGTGGGAGAAATGGTTTTTTCCGTTTCTTTAAAGCGTCCTGTGATCTTGAGATGGCTTTCACTCTCTTTCGCTCCTCCCTCCTCCTCCTCCTCCTCCTCCTCTTCTCTCTCTCTCTCCATCTCCCCATCTAAGAGACGAGAAAGGGCCAGAACTAGAAAGATTTCTCTGATCCGTTTTATTCGTTAGTGTATTTTTTTGGTCGAATTCCTCCGCCGATCAAAGCCGAGGTTAGAAAAGATACCGTGGAGGGAATTCCTTTTCTTGCCTCTCTCGAGTATCTGATCCATTGCAATGCTTGTCTAGGAGGCAAACTATATAAACTTTGATCAATTCATGCCTCTCGTGCCTTGATTTGTAGGGTTTAATACACCGATTACGATCGCGAAATTCCTCTGTCTGTATGCGTTTCTATTCCTTTTCTTTTCTTTTCTTAATTTTTGCTTTTCTTTTCTTGGGCTCTGATTTAATTAGGTTTCTAGAACCTCAAGTCTGAGATAGTGTGATCTCAATATTTATTTTTATTAATTTATTAAGACTAACATTTAAATAATTAGTAGGTTGAGTTCTTTTGGGGGAATCATTGAGTTGGATTCGATGAGCTGGAATTGAGACTTGTGCTGACTTTTTTTTTTTATTTTTATTTTGGGTTTTTAAGTTCTTGGCTGAGAATTTATGCAAGATGAGGCTTGGTTCAATGCTTCTTTTACTTGAGAAGCTTTTATTAAACTGGAAATGTTTGGCTTCGTCTCCAGAATGCACTCTTGGATTTTCACCTTGCCCGATCCGTTCAAACGCCGGTTTCTCACGTTTAAGACTCCAACTGATTCTTTGTTTTAAGAAAAAGATGATTGTGCTTATATTATCATGCCCGCAATTGTTGCTCATTATAGAACCTATTCAAACTTATGTAGAGATTATCTGTATGGAAATTATGTAAAAATTATGAAATTTTGATGAACCTAAATGCTTCATTTATGCATTTGAAAAATTTTATATAGAAATTATTTTGATAAATAGCAAAAAAAAAAAAAAAGGAAAAGAAGAAGAAGAAGAAGAAGAAGAAGAAGATAAGCATACCTTTACTACTTACTTACTCATTATTGCTTGCTTTTCCATTAGCAGTAGTAATGGGAAATAAATCAATTTTGGAAATTCTCTTTGTTGTCAGGAACTACCAGCTGCTGATTAGTTATCGGCATTCTTTTGCTGGTGGATGAAAGTTGGGTGTATGAGCGAGGACCATGAGCAATGCTTTGGGACATCACTTACCCCAGCGGACCCTTTGTTGGCCTTCTGCCATAGAGAATCAGAGTAGAGGACATAAGGGGATTTCTGCATGTTTATTTTGTCGAGTCCCATCAGTGGCCAGGACGGCACCAGAAGCCGTCCTGCTTGCTACCAGATTTCTTGGGGACAACTTGAGATCGAAGGCAAAATTATCAGAGCAAGGGCGTGGGGCGGCGTCCTTGGTTCCTCGTGCTGTTTTGGCTGCAGGTGCTGCTTCAGAGCAGGTGACTTCTTTTTTTAAGAATATCTAGTTAGTGCTTATAGTCATAAAACCATGGCACTGCATTGCCACTCTCTCAGCCCTGCCTGCTCCCTGAAGCTTGATCAACCAGTGCGCGCTGATTGCTCAACCCAGTACTCATTTATCTGCTTGAATGCCCACTCTTCAGCAGTCGATTTTTCCTGTGTATAATCTGCAATTTTCGAATAGTTCCTTATCTCAGGCACCATTATTGATCATGCTGCAATTGATTGGTTGTGCACTTGTTTTCAGATGAAGTTCCAACTTAGTTATGTTCACCACTTCCATGACGAATAAAATTTTAACTTAGTTCACGTGCTAATAGAAAGAATACAATAGGTGAAATCACCTGCTCCATGAATTATAGCATTTCTTAAAATGATGTTAAATTACCGAAGTAATTTCTTTGGGACTTGGGGAAAAGAAAAATGATTGCCAACAGTACACTTTTCAAATCAGATTCTCTTGAAATACTTTCGTAGGATTATATTCTGCACTTGAGAATGCAGAGAAATATACAGCAATCAGGCCGAGTTAGGATTCGGATAAATAAGTATATTTTGCTCTTTTTTTTTGGGTTAAAAAAAAAGAAATTTTGCCTTTGCCCCCTGGTAATCCAATGATCCCATAATTATTTTCTAGAATTGCCTTGCCTTTTGTCTTTCGTCTTTCCCCATCACTGACCATAATGTAATCTCTGAGCAATTTAACTCGGCCAGTACTTTAAACACACGCATGTAGCAACAAAATTTATTAACCAGAGATGCACCAACAAATCAACGACCAATTGGCAAATTTCTCTGCACCGGTACGCTAGGGATCCAAGATGTTTAATATGTCTATTTTCTGACAATTTCCTTAATGGTGGGGCAGCTTGCTGGCGAATTCAACCTGGACTCAAATTCGCAACTGCGGGTACTTGTCACCTATAAAATTGTTAAATTCAATACAAAGAAATGGAATTCCTAACCTAGTCCCCTGTCTTTTCTACTGAACAGATTAATATTCGCAGCCCTAGTCCAGGTTCTCTTGTTCAGATTGAAATTCAGGTTACCAATGGCAGTAATTCCTTCGTTCTTCATTGGGGTGCAATTCGTGAGAGAAGAAAGTAAGTTTAGATGCTATGCGGGGAGTTCTTTATATGATTATGTCCCATGAATTTGTCTTCTATAATTCCTTCTTCCTGTTCTTGCATATTTTTTCAGGGATTGGTTCCTTCCTCCTCGTCATCCTGATGGAACAAAAGTATATAAAAACCGTGCTTTTCGGACGCCTCTTGTGAAAGTAAGTGTCTGAAAACATGACAAAGCTTTGATGCAACGACAATAAAATGTATCCATACCTTAAGAAGGCAGTGCCTGCGAAAACTGGACACCCGTATGGTGCAAGTTTTGGGATTTCTTTTTTTCCCCTTATAAATTTGAACTAATTTTATTCCTTAAAATTCTTGCAGACTGGTTCCAACTCCTCACTGACTATAGAGATTGATGATCCTGAAATACAAGCAATTGAATTTCTTGTACTTGATGAGGCAAGAAACAGATGGTGAGTTGTATTCAGTTTGTGAACTTTCCATCTGTTGATTAGCAGTTAAGCACATCCTGATATTACTTGATTCCTTTTTTCCTTGGCAGGTTTAAGGACAATGGTCAAAACTTCCAAGTTCAACTATCTCGAAAGAGCTATGGAAAGCAAGATGCTTCAGTTTCTGGGAATCCAACTGTGGCCCTGCCCGAGGATCTGGTGCAGGTACAAGCATATCTGAGGTGGGAAAGAAAGGGTAGACAAACATATACACCCGATCAAGAGAAGGCAAGTCAGTATTTTCTTTTTTTCTGAATCATTTCACATATTTCATAATACTACACAATGAATCACAGTAAATAACTTTTTTGTGGGACTATATATCAGCTCTTCCATATTGAATTTATGTATTCCACGTGTCAGTCTTTTAGGGTATCTCTCGATATCAGACTCTCCAGGTTTTTATTCCCATTATTTGGTGTTCCCTTTACAAACTCTTATGTGCCAAGTACACCTATATAGGGCTGTCTCTAGAGCTATTTTAAGTTTTTTAATATTCTTTTTGGCAATATATCCACCCGTGTGCACTTAGGACTTTCCCTCTACATCCTTCAACGTAAATACGTGTGCCCTTCCTTAAAAGAGTTCTTTTAGATCTTCATTGTGCAGGCTGATATCCTCTTAATCAAATCTCCATCACTTTGTCCTTAATTTGTGCAATTTGTATAGCTTTACTAATACACTTATTTCTCCCTCTAATTCTTAGTTTAACCTCATATGCATTTTAACATTTTCATTTCTGTTCCTTTTTAATACCCAACTTGTTTATTGAGATTAGTGACAAAATAAACTTGAGGCATGCTCACCATATTAGAATCTAGATATTAGTGATAGCCCAGTGATATAAGTTATATCCTTTTCAGCAACAAAATGACGGTTGTAAAGCTGATATTCTTCCACAAATGCAGAGTGCCATGTTGAAACATTCCATATACCAATTGATTCTAATTGTGAATCTATGATATCCAATTTAGTGTAGAAACTAAGCCACAATTAGCTTCTTTCTTTGGTCTCCCTCTATGGTGTCTTATATCTGCAGTATATTATATTTCATCTATATTGTTGTCTCACAAAATTAAAATTTTGCATCTATATTTTCAATTTGTCATGCACTTAGATCAATATTAAGTTTTTTTTTTTTTTTTATTACCTCAGCTGTTTCATCTAGGTTCTTTTTATTTTTTTATCCTATTTTTATTTGTGATATAAATCCTAGATATAGCCCTTGTTGTGTCATTACACCTGAGCCAAACATTTGTTGTAACTTTATTGTTTACGGTATTCACAAGCCTTTATGGCTGTTCTTAGCTTCTTGCAATACCTTGATTTCTTAGGGCTCATTTGGTATTGCTTTTGTTTTCCTTTTCTTGTTTTCAAAAATCCAAGAAAAGAATTGAACTAGACTGAACCCGTATGGATGATGAATCCCCTTTTTTTTTTTTAAAAGAAAAATGACATTTTGGTAGCAAAAATTATTTGCTTCCAAAAAAAGTGAAAATAAAAGCAAGGATTGGCAAAAACTTTGTGCAACTGCAGTCTCCAATATCAATCTCAATGTGGTATTTCACTTCCTTGCAAGGTAAACAAAAACAACAACAATGCCAAATAGACCCCTAGTTTCTTGCTTATTTGCAACACAATCATCTGAACATCCTTATTCTAACAGACCTTACATGCCTATGTAGACATATAACAGTCTCTACATTTTTTTTCCTTGTTAATTTCTTCATGGTACATTTTTATCTCAACGACCTTTAAGCCTTTTCTCTTTCATGTAGTTTACACAAGTAATGTCTGAAAGAAGCTTTTGGACTTCATCCTGGCAGACCCATTTCCCTTCATATTTTCTTCATGTTTAACACTGACAGAATTCTTGCAACTTCTGTCACTTATTTTACACTTCAACAGTTTAATCTGCATTTTCGTACCGTTGTTAAGTAACTTAGTAGGCGGAACCTGTGACATCTTTCAGGAGGAGTATGAAGCAGCTAGAGCCGAGTTACTGGAGGAAATCAGTAGAGGTACTTCCATAGAGGAACTTCAAGTAAAATTGGCCAAAAAGTCTGATGTTGAAGAGGATAACGTGAAGAAACCCCCTACTAGTGAGAGTGAAATTCCCAATGATCTCATCCAAGTACAAGCATACATACGGTGGGAGAAAGCTGGGAAACCAAACTATCCTCCGGAGAAACAACTTGTGATGCTCTATGCTATCTACAGCTTAATAATCTCCTAGACTTTTGCATCTATCATTCATTATTTTGGACTTGCATTTCTTCATCTTCTTTTTCTAAATCTGGATTTTGTTTGATGTCAAATAGGTGGAATTTGATAACGCAAGAAAAGAACTGCAACTTGAGTTAGATAAAGGAATATCTCTTTCTGAGCTCCACAAAAGGATCATGGAAGAAAATATGCAGACTAAAGTTTCCGAGCAACTTAAGACTGAAAACTATTTCACTGCAGAAAGAATTCACCGCAAAAAAAGGGACATCATGCAACTTCTCAATAAGCATGCTCCTCAAACTGTAGAACAGAAAATCTTCGACTCACCAAAAGCCCCAACAGCCCTGGAACTCTGTTTAAAGCATATAAAGGAGCAGGATGGCAGTCGCATTTTGAATGAGAAACATTTTAAGCTAGATGATAAAGGGCTTCTGGTTAGATAACCTTTGTTAACAGTGACTTGATTCTATTTTTTAATTATTCCAAGTTTTACATGATTCTCTTTAAAGCTATGAGCCTGTTTTCATGGTCTGAAGGTACTAGTCACCAATGCTCTTGGTAGGACAAAGGTTTACTTGGCTACAGATTGGAAGGGGCCGCTTATTCTTCACTGGGCATTATCAAAGGAGGCTGGAGAGTGGATGGTGATGTTCTAAGATCTCCCTTTTTCTTTTCGGAACCCTGTGTAACTTTCATTTGCTGGCACTGTTATGTGTATCATTTGTCTTTTTCATTTGTAAGGTGATCATTTGATCATGCAGGTGCCCCCTTCAAGCATATTGCCTCCAGGTTCAGTATTGTTAGACAAGGCCTGTGAGACCCCATTTGGTGATGCTTCTTCAGCTGATCTGTTTTACCAGGTAGTGCTTCTTTTCCTTTTTTCGGGACCTAGGGCAAATTTCCAAGACTGTTTTAACCATTATTTGTGCTGTTGAGTTTCATGACAGAAAGGCTAATGCCTACTAAAATGGCATTTCTATCTAAGGTTGATTTATTGCAGTCAATTTTTCAACAGAAATGATTTTCACATTTAATTTTGATTTTCAAGTACAGGCTATTGAAATAGAGATAGATGGAGGGGATTATTACGGAATGCCCTTTGTCCTGCTTTCTGATGGAAAATGGATAAAAGATAATGGATCTGACTTTTACGTTGAATTTGGTGGGACTACCAATAGTAGGAAGGTTGCTCCTTTTTTGTATTTCATCTCTTTTTAAAAATGTTCATTAAACTAGCATTTACTTACATGATTGATGGCATAGTATTTCTAAGTTTAAAATTTTTCTTTTCTTTCTTTTTAAATGGAAGGATGCTGGTGATGGAAGAGGTACTGCAAAGTCCTTGCTGGACAAGATTGCAGAATTGGAAAGTGATGCCCAGAGATCTCTTATGCATAGGTCTAGTATCTTTCACTTGCTCTTATTTTTTATTTCATTTCTTTAGTTGATGCACATCTGTACAGTGATTTTTTTTTGTTTTTTGCTATATAGGGGTTGTAAGAAGAGAGTATTTCCTTTTCTTTTCTTTAATAAATGATGTTATAAGCTTTTTTTTTTTTTTGTTGGTTTGATGATGTATAGAATGCTCAAATCTAAACTATGTATTACACAGATGAACAATAAAAAGGTAAACTAATACATGCATCAGTAATAGATATCACTTCTATGAATGGATTTAAGGATACTTGATACAGGGTTTCTATTGTCTTTTGCTCTACATTTGTAAGTTTCATAATATTCTTCAGAATAAAAGTTTGTATATTTAAACATCCTAATCAGACAATTCAGCATTGACGGCCAGCGAAAAACTATAGTCATATCTTATGAACATTGTTGCATTGATGGAATTCCATGGTGGTCATGTTCTAACACTTTTATGTGGTGAAGAAGTTCTTATATGATATAAGAGTATTTCATAAAACTATTTCACAATTAGTGATATGGGTCTAGATGGAGAATTTTTCATTATATCATATTTATTGAGTATAAATTTTTAGTCTTTGTTCATGTGTCAATTTTGCAGCCCAAGATAACAATGATGTCATGCCTGTTTGGACCACCCATGATATTATATATTCTACTTTACTGTTACCTATGCTTTAGACGGTTTTCCATGGTGAAAGTTGAGTCACTTCTGAGTTTTTATTCTCGAGAGAATCTCCACTTAGATTAGGTTAGGTCAAAATTTAGATGGTAGAAGTCAACATTGATAATCTAAGTTATAGGATGTCATCTACCATCTCTAAAATTCTTACATACTAAAATCATGTGATTTGGAGATCTCTAACCTATGCATTAAGTGATTAAAAAATTAGACAGTCTAAATAACATGAAATAATATATGTTTTTTTTCCTTCACTTTTTAATACATGGGTTGAAAGTCTCTAAATCACATGATTTTTACTATGTAAGCATCGTAGGCATTGTGGATCACATCCAATGGCTCATGTATCATCAATATGAAACCTCTATCATCCAAATATATGCTTGACTAGATCTGAATGGTATAGCCAAGCCAAGCATGCGTTCTCTCTATTGTACATACGTATGTATGTAGTGTGAAGAAGAGGGGTTTTTACTCTGCATGTTAATTTCTTTGTTCTAGAAATTAAAATTGCTATTCCTCCCCTCCCTTTCTAAAGGGTATCATTTGCTAAGGCTGAATTCCTCTATGCATATTTCTTTTTCAGCATACTCATATGTTCATATAGAAAAGGATTGGTTAAAGAGTGCTGCTCATATTTCTGAAAATAATAGGCCAACTTTGTTCTGTCACAGATTTAATATAGCAGCAGATCTGATGGAGCAAGCCAGGGATGCTGGGCAACTGGGTTTTGCTGGAATTTTTGTTTGGATGAGATTTATGGCTACAAGACAACTCATATGGAATAAGAACTACAATGTGAAACCGCGGTATGTATTTTAATTTCTCATTGTTCTGACATTATTGGACAGTGTCTGGTTTATTGGGAAAAACACAAAGCTAAACCAAAGAAAGTTGAGCATAACTAGGTCCAAAATTGACCTATATGGTATTATCTAAGAAATAATTGAGGGCCCTGTTTGTATGTGCAACCACCATATCCATGTGGTATGTACCATATGGATCAAAGTCTCCAAGTAGAGAAGGTGAATGGGGAAACCTGTTGATTCCCCAATCCTTATATTATTTTGGGATACTGCAATCCCACCTAATTTCCGTATCTTGACAATCTCAGGTGTCGGGCAATACTCCTTTAAATCCTTTTTGCTCTCCTGGTCTTCTCTTCACTCCTTCCCACCCATGTTCAGATCTCAAATGGATATGGTTTTCTGCCCTTTATGACTGGAGTCTATTGTAAATAGCTAACCACTGTAACCACACCCTTTCCACACTTCCATCACTTCCTTCAGAAATTCTAAGAAACACGTTTCTCTTTTTTCTGAAATCTGGCAGAATAGTGGACAAAGAGTCAGGCCTCTCCAATGTTTAAATAATGTTAGTTATATCACTTTGAAATGCATGCAATATCTTCTTATTATTAAAACCTCTATTTTCCAATTGCAGGGAGATTAGTAAAGCTCAGGACAGGCTTACAGACCTGCTTCAGAATGTGTACAAAAGCTGCCCCCAGTATAGAGAGATCTTGAGAATGATCATGTCCACCGTTGGTCGTGGAGGTGAAGGAGATGTTGGGCAACGTATAAGGGATGAGATCTTGGTAATCCAGGTAATTGCTGTTCAATTATGGAATCTTCTATTTACATTTTTAAATGGGTGAATTAGTGGCAAATTAGATTTAGAACCATGACTCGGTTGTGATTTTTGAAGCACCATTATAATGCTGGTAATTGTAGAGAAATAATGACTGCAATGGTGGGATGATGGAGGAATGGCATCAGAAGCTACATAATAATACAAGTCCAGATGATGTAGTGATTTGTCAGGTACTTTGATATGTAAGATAGCCCAAAGGCTTTACTCTTTAATTTGTTAGGAAAAATCTGACAAATTCTCTTTTCAGGCACTAATTGATTATATTAAGAATGATTTTAATATTAAAGTTTACTGGGATACCTTGAGTAAAAATGGCATAACAAAAGAGCGTTTACTAAGCTATGACCGTGCCATTCATTCTGAACCAAGTTTCAGAAGTGACCAGAAGGAGGGACTTTTGCGTGATCTCGGAAACTACATGAGGACTCTAAAGGTAAGTCAGGCATTCAAAGCTTAATGCTTAAGATAGACTTAAATAATTGTACTTATGTAGTAGTTGTAAAATAGAAATTATCCTGCCTAGAGGAACTCTTAGTGAAAAGGAAAAACAAACTCTCTTTCTTTTTTGTCATAGTGCTTGCATGAGCTATGCCTTTGCATCTTATACAAAATTATCAAGTCTCTTGGAAAAGCAATCTTAGTGATGCTGTATAATATTTTCTCTAGATATATGTTTTAAAATTGTTAAATTATATAGAAAAATCCAACTTGTGATAAATTAGTGCTTATTGAAGTTCATTACAAACTAATATTGATTATGTGGGTTGTAGTTTGCATGTTATAATTAGGTCACGTTTATCCATCCTTATATTGTAAATCCAGATGGTTAGCACGTAAGTAACATGATGGCCATTACTTTTAACTGTGCAGCAGACATGTAAATGCAGCAAGAATGCCAAAGGGGTTCTATATATGTTATACATAGTAATAATGGGTATTTAAACAACAGCCATTATTTTTTCTCCAAAAAAAAATAACGACCATTATTTAATTGTTATCCAGTTAAAACAGCTGTAATATAATGGGAATAACAGTAATGGTTGTTGTAAAATAACAACCACTTTATAATTGGAATAACAGCCATAGCTTAACATTTGTATTGTTTTCTCCAAAATGAAGTAGTAATTTTTTTTTTCAAAATTCAAAATTTCATAACAATTTTTCCTCCAAAAAAATTTGTAGCACCTCTTTTTTGATTGAGCAAACAATAATTCAGACAATAAAGTTGTTATTCTTCTGATTTTGCCTGTTATTTTTACCATTATAATTCCGTTATAATGGGCATTATACAGTCATTATTTTGATACTAAATAACTCCAAATCAACATAATGAGGCAAATAATGGCTGTTATAACTGTTGTAATGGCCAATGATAGTTTCGGTGGGGATCCATTATAACAGAATAATACTGCTACTGAAACATGGGCTGTACTACTTAAATACGAGAAGTCTACCAACTTAGTAGATGAATTGGCGCTTTGTATAGTCTTTTGCTGGTGTCCTTCTGTTCCTATTTGTTATTTCAAAGTGTGGTAATGCCACTTATATTTATTTTTATGGACCATGTCATGGTAACTTTTTTTATATTAATTATCTCTAGGCAGTTCACTCAGGTGCAGATCTTGAGTCTGCTATTGCAACTTGTATGGGCTACAATTCCGAGGTTTTTTTTTCTCCTCATCTATAACCTTTCTAATGATTTCTTGTTCATGATACTTGATGAACCTTCCTATTTTCTTCAGGGTCAAGGATTTATGGTTGGCGTACAAATAAATCCTATAAGGGATTTGCCATCTGGATTTGCTGTAAACTTCTCTAAACTTATCTTATATGATGCACACTGTGGCAGTGACCCCTACTTGTGATTCCTAATTTATGAATATGGATATTCCATTTGTTTGAGCAGGATCTGCTGAAATTTATACTAGAGCACATTGAAGATAAGATGGTGGAGCCACTGCTTGAGGTGAGAGACAATCTTTGATCAGTGTTTCTCTTGCATTTACAGCATATCCAGACAAATATGTACTATATTTTTTTATTTTTCTTGGTCATCGGTCCCCAAGACACCATTGAAGAATGATAGATTGCTACTAACCATCAAAACAAACGTAAATAATGGCAATTTTGATTTTAGTTGGGTATTGGTTACTAGAATTCTGACCTTTCAGGGTTTGCTGGAGGCACGAGTGGGACTTCGACAATTGCTACTCAATTCACATGAACGTCTGAAGGATCTTATATTTTTGGACATCGCCCTTGATTCTACAGTCAGGACAGCAATTGAAAGGGGATACATGGAACTGAATAATGCTGAACCAGAGGTTTTTCACACACATCAACTTTTAAATGCATTCTTTTTTCTTTTTTTGATCACTTTGTCTGTTTAGCATATTTTTTATTTTAAATTATGTTTTGTGTTTTGTCTTGTTTTGTGTGTAAGAGAGAGATGGAGGAGAAAGAAAGAACTCACCTCTGTGGCTCTTCTGGCAGAAAATTATGTACTTCATTGCCCTAGTCCTTGAAAATCTTGCACTATCAACTGATGATAATGAGGATCTCATATACTGCTTGAAGGTACCATACGATCTACTCTATCATGTTGCATCCTCATTCAGAAATTAAATTGGTCTGCAGTCATTATAGTATTTCTGTCATGAAGATCCCCATACCATTCTTTTTTTTCCCTCTTTTGACTGGATGTGAATCCTAGGGAAGTGGCTTACACTTGAACTTTACATTCTGGTAAATGAAACACCAAATCAAATGAATCTATGATGTTTTCATAGCAAGTTTGCAACAAATTCAGGATTTGGAATTATTTACCAAGTGTAAAATTTCATTGTTTCATGGAAGTTTGGGAACATCAAAGAGAGAGATTATGAATGTTGGAGGAAAGAAAAAGGAGTCAAGAGAAATTAGCAGTGGTGTCACTGTAATTCAGAAAATGTTTGAAATAGATATGAATTATTCATTAAAGTCATTGGAAATTTATAAAATCGCAGCTTTATCATTGAATTGATATTGATAAGGGGAAGAGAACTTTTGATGAAGAATTCAAGAACAATTGGAGAGCTTTTCATTTAGTTGGAGAATTTTGGTGCTAGTGTTAGGCAAACTGGAATGCATGTTTAAAGTCTTTTCAGCTTTTTGCAATTTCTGTTATCTAATTTCTATTGTATTGATATTAATTTAAACAGTCTTCCCTAAGCTGATAGTCTGGTACTACGAATTTGTGTGCAAGTCAAAAGATTTCACATTGCCTCCATTTGAGCTAAGAAGCAAGTGAAACTTTAGATTGCATGTGTTGCATTAGACTAAGTTTTCTCTGTCTATGTGGGTAGCTCTCTGTCTGAATGAGTTGGACAAATGTATAATTCAGGTTTTGCATTAATCATGATGCTTTCCAGCTTTTATGCTTGGATGCCTTTTGACCTTGAGGTCTTTCAGATTCTAGACCAGACCTAGCAACCAAAGTGTTTACTAAGTATAGCTATAGTGCAGCAACAGAGTAAATCTAATTTGGTATTTTTCTTCTAGGGGTGGAATCATGCTCTGGAGATGTCCAAGCAAAAAGATGGTCAATGGGCATTATATGCGAAATCATTTCTTGATAGAACCCGGCTTGCCTTGTCAAGCAAGGCAGAGCTATACCATCAAATCCTGCAACCTTCGGCCGTATACCTTGGATCATTGCTTGGAGTTGCACAATGGGCAGTATGTATTTTACAAATAAATGATATCTTAGACCATCTAGTTTAACTTGAAGCCTTCCCTCACAAGAAATTGTCCTGCAGGTAGGCATATTTTCTGAAGAAGTTATTCGTGGTGGATCAGCTGCCTCTTTATCAGCACTTCTTAATCGACTTGATCCTGTTCTTCGGAAAGTGGCACATCTGGGAAGGTTGGACAAACACTACCAGCATCTATTTCATTTACAACCTTCGAAATCAGAGAAATGATCTACATGTATTCAGCATTTGAGTTTTGATAAATCATTTGTTGCCTAGGTTTCATTTAAGCTAGTTTTATCTAAGCTTGAGTTTAGATGACAGTTATATAATTTGCTTGGAAGTTCCATTTAAATTTCTAATCTGATATTGGCTGGCTTGGACAGTTGGCAGGTTATAAGCCCTGTTGAAGTTGCTGGATATGTTGTTGCTGTAGATGAACTGCTTGCTGTTCAGAATAAATCTTATGGACAGCCAACAATTTTAGTGGCAAAAAGCATCAAGGGAGAGGAGGAAATACCAGATGGTATAGTCGCTGTGCTGACACCTGACATGCCAGATGTTCTTTCTCATGTCTCTGTGAGAGCAAGAAATAGCAAGGTAATTGTCTAGAATCTAGATACGTGTTCATAAAATGAAGTTTTGGGTTTACACTCAATCATTGTGAAGTTGGTATGGCTGCAAGTGGTGACTAAATTATAATGAAGCCTTTATGTAGGTTTGCTTTGCTACATGCTTTGACCCCAACATTCTGACTGAACTCCAAGGAAATGAAGGGAAGTTGCTTCACCTGAAACCTACTTCTTCAGGTATCTTATATAGGTAAGATCTTTTTTCCCATCAGGAATAAACTTCACATAACATTTGGAGGTTGCCATGATGTGACTCTATTCTACTCTTTTCCAGGAAAAATGGTCCTCCTCTTCTCCTTAAATGATTAGTTTTTTATTTTCCTTTTTCTGCTCTTTTATTTTCATTTTTTCCCAGATGATAGGTTGGCATATTTGAGTCATATGAACTGCAACATTAGTAACCTCATGTGTTTTCAATTTTTTCCTATAGTGAAATAGTGGAGAGTGAGCTATCAACTTCATCCAGTGTAAGAGATGATCAACCACCACCATCTGTGACTTTGGTCAGGAAGCAGTTTGGTGGTAAATATGCCATATCAGCTGAAGAATTTACCAGTGAAATGGTTAGAATTGTTATGTTTAACATTCCTTGTGAATAGCTTTTCAATCTTTTTCCACATATTATTTAATATTTATACTCCTTACTAATCTAGGAACATTGATTGGTTTTATAGCCAAATGGGAACTTTTGTAGCATCTGCAGATATATTGGACTCAAATTAATGTTGACTTCCTTTATCTGTTTTCTTAACCTATCTTTCCTTAATGTTTGTTTAACTGATATCTTGGTATTTGTGTTCTTAGGTTGGTGCTAAATCACGTAACATCTCATTTTTAAAAGGAAAAGTGCCTTCTTGGATTGGAATTCCAACATCGGTTGCACTACCATTTGGAGTATTTGAGAAGGTTCTGTCAGATAATGTAAACCAGGTGGGTCTTATCTTTTTTCCACATTGCTGCTCTATGTCATGGGTATGCTAAGTAAGAAAGCTCCTGAAGATATTATTGTTGTGTTATGGAACTTTTCTTATTTCTATGCTTTAAGTAGATAATTGTTTATTGTAGCAAGTAATAGCTGGTCATATTATGGCTGTTGGGGATTAAATGGACTAAAAAAGCAGATAATTTTTTTTTTTTTTGTTTTTAATTTTTGATGTCTAAATATGAATATGAATCTGACCTTTTCTAGTTACTAGGATACAGGTGGGGGAATTGTTCCTTGTGATGTCTTGATATCTGGACACACATACACATATAGATTACCCTATTCAACATTCTAAGAGGAACACATACATACAAGCAAACTATCTAATATGTTTTGGTACCATGGAACATAATGTCATTGATATTTATGTGATAGTAAATAGACTAAAATTATAGTAGTATGTTAAATATTTATTTGTCAGACTTAATGGGATTATTAGTTTATCATAACAAACAAAGTCAAGTTACATATCAAATATAGACATCGAAAATGATTCAACCATTCAGAGGAGTTGGAACTTTACATGAAGAGTGTAAACTTTAAGCATATATGGATGCAAAGCCAAACAAACAATAATTACACTGAACAACATGCCTTGCCTATCAATAGTTGACTTGGGTAATTAATTTTTGCCATCCATGTCTGCTTTTTTAATTATTGTCTACATTTTCTAGTATCTCATTCTTTCTGATTGTACTTAGGTTTAAAAACCCAATTCTGCTTAGCAGAAACTGCATTCAGTAGCCATATATGCTCGATGTTGCATCATCTTAATTAGTTAATTACATGTTTCTATGCATTGCTGCCTGTGTTCAGGACGGCTTTGTTCTTACTTTTTCTGAGTTTGGCCTCTCAGTTTCATGAATCCCATTATGATAAATTTATGTATCAAACCATTCCTCCGGGTTTATAAGTCAATACAACTCAGTTGCATGGTTTCACTTGTTTGGCTTAGTTTCTTATTGAATGAGGATTTTTTATTTCATACGTACAAAGTCATGCCAAATACTACTTCTGTCATTAATGTAGGTGGTAGCTGACAACCTACAGATGCTTAAGGAAAGGTTAGGACAAGGAGAATATGGTGCACTAGGTGAGATACGCAACACAGTTCTGCAGCTTGCTGCTCCACCTCAATTGGTAAGCCTTTCCAGCTGTTGAGGCAAATGCATCTAAAAGCTTTCTCTACCGGACAGTCACTAGACAGATCTTCCAAAACATGTCTCTGCATGTTATCAGGCCAATACTTGCTTGTTCAGAAATAATTTTCACATGCTGTACTTTTGGGAAGTAAACAATTGCTTATTTTGTATGAAGAAATCTACTCAATCAAATAAAAGAACTTTTTTCCGTAGCAAGTAATGGAAGTGCAGACAATCTTTGTGCACTTTTATGAAGTATATTCTTCTGTGAAAGCATTTAAGCCCACCGGAAATTTTGAGATAAGGTTCTTGAAAATATCAAAGAAGGAAATCTGAAGAGTTTATTATAGAAACTCTAGTTCTTCCATGCAAATATCCAAAAACCTTCTGGACCGTAGTTAATATAGCTAACCATAAAAATATTGAATATATCCTGTAATTATCCTTGATGAGCTAAAGCTAAAACAACTTGAATGACCAAAATTACTTAATCAACATTTCATGAAAAAATGAAGCGATGACTTACCTAAAGAGCATCTTGCCTACATCAGTTGTACCATAGCATTTTTCCAGGGCTTACTTGCCAACGGTCAACCTGAGCCTGCATGTGAGATATAAATTTCCTAACACCTCTTCATTGCCCCATATATATGCTTCAGTTTTTTTACTTTAGTTTATCGATATTTTTGAAGGGGGCACCATTATTATCATTACTCTTAATTAGTTAACTACATTTGATGCTGCAATAGTAGATGATACATGCTGTCTCAGGTACAAGAGCTTAAGGAGAAAATGCATGGTGCTGGAATGCCATGGCCTGGTGATGAAGGCATGCATCGGTGGGAACAAGCATGGATGGCAGTAAAAAAGGTGAGAATAGTTTTTCTAGTATAAATGGAAGATGTTCTGATGGTTCTCTTGATGCATCCATGCATAGTAATGTTGAGCCTGACACAAAAATTTGGTTCTTGTATGCCTTTTTGTCCTACAGAAGGCTGCTTGTTTTCATGACTGCCTCCCCACACCAATAGTTCATGTGAATTATATCACTTTTGTCTATTGTCCTTTCTACTTTCTAGTTCATGGTTTAAGTCTTCCAAACCTGCTCAGTCCTCAGTGTTCTGGCATAATTACCATGCACCAGTCCATTTGCTGTAATCATGAAGTACTTTGCATTATTGACGTTGATGAGCATTGAGTATATGCATGAACATTGTCAAGAAATCCAAATTAGTCAAGAGCTTACCACATAAAAAAGAATGTCAAAATTGATAGAACTAGTGGCTCTTGTTAAAGATCCCTTGGTCTTTGTGTTGAAGTTGTTACAGAGAATGATGCCTTTAAAGCTGCAGTTTAAATCAGTTTATTTGGATTTAAAATAATTATCTTGTTATGTTTAATATTTGTAGCAGTTACAGGAAGTTATGTTTGTATTAGAAATTACTGTGGTAGTTTTAAACTACCTTTATCTGTATTCTTTATAAATTGTATGTATTGCAGAAATAAAAATGAGGGGCTGCTGTTGTTCTGCACTCAATCTTTTCTTTTTTCTTTCTTAGTTTCATACCCATCACTTTGTCCTCTTGAGCTTTCCCTAGGCTTTTCACCTAACCAGGTTTCTTGTTGATCTGTGTCACCAAGGTATGGGCTTCAAAGTGGAATGAGAGAGCATACTTCAGCACCTGCAAGGTCAAGTTAGATCATGACTATATCTGCATGGCTGTCCTGGTTCAAGAAATCATCAGTGCAGACTACGCATTTGTCATACATACTACTAATCCCTCGTCTGGAGACTCATCAGAGATATATGCTGAAGTATGTTTATAAGAAGATGACCACTTCCTTCTGCAGCTCTTGTATTTTGGCATGAATTTGCTTCTCCCTCATGTAGGTGGTGAAAGGACTAGGAGAAACTCTAGTGGGAGCCTATCCAGGCCGGGCACTGAGCTTTGTTTGCAAGAAAAATGACCTGAACTCTCCCAAGGCATGTGTACTGGAATTGTGTCTTTCAACATCATTGATGCTGTGTGCATTGAGTTTGTGATCATTTTTCCTGCTGGCTATTGCTGACTAATATTGTATTAAATATATCTTGTTGTTGTTTCCACTTCAGGAGTTAACATATTTCAATTTCAATCTTTTGTAGGTATTGGGTTTCCCTAGCAAACCAATCGGCCTCTTCATAGGACAGTCGATTATCTTCAGATCTGATTCTAATGGTGAAGATTTAGAAGGTTATGCCGGTGCAGGGCTTTATGACAGGTCAGTCAGTTTCTTATCCATGAAGATCCAATCCATTTAACTGGAAGTGTCTGATTCTTAGAGAGGTGGTAATGACTAATGAGGTCCAGAGGGTTTTATTCTGATCAGTTTGGGGTTGGTAATGCTCTGTTTACTAATACAGTGTGCCGATGGATGAGGAAGAGAAGGTAGTGCTCGACTATACATCTGATCCACTGGTCATGGATCGCAAATTCCGGCAGTCAATACTGTCCAGCATTGCACAGGCAGGGGCTGCAGTGGAGGAGTTGCATGGCTCTCCGCAAGATATTGAAGGTGTGGTTAATAAGGATGGGAAAATTTTTGTTGTCCAAACAAGACCACAGATGTGATTTGCTATTGTAGAATTTTGTGCTGTGCAATTTTTGCTGAGCAGGGAAAGGAGAAAACACTCCTGCAGCGCCTATTATGTTGCTCTGCTCAGATTATTATTATTTTTTGGGTGTAATTTTAGATCTATTGGTTAAAAAATTGTGTGAATTGGCAATATAAATAGTCCTCAATATGTTTCATAAAATTGTATTTAATCACTTTAGATAACATTTAATCACAAATATATTTAATCACTTTAGATCTCACTTCAGGAACGAATTTAGTAGGACTCCATGTCATAGGACATGGTACGGGGGGTGACTTTGCCTAAAAGGGTGCCCACACGATGCGACAAATTAATGTCTGTCGGATTGTTGGGTCATGACAGTTGCTTGATGTCATCAATTGCGTGGACAGTGGAGCTAGAACTAGAATCCCGCAGCCAAAAGCGGCATTCGGTGTTTCCGGTGGTGGATGGGAGTGACCTCCTGCTGTTTCTGCTGCATCCAAGTACACTCGAGCAAACAATGGAAACGGTAACGAGAGAAACAATATCGAGACCATCATGGTAACCATTCTCGTTTTATTCCCTTCCACTTCAGCTTAATCAACATGTATTTATGGATAACGTAATTTGGCAACGAAGGCAACGACCAACGGTTATCCCAATCAAATGAATGAGTACCACAACCTTTGTCTTCCCGAGTTGAAATGCAGTACAAATTTACAAAAGTACAACATAACAGTTTAGAAGTAATACTCAGCTTTGATTCATAACCTGTGTGCCCGATGATAATAATACTTGATGATGATGATCAATAATAATAGTTGATTCATAACATGCTACCGTGGTGCAAGGAGCTCGAGCGCATGGAAGTTTGAGATACCAGCCCCAGCTGAAGCATGATATCAAGCTAATGTGAAGTTGCATTTTGAAAAAAATTCTAGGAATACGGAGTTGGTTGAGAAAATTCCCCGGCACATAATAAATTAGAGAGAAGCAAAACAATATTTGGTGTGGACGGAAGCATGCTTTTCTGAGACACTACAGCGCCTAAAGCGGGGCACTAGAAGAAACGGGGATCATTTTCCACGCCAATCAATCAGATATTGTGAATTGTTTATGGTGAACAAGAAACCTAATTAGGTCAGCATGGTATAAACAGACTAGAGGAGTAGATGGTAGCATGTACGACCAAGGTTCAGTGGCAATATATTTCCAAGTTCCCTCATCATAGTCTAGGTCTGAGTGTTCTTCGTGCCACGGCTAGTGGTTTGAGAGAGTTCAAGCCTAGGCTGACCCATCTGGAAACAAGGTCCGCGCAGCAATGTAGGCCATCAAGCTTGTGTAAAGGACTGCATCTGACAAATCAACGAAATGCTCCAACCAACATGGAGCCCTTGAGTGCAATCACGCTTCAGACCTGAAATTTGAAGGATGCTGCAAAGATTTAATGCATCAATATTTAGAAATAAATTATGAAATCATTGTGAGCCAAGACGATCAATACATGTAGCTAGCAACTGGAAGTTGTTTTTCCTCTAAAGGGTAAAGAAAACATCCAAGCCGAGAGAGCAGTTGGGTTACTTGATCTCAAGTATCCCAACCCTAATATCCTAGCAGTTTTCCACATCCAAACGGTTGGAACTTGTCTTTAAGAAATGATAATCTCTACAACTAACAACAGGAACTGACAACCTAACGAATTCACCCCCAAAATCTAGTCAGTCCCCAGCTCCTCTCCTGCTGTTGCCCACCACTACAAGCATAAATGTCCGTTCATAGTAAAGAAGGCCACCAAAAGAGAGCCATAACCAAAGGGCTCAATTGGTATATTGCTTTTGTTTTCTGTATTTATTTTCAGAAAAACCCAAGAAGAAAAATAAATTTGACTGAACAAACAGGTATCATGATACCCTTCTGTTTTCTGAAGTTGTTTGTATAGTCTTAGAGCTTTTATTAGCAAAGATTTATTGCTCTCAAAACGAGGAGAAAGTAAAATCAAGGAATGGCGGAAGTTTGGTGCAAATGCCATCTTCAACTTCAATCTGCATGTTGCATTTCACTAATTTGTAGAAAAATAAAAACACAGAAACTACAATGATGCCAAACAGGCCCTAAATCATACACCCACAAGCTTGGGTTTTGGCCTTGTTTATAATCCAACACATCATGTCTTTTAAGCCACACACCAAAAACACTGGAATTCACCCTTCCTTCAGCCAACAGCTTTACACTACTTGCTACAACAGTTCATATCAGAGGACAGATATTTCTTTCAGTGATTCTGTACAGAAGCTATTTCTTTTAATGCATACATTTCAGAACAGCTCTTTCTTTCAGTGCATACATTTCCACAAAAAATCATTTGTTTTCCAATTTCTTACTTATTCGAAGCAGGAAATATAAAGCCTCATCAGTTCAAGCGAACAACGAGCAAAGCGGTGAATTGAGAAAGAAAAACTCAGCTCCTGGTTTAGCATTCATACAGCATTGCAATAAATAAAACATGGAAGTACCAACCTATGACGGAAGCTGACAAGCTGACCTACAAGTCCAGCACTTTAAGCTTTTTTCCCTTTGCAAATGTATCCCACTCAATTGTTTTGCGGGCTGCTCCATCATACACAACATGCTTTGGCAGCGTTTTGCTGTATGAAATAAGAGTTCCTCCATCAACAAGTGCCTTCCCGACTGCAGTGGCTTGGTAACCATCACTGAAATTTATACCCACGGAGGGGCTCATTTCGCTCACTAGCCGCTTCATGTACCTGGGTTGAGAGGGATGAGTAGCTTTCAGCCGATGGTGATACATAAGTGTTTTAGTAAGAAAATGCAGAAAGGTTGCTGCACACCATTAACATTCATAAGCATTTCGATCACTGGAAAATATTATGATTAAACTAGCCTATCCAAAAGCCTAAGGAAACAAGATTAATTGATTATTGAATCCACTTATACTGAGAAAGGGCAGAAGATAATGTAGATAAGTTAATACTTCCACTTTATCTGGCAAAAGCATTGAGTAGCATATATATTTTTCTGAAACATGGAAAACACACCTTACGAGTTCTCTAACAGAGAAAGATGATCTAAACCTCTTGGTAGCTACTAAGACAGAAGATAAGACCCTATTATAAATGCATATCTATTTAACTATAATAATCATAGAAGATATGTGGCACCATTTATCAGGCATCTATGACAAACCTATTTGAAAAAAAATATATATATTGAAGAACTTAATCTCTGCATGATTTTTTTTTTTTTTTTACATGGTAAGAACTGGTAATTAATTAATCATGAGAAGGAAGAACCTTTTTGAATGAGAAGACTTGAGATCATAGGGTTCCCAAATAAATTAGGATATGGAATATCAATTATTAAATAGAGTGAGCCATCACAATTCTTTTGGATTACGGGCTCCATGGAAACCCCATAGAATCGCTATTTTTCCTTGAAATTCTTCTGCCCAGTCACTACTGCAGAGAATCTTTTTTGGTTAGGGGCTCTGTGAATATTTTTTTCCTAAGTTCTTTTTTCCCTAGAAGTGCAGAACTTTGAAGAGATAGTAAGTCTGAGACTCTGAATTTAACCAGTGTCAATATAGTTGCGTAAGCTAAGAGACTTAACATGGAATCTAGATGAACATTCTTAACGGCAATCATGTAAATATGAGTAAGCTTTTGTGTAAAAAAAGAAGTAACTCTTGATAATATCACCATGATGTTCTCCCATTAATAATAGATTTTCTGACATTATTTTTGGCTATATCAAAAGTCAAAACAATCAAAAAAAAAAAAAAAAAAAAACCAACCAACCATTAACTTCACTGAAGCACATAAAACAGAAACAAGAAATATTAGAGAGATTGACAAGTCATTTTTTCATTCACAAAATCTTGTTTTCCATTATCTTTTATGACCATAGACTAACCCCTGAAAGGAACAAATCAAAATGACCTGACAAGCAAATCTCAGATATCTGGGTTGAGGCTTATTGGTTATGCCCATAGTTGCTTGTGCTTACAGTTACATTTTTCATAGGTTCCTTCAATGTCCTTATTGTACATCATGAACTTACATCAAGAAAAAAAACTACATGACATATAAGTCATGCATACCAAATTAGAGGAATTTATGAAGTAAACAACAACGATAAAGCCTTAATCTCAAACTAGTTAGTATCAGTTGCATAAATCCTTTTTCTCCATTCTGCTTAATTTAGAGCCATAATTTTAGTAAAATACAAAGATTTTAAATCCTTTTTTATCACTTCCTCCTATGTAATTTTTAATCTACTTCACTTTCTTTTTTTTCTACATATATCAAAACACTCCTTCGCATTGGTACATCCTTGGGTCTACATTGTGAATGTTCAAATCATCTAAATTGTCTTTTCTTCAATTAGCCTTTGTTGGTATTGCCTTCATCTTTTCATGAATGACTTTATTTCTTATTATATTTTTTCTTGTATTACCATACATTCATCTCAACCTTCACATGCAAGCCATATTCATTTTATATACATGTAATTTTTTAACTTTTCAACATTTCATACCATAAACCAAAAAATTCATTAAGTGAAATCACCCAAAAAAAATGTAAAGTATAATAAGCAAGTGAATAATATGAAGAGAGAACACTAGATAATGGACACCTCCAGATAATATTAAAAAGCAGATAAACAGCAAGATGCTTCCTTAGATCTTTCTAAGAGAGAAAGCTGTGACCTCATGATCCTTGAAAGAATCTAGGTTGCCACCATGTTTTGCAGTTATTTTGTTCTTTCGTTATATCCATGTAGCAAATATCCTTGTCATGTCCCACTCAAGAAATTGCCAAAACCATCTCTATTAGGTGTTCTCACAATGAAGTGGCAAGATATTAGTAGTTTTACCAGCACAACAGTGCTACTAGCTCAAACTTCCAATTCTAAATGCTGCAGCTACTCCACTGATGCATGCAAAAAAGATTTAAAAAGTTGTTCTAGTTTCCTGCAATTATATCAAGATGGAGGGATGAAAAACATACCATGTTTTTGTATAGCTTTCTGGAACAACTATATCCCCACCAAGAGCCTTAAGCTCTTCAATCGTTTCAGGAGTGCCAGGCTTATCATCAATTATGGTGATAGTCTGAAGCTTGCGTTCCTTTGCCAATTCAATTACAATCTTCCCAACATCACTGTCCCCACAATTCTGTACCAATGTTTGACCTTTCCAATAAAACCATAGCATAAGCAGTTGCACATTTTATTAGTGACCCAGAAATAGTTCCTCTATTAAATTTCTGTAAAAGATTAAAGATAGGTAAATTCCCTGCAAGATCTAAAATATGCACAATAGCAATAAATCACTTAAAAAGGACTGCTTAAGATTAAAGCATCAACTTGAAATTCAGAAATAAAATGGTTCACATTTAAGGATTAAAATTCCAATATGCATCATAGTGTCTGACTGGCCAAATGCAGGAAACAGAATTTCACAGATTGGACTCTACAGAAAGCACAGATTACCATCAAATCAGTCTGATTTCTACCAACATTTTCTTCTCCATATCCATCTTTTCTTTGTTTCTTGCATGTTCGGCAAGCTCGTGATTCTATCCATTGTGTTACTAGTTCTAGTCAAGACTATTCAAGCGTTAAAACTGTCAATTCCAAACAGTCTAACCGATGGGCCATTTGTCAGCAACTCATTCCTCCGAAAGGACGAGGGAATCCAGCAGAGCAAGAACCAAGTGGCATGATTAGAAATCCGATAAGCTAACTTCGAGCATTTCAATCTACACATGGAAAGGGTTGGGATTCGCCGCCTATTGTGATCCATAGCTAGCAACAGTATGCGGTTCACGCGGTAGGTTTCCGAGTTTTCAAAAGGCTATTGATCGAAACATGATCAAGATCATAAATTTAACAGATAGAGTATGACAGAGATCCCCCCCAGAAGTACCCAAAAAGAATCGAGCTAGGTAGAAAAGGAAGGAAACCCTTGAAACAGAATGCCTTGAAATATCTGAGCATACATCCAATTCATAAAAAGCTCAAAAAAAAAAAAAAAAAAAAACGGATATCGAATAAATGCAAGAGAACCAACAGTGACAGAACAGAATTCGATTCGCTTAGGGCTAGTGATTCGGATTACCTTGCTTGAGACAGAGGGAATCGAGGAGGGAGAAGACGGATTTCCTCAGGGTAGCGGAATCAGAGGAGGAGAAGGCTCTGATCCCTGTCCAGATATTAGGGTTTTGGTGGGCGAGAGGAAGGACTCTCCGAAGCGAATTCATTTCTTCCCGGCTTTCAGAGCTCAGACCGCCGGCAAAGTAAGAGCTGGTAACCTAAAAGCATCTCAGGGTTAAAGTAAGCCTTCAGGGTTAAAGTAAGTCGGCCCAACTTGCCGAATTCACGTGAATTGTCTTGGCACGGAAGAGGCACGTGATTTATATATTTTGATGAATCCAAATTTCTTATTCAACTTCTACTCGTATTTTCAATTATTTTTCGAGATCTGGACCTTGGAATGAGCCAACAATAAAGTTAAAGCCATAATGAACAGGTTGTTAATAAACTTTGCAGTGTGAAACAGTTCATTTTAATAAAAGAAGAAGGGAAAACTATATATATATATATATATATATATATATATATATATATATATATATATATATATATTTATTTATTTATTTATTTATTTATTTATTTAAAAAAAAAAAAGGGAAAGAGAGAGAATGAGAGATTTTTTTTTAATTTTTTTTATTTTAAATACCGACTTTGCTTCTGCAAAATGACAGTGGAAGGGCATTTGATAATTATTTTATGTTTATTCCATCACTTGTATGTGATATAATGACATATATATATATATATATATATACATGATTATGTACAGAATTAAACATATAACAATGCATGGTCATCAGTCTAATTGTGAATAAAAGACTTGTGCACCAATCCTCAATTATAGATAATTAGTCTACCGCATGATGGTCCCAATTTAGTCAAGAGAAAAAAAAAAAAAAAAAAGAAGATGATCCTCAAGCATACCTTTCTCCTTTTTGTAATTAAGGTTCCATTCAAATGATGGTCAGACCAACATACACGAACTTTTTTTTTAATTTCAAACAGTAACTTTTCATGGAGGATTGAAATCGAACCGATTATTATTATTATCTGAGCAGGTACAGGACACGAATTATCTTATTGAATATTCAATGAGAATGAGACCGAAGAAGAGGTGCACTAAGCCAGCAGCAAGCCGCTGCTGGGCACGTCCTCTGCTCCTTAAGAAATTATCGTTTGCCATTATTTCTCGGGGCCAAATCAACCTTAAGAAATTAATGCAAGCAAGCACCAAAATCCAAAAGAGGGGATGGAGCTAGGTGGCGAAGAACTCTCAACAAACCCTTGCATCCAAGCAATCCAAATATTCCGAGGGAGGTGAAGGCTTGCAATTAATTCAGTGGGTAGGCTACGCGTCCATGTCATGCCAACTACCGCACCAACCAGCCTTCTCAACCACACAAAATTCCTCCGTTTGCTTGTGGTTGCCAGTGAAGCAAGCAGGCTCTGCCTCTAATAGATGAATTGGAATTAGGCATTTCACCTTCTTTCTCGACGAAGCTCTCTTCAAGCTGCCTTGATTGGATCGACACTGGCTCCGTGATTTCATTTCATTTCATTTCTTTTAAAATTTTCAAATAGGCAATTGCCTTCCATATATATATATATATATATATTATATCTTAAAAGCACAAATTGGAAGGCCATAAATTGGATTTAGCTGCGACTGTGAAGGGCTGGGGCTTTCTTGAATGGCTTTAGCTGCTTCCTCAAGAACAAAAAAATCACTTAAACAACAAGTTCTGAAACAACATTTCTGCTGCTGCTGCTTTGTGGGTCATGCACTGGCTTAAAATCGTTTATGAGGAAGAAGCACGTGGGACAGGGCAGGGGTGCAATCAAACGATCGAAGTCAACTGGAAGCTGGATCGATGCAAGATGATGACAAAGGCCGCACTAGTTTTCTTCCACCCCACAAACAACAACTTGCTCTGACAAAAACCTCTTTATTTATTTTAGTGCATAAAAGATGCCTGCACTAAAATACATACATACATACATATATCAGCTTAATAGATGAGAATGGGAACGAGGATTGAGTGATGATTGGTTTTGGAATAGCAGCAGTACTTTGCACTCTCGCTTGCTGCACACATATAAAGCACATATGGCTTGCCAGGGACGTGAGATTTGATGCTGGTAGTTTTTAATTTAATAGTTTTATATCTAAAATAGAACATTATGAAATTCTATAATAGACTGACTGAGCGAGATGTGTCTATATTATTAAAATGTATTAGAGTGATTTATATTTTCTCATACAGAAAGAAGAATATATATATATATATAGGATTTGAAAACTAGTCCGTGTATACCAGACCATGGAAAGGGATTTCCCGCGGGACCCCTCCTGCATAGATGAATGGATCAGCTGATTCGACCAAACTTGGAACACCATAGGCAACCTGTTCTAGCGTCGACAAAGTAACTCCAAACGATATATCGGTGATTTGCATTTCTCACAGCCGTCCGATGGCATGATTTAAACGAAACGAATTCTGGTTAAGCTGGGCCTACTTTCCAAGCCCAGCCTCTCTATTCTATTCTATTCTATTCTGTTCTATTTATAAGTGATGACTTGATTTTGACTTCACCGGAAAACGAGCCAAATGAGAGGAGGAGGGTCGCATGCCGGATGTCCACCGGTTCTTGCATAATGGTCAGTGCATTCGTGTCGAGATCGCCTTCATTTCCGTCGGTCTTGAGGCGATGATTTCCACCGCCGTGACAAATCACGGATTGTGTTCTTTTTCTTTTTCTTTTTCCGAAAAGATCAGGTCAGATTTCAGCGGGAATGAGCTTCTTGATAGATCTGGGGACAGCCCAAAGCCATAAACTAATTTGGTTCTAGGTTTCTTCGCGAATTCAAGAAATCGAGCGGAACGAGAAAAGTAAATGATGAAGTATGGTAAGCCGTAGTGTTTCGCCATCATAGTATTCCTTCTAGCTGTTGATTTTTTAAAATTTTTTTTTTTTTTAAATTTTTTTTTAATTTTTTTTTTTTAATTTCGTGCTTCTTCTCTCTCTTTTGGAGTGCTTCAAGCGATGAGATTCTTCTATCTTTCTTTCTTGGCTCAGTTGAGCAAGTAAGCCTTTGAGAAATTAGGGCGCGTCATGGAGTTCACTAGCAACAGAATATCGTGATTCTGGGAAAGCAAGTGAGGGAGATGAAGCGGAGGAGTTATCTGGGTCGATGGAGCGCGAAGCTTCTAGTGATTTTTCTGCTGAGCTTCTCCTTTGCGAGCCTACTGGTGATTCAGAGGCGGTACAGCCTAGTTATGAAGTTGAATGCAGAGGCATCTCCGCCACCGGTCCAGATGCCCCAGATCGCGTTTCTGTTTATAGCAAGGAATCGGCTTCCCTTGGAAATGATTTGGGATGCCTTCTTCCAGGTTCTTCTTTTTCTTCCCTTAATTTTAACCCTTCTCCGTCATGGAATGTATGAGAAGGTCTAGTGTATGTGTCTTCTTGAATTGTTCAGGAAGATTTGATTTCTTGTAGGGTGAGAAGGAGGGTAGATTCTCGATATATGTCCATTCTAGGCCTGGCTTTCTCTTCAATAAGGCGACGACGAGATCTGCATATTTTTACGGTCGCCAGGTCAACAACAGTGTACAGGTTAGCAATTTCTTCTTCAACTGTGGAATTCGGTGTATATTATTTCTGTTATAAAGAGGGCCAGACTATCCTACACTTTTGAAACTTTTTTTTTTTTTTTTTGCTATCACTTTTTGCAACTTGATTTTTGATATATTTTTGGCGCAGAAAGAGTTATTATTTCCAGTTGTGGCATCGTGACATTTTGACTTATATTTAGGCATGGAAAGCTAACCCTGGTTTTAATGGCATAGCAAGCTAACTTCGGTTGTAGTGCATCCTTGCAATGTGCACTTACTTTTCTAAGTTTTTGTTGAGAATATTTGTAGAGTTCAAGTTAGAATAATAGGAGCTGCCCTAGAATCCTTGCCTGTTTGAAATGGATATTTCACTGTTTTATTTTCAAAGGATTTGATGTGGTAGCTTTCCTCACCATCGTGAAGGATCACATGAAGTCTAGCATATGAACCTGGCAGGATGAAGAAAATAGTCCACAAACACCACCTTTCTTTATCGCAGTAAAGAAGAAAAAATTTGGTGATAGTAACATCTATGTTTTTTTGTTGTTGTGAAAAGGCAACATTTAATGAGCAAGTTTTCTTGTTCTTACAACTTTTCCTTAACTGCTTTTTTTGTCTTTTTTTGACACTTATGCCTTTTCTATCTTTCTTTCTTTTTTTTTTTTTTTTTTAAGGAAGTGGATTGGATTCATCCTAAATCTTTAAAAGAAGGTCAGCAAGCTTTCTTGCCATTACGATTTTGTCCCTAACTCCTTTTGTTCTTTTTCTAGGCTTATTACATTCATCCCATCTCTTTCTCCAACTAAAAACAAAAGGGGGGAAAAGAAAGAAAGTGGACCATTTTGTGAGCAATCTAGGATCCTTTTTTTTTTTTTTTTCTCATGTGGAATGCTAGATAACATTGCATAATTAAAATTGGAGCAAAGAGTAAGGACAAACAGAATTGGGTAAAGTGAGGGCAAACAGAATTGGGTAAAGTGAAAAATTTATTAGGATTTTCATGGAGAGATTGAGTCGATCAAATTAAAAGAGTTGGCTTGAGCACCTTGGCACAACACTATGGTTGCTCCATTGTGACATCTGTGTCATGGATTCGAAACATAGAAATAGCCTCTTTGTGTGTGGTGGTAAGGCTGCATATATTTGATCCTTCCTAGATCTCGATATGGTAGGAGTCTTGGACAATAGAACGCCCTTCTTTTAGGCTTGAACCTCTTAGTTTTTCTAATGGATTGTATGAGCTATTTTAAAGTAGTGACTAGGCAAATCTTAGTAGCCTATTTCTATATCCATGACCATTAACTATAAACATTCTGTCAAGTTGAAATGATTTGTCATGCTTCTTCAAAAGTTACTTTTTTCTCCTGTCCTGTTTTATATTAATGCTTGATCAGTGCTTCTGTTTCAGGTGGATTGGGGAGAAGCAAGTATGATTCAAGCGGAGCATATTCTGCTTAGAAATGCACTCGAGGATTCTTTTAATGAACGATTTGTTTTCCTGTCTGACAGGTGCAATTTGCACTGTGCAAGATCATTTTTTGCTTGTGATGATTCCTGGCTTTCGTAAATGTTCTCTTTCTATTCTTGCAATGGATCCAAATGGCAAGCTTATGTTCATTCTAGTTTCATTTGTTTTTCTTTTTTCTAACCGCTTTTTCTTTTGGAGGGATCTGTATTGAACCTAAATATGGTCTCCAGTTTAAGCAAAATAAACTTTACTTTGAATTAGAGGGAGGCTTTTTGGTTAGCAATGACTAACTGTTTTGGTGGTGCTATGCCGCTACAATGTGGTATGCATGTTTTGAGTCCTCACAGTAATACAATATCTTTCTGTTCTACTGTAATGAAGAAGTTGATATTGACTCCATAAAGTTGTCATCATTGAGATTATCTTATACTACTAGGTTAGATAGATGTTAGCAAAAGTCTTTATGTTGGTTATTTTGAACCTCTTCTTGTGGTAGAAATTTTTTTCCTTTTCTTTTCTTGAAGAAAAAAGGTGCATCGATAAACTTATTTACTGTAATGGTCTGTATAATTGGAAATTTTATACTCAACTGAAAATTTTGTTTATCGTAAATAGGACACCAAACAACTTGTTGGAATTTTTTTTTCCCTTTTTTTCCTAATATTGGTGCAAAGGCATGTCTGATGCCCTGTTTTGTCTGAAGCACAAAAATAAATGAGAACATTGAAAATTATAGTAGACTCTAGAAATATAATGAAACCTATTTATAAATACACTTATAAATATGTATAGATATGATCTTCTCCACAAGGTTTCACCATTCTTAGTCAAGTTACAGTTCCTACAGCTCCTTGCTCTGTCGAGTCATATTCGTCCCACAAAGGAGACAAGTCAAAAGCATCTTGCAGATGTTCTAGCCTATGCCAGTTAACTTGACATTGTTTTGTAATGGCTGCAGAGAAGGTGCTAAGTTTATTATTGCACCTTTTTTTCTAATTATAAATGCTCTCTTCCTCTTTCATTTATGGTTCTATTTTCTATTGATGGATTATTAACCAAATATAATTAAGCTGCCCTTGATAGGAAAGAATGGGGAGATGATTAATGAAGAAATTAGATGTCATAAATGGGAATGAGGCAGTCAACATGTGTAGTGTTTTTTTTTTTTTCCTCTCTCTTTTTTTTTTTTTTTTTTTTTTTTGAGAGAGAGAGAGCTTAATTTGGATGAGGGGTTTGTGATTATGATGTGGGGTGACACAGTCCTAAATTTTAGTTTCTTCCCCTTAATGAAGTTGTGGAGAGTGAGATAGAGAGCAGATCGAATCTCAGATGAGGTTGTGGTAGAAAGAAAACGAAGTTGGATTGAGTTGGCTGTAGATTTTCTTTTCCAATTTTACCCATGCTTATGGTTATCATATAATATATTTTTGATAGCTAGTTAGAATATTACTCAAGGGCAGGTTTGCAGACCCACACCCCCCACCCCACAGAAAACAGCTGTTTAATATAGCATAGATAACTCCATGCTCTTAATCATTGTCTATCGAATCCAAAGGAGAAACAATTGGATAGAATATCTGTAGGTACACATGATTCAATATCATAGCCAGCCAAGGCAATAGTTGTGAGAGGGCAGCATATTGTTCTTTAAAAGAAAAATATAATTTGATGCCAAAAACTGCCTAATTTCTATATAGATGGTATAAACGGAAAGTTCAAAGTATTTGGGAACGGATTTTCCTTTAATAGAGTATTCTTCGACTAAAAGCTATGTCCTCTGCTGTTGAAAAATATATGCATTTATAGTTCATGTTAGTCTGTTTTATGAAGACCCAGTCAATGCATGAAGTGTGAAAATAGTTGCAAATAGATTCGTAGAGTTTGCTTCAATGAAGTTATGAACCATGAAGCTGTATGGTATATGCACCATCATGTTAGTCAATCTTTTATGAAGTTCCTATATTTAGTAGATGGATGAAAACTTGAAAATATTTGTGAATAGATTTTCAGTGCACGCTTCAGTGGAGGCATGGCCTTTGCAACTGAATCATATGCGTGTTTATAGTTTATGTTGGTTAATCTTGTATGAAGATACCATCTCAAGTCAACATATGAAGGTGTTAGGTAATATGGCAATTAAAAATTTTGTAATACTGAGGTATTTTGTGCATGCATGGTAAAATATGTTATGGTTTGTGCAATTTGGTATTGGAAATTTCATGCTTGCAACTTGACAAACCCAAAATTGGTTAATATTATTGAGAAGAAAATATATCATACTTTAATAAGATTAACTGATGATACATTTGTTGATCTCATCAATTTCTGTTAATGATATTGACTACTTTACACTTTGCAAATTTATGGTGCAGCTAACATCCAGAACATATTTTTATTTCTGACAGCTGCATACCCCTATACAATTTCAGCTATACATATGACTATATAATGTCTACGTCAACTAGCTTTATAGACAGGTGAGTCTGCTGATTTTGTTTT
Source organism: Metroxylon sagu (assembly GCA_017589505.3). NCBI lineage: Eukaryota > Viridiplantae > Streptophyta > Magnoliopsida > Arecales > Arecaceae > Metroxylon > Metroxylon sagu. Next base: position 228,856 of record JACVBY030000342.1, on the reverse strand, counting down.
TGTTCATGTGTGGATGAACTTTTCAAGTCCTATGTCTTTAGTTTCTGGTTATGTGTTATATTTTTTACTCTTGCTTAATAACTTGATGTTATATTGCTCAACTAGTAAAGAGGCCTGCAAAGCCATATATAACTATATATCTCAGAAATTTTGGCAACAGTGCATTGTTGGTGCAGACACATTGGTATCCCTTAGCTGGAACTGGAATTCTGTAGTGTGTATATGCTGATACCTGACATTATTTAGAATTCAGAAATGTGTTTTGGCTCTTATTTTTTTTAAATTATAATTTGATTCTTGGTGAATGATGGTTGTTTATGAAGCTGATTTCAAATACTTGGAATGAGGCTTGATGATTATGGTATGGTTGTGACTTATAATTTAGATCTCTGGTTTATTACCTTTTGTCTCTGAGATGAATATCCGTATCTGAGACTTGCTTTCATTAATTTTTGAGCGTCTTACCAAGCCAACAGGACTACTAGGTTCATTCTTGGGTTGGATGAGCTTAAATTGCATAACTAAGATGTTGCATCTCTGTACTTGCGAACTAGTCTTTATAGGTTTTGCAGCATGTTCTATTAAATCTGGCTTTCTTACGCTCACATATGAGTTGGTTGCCCTTGCTTCAATTAAGCATGCACATGGGGCATTCATCTCCTCCCATGGTTTGTAGCTGGAGTGAATCTATTTTGCTCTCGATCCTACAAATAATGACTCTTCTTAATGATGCCTTTGCCATGAATTTGACACCAATTCAATGGGTCAATGTCAGGTTGAGCACTGGTCATAAATGTCTATGAACTTCTGATGATTGTAACTCAATCCATTGTTGAGATAAAATGTTTGTAGATGTGAAGATAAAATCCTATCAGAGAAACACAAATATGATCGAAGACAGAATATGGTGGTATGGCCGGTTGAAGCCATAGGGGGCCAATGAAGGGTTTAGACATTTGTTAACTGATATGGAGAACAGAAAAGGTGCAAATCTATGATTACTTGGATGGCAGTCATGGAGAAAATATTGTGGGAGCTTTCTTTTGCAGTAACTTTAACCATTATGAGGACAAAATGAAATAGGCTTGCTCGTTATCTTGCTATTCCTATAATTTCACAAATAATGAAATAACAGAGAGCATTTTTTTAGTAAAATTGTTGCATTGCGTCCTAGCGGGAGTTGTCATTCCTTTTTGCTTTGTATAATATAAGATAGCTTATACTTTTAATATATGCTAGTTCTTGTCTTTCTAAATATCTTTTATATGAGAATGCATTCATTGATATTTTTACCTCCCTTTTAGCTAAATATTGGTTGGTTAATAATAAAGTAGGTTCTCTTCTTGCGAAATCACATGAAAATGTGTTATCTCCTATCTCATGGCAATAAGAAAAAAAGAAAGGATTTTGACAGCAGAGCCTCCAGGTTAGCAGGAGTCGTTACTTATCGTGATGACAGTTGAAACAGGATATTAAAGAGATATTACTTAAATATTTTAGTTTATGATTGGTATGGATTGTTTTTTCCTTCTGTTCTTTTTTCCTCCAAAATTTTGGGGTAAGGTTTTTTTTGTTTTTGGGGCGGGGGGTGGGGGGTATTGTTGTGGCTTTATAGTGTTTTGGTGTTCCAAGTCTCCTCCAATGCACCTTGTGCTTGCTTGTTTCTTACTACCAATCAATATATTCTTCTACTTCTCAGAATGCCAGTGAAATACAGAACATATTTTGTTGATTGTTATACTTCGAAATACCATACTATTATGCTTTGTAGATTCCAAGCTTACTCTGTATCTTTATTTCAGATTAGTGTACATATGAAAAGATAGGTGCATTACTAAATGAATAATATGAACCTAGGCTCAAAGAATTCCATCGATAAGAGCCGCATATTCCGTTACTTCATTTGTTGGGACACACCATTAGGAGTAGTGGTGTTATAACAGTCAAACAAATTTTGTATATTAATAAATAGCAATATGGCTTCATTCTATGGGTTTTCTAGATGAATGTAGCGAGAATGTGTTATGCGTGTTGTCTTATGTCTACATTTGTTATGAAAGTCTCTGTTTTCCTCTTCTTAAAGCATATTACTCTAAGATGCAATATGAAATATCTGGATGTCTCTATAATGGCCACTAGGTTCTAATAGCATCTGGTCGTATAATGCTGGAAGCAGTTTTGCGGACACAAAAGAGGGTCGTTATAATCCAAAAATGCATCCAGTTATTCCAGTGCATAATTGGAGGAAAGGGTCTCAGGTAATAGGTTCCTTTTTTAAAAAAAAAAAATAGAAGTAAATATCTCAAAAAAAATTCATGTTCACTTCTTACTTCCATGCTGTACTATAATAACAAATTTGTTCTAACCATATGTTTTGCTGGATGTTCTTCTAGTGGGCTGTGTTAATCAGAAAGCATGCTGTGATAATGGTGAATGATGATACAGTCTTCCCGGAATTTCAAAAGCATTGCAGGGTAAGTTGGAGCCAACTTTTAAATGCGAAGAATTTCTTGGTGTTTTATATCAGGGGCTGTTGTTGGCCAATAGGTTGTCTTGGCCATCTGGTGCTATTTATAACTTGAGGATTATATCGCATCCTGAAAGAGCCATTATGCTTTTGGATGCTATGGACGGTAACACTATTTTGATCTGCTAGGCTGCTACTATGACCTTAACCAAATGCTACGACTATATTAGATGATACTTTTAAGTAAGTCATTTATCAGCTAGGAAAGAATCTAACGTTGTTTTCCTCTAAATATAGACAACTAGTTCAGTCTGGGTCTTTGTTGAAACCAGTGTTCTAAGGGATATATCATGCGTCTTTCCTGTGGCATGTTGTAGCATTCCGAACATCATGATAATGAAAAAATATCTATTTGTTGGCTGACAACATAATGGCACAAATGCCTGACCTTCTATATGAAGAGTGATTGACAGAAAGATTGCACTATGAAGTATGTTGTCCATTATATCATTTGCTATCTGTAAAAAAGTATTTGGACAGAGCATTTGGAAAAGCTTGTGGTGACATTGGTGAAACTCCTAATAAACAAAGTGATTAGTGATGAAGGAATAATAAAGGCACTCCCCAATACCTGGGACAAAGCTTGATGGTGATGGAGTTTTGATGTGATGTGCTGGCTTTGATATGTTCTGTATTCTAGAGTTTAATATTATAGTTTTTCTACAATTCTGATATGTGTTGTTTTTAAATGTTTCCAGAGGAGGTCATTACCAGAATTTTGGCGGGATCATCCTCTTGTAAGTAATTGTTTCGCATACTTTCCTCATTTATAATGTTTTATAAGAATGGGTATTATTTGAGATCGAAATGCATAATTTAATTGGGGAACGCTGGACCCATCTCCAATTGTTTCCAAGAGACGTATGTCATGTTTCTTATGGCCATCAAGAGAAGACAGGTCTGCAGTGCTGTAGAGAACAAACTTTTTCCACTTGAAATCCACATAACTAGAGGGCGAAGGGAAATTAAACTGTAACATCAAAGACTGGTATTGTCAGATGCCAAAGGTTGTCAGTTAAAATATGGAACTCCTATTTTATGTCACTGATGAATTAAAAGATTAACCATGTCTCATTGACTTCATATCATTGGGAACATAGTTTAATCTCTTTATAAAAAGATAAAACATAGAGCGATTCAAGATTTCTAGTGAAAAGGCGAGACAACTATGATGAAGTAAGCTGATCTCGGTCATTTGATTACTGACAATTTTATTATAGATCCGGCAAAAGAAAACGTCTTTGACCATCAAAAAAGGAATTCGCTTAACTGACTAGGCTTCTTGTAATGAAAAAGAGTAAGCATTATATTTGTTGGAAGAATGGCCTATTACATTATGGATGTTGTGTTAGACTAGCTTGTTAAATGGGCTTGCTTTTGAATTTGAAACAACTTTGTTTATGATTCATTCTGTGCCTAGGAATATGATGGAATCAAGATAAATAAATTGATTGCTCTATGCGCAGCTCTCTCTATCACAAGTGGGATTTTAATGTCAATAACCAAGGGGTAGCAAAACCCTATTTGTACAAGTGACCCATTGGATTGTGCTTGGTGGATGCTGTAAAGGGACCTATACATATGTGGTCAATCAACTGCAAGAAGGCTAGGCAATCAAATTTGTGCATCTGATCTTGATTGATCGAATCCACTGCAAAGGGTCTTTTACAATGAGGAATTGTATTTTCAAGGACTGACATTGGCTTAGATTCTCTTGGATCAAGCTGCAACAGGGCAGAGCACAGGTTTCAACATCTAGCTCCTCATATAAAAAAATTGACTTAGGCATACATTCAAGAGTCGAGACTACCACTTACCATGCACTAGACTATCTATTTAGCTCTGATCTCTTTCCCCTGTTACAAAAATCTTATGGTGGTTCAATTAAAGCAGTTTTCAGTGCAATGTTCCTAATCCATTTGATGATATTCTGATGTAGATCTTCACAATTATTCCCTTGTGCAGCCTTCAGATGCATCCAAGGAACACAACTGTATACCAGATGAGCATTATCTTCAAACATTGATTGCAGTATGTTTCATCTCAATCATTAAGTGATTTATATTATTCAAAGTGATTTTACCATTGATTGAATGATTTTTTTTTTTTTTTTGGAAGTTGTTCCAACATGCTGAGATAATATATGCCATAGTTTATTGCTAGAGGGGGGAAAGTCTTTCATCCATATGTACTTCCAAGGCTTCTAGATTAAAATTATTGATCAAATACAACCATATGGCTCTGAAAACAGTGAAACATGATTGAAGTGAAACTTCCGCACACATTGTACAGTATTATAAAATACTCATCATGATCTTTTTGACCATTTTGCCATTTTGTACAAGTGAAAAAGCTTATTTCATTATGTTGAAGAGCAACAAAAGGTTTCCTCTTCCTTAATAGGTTCCACAAGTTTCAAAAAGAGTAGCTAGAAGTACAGAATAGGCATTCTCCTCCCTTTAGTGATGGTGGTCAGAAAGCATGATAATGAGTTAAATACTAACGTTAATTCATTCCCTTTAGTGAAGAGATGCTATCTTGCATTTCGGCCTACACAGACCGAACTAACCAACAATGGACTAGTTTCTGAGGTGCTTTACAAGTAGCCATGGAATGATCTTTTAAGTTGCCAAATATTATAAGAAACTCTGAAAGTGCAAATTTTGTATTTTTTTGGCCATGCGGCTGCTTAATGAAACGAACCATTGAAAACCTTGTCGGTTTCACTGTCCAGCAAGAAGGTCTTGAAGGGGAAATCACTCGGAGAAGTGTGACACATACATCATGGGATCTTTCATCATCCAAAGATCGTGAAAGGCGTGGGTGGCATCCTGTTACATACAAGCTTTCGGATGCTACTCCTATGCTTATTAAATTTATAAAGGTATGAAGTAATTCTACCCATACTGAAATTTCATCTATGATCTTTCTGCTTCTATCTTTATCTTGGATGATTTATTAGGATCATTAACATACATAAACTGGAACAAATTACTTGGTAAGTTTGGCCTAATCTGGCCATAGCTAGTAAATTAGTTGCATTGATGATTTTGGATGTCTTGACTCACAATTCTTGTTCTGGTGGTTTCGTGAAGAATCTGCAAAATGAAGTCAAGGGTTCTATGAGGAATCATCATATGAACATTCTTGTCTATTAAGGGTAAAAAATAACTTACATAAGCAAGAGTGAAAAAAGTAGTTCAGCAAAGGAAAGGTGAATTTAACAACGTATATTGAAAAAAATATATATAATAATGAGCAATTTTAGATGAAATATGGGGAGGATGAGAGAGCCATTTAATTTGCTGCTTTAGCAGTGCTTTTGTTCAACATTTTATTGAAATGTTAACTGAATTTCTGTAGCTTTCCAGAATATTTTAAAACAATATTCTGTGTGGTTGCTTTAAATGATTGGTGTCATATATATATATATAGGAGAGAGATATTTATGACATGCTATTCAAACTTTTCAAGAATTTATTCAGCTCTAATGGCTACTCCTTTTTTATTTTTTATTTTAATCAGAACATAGATAATGTGTTCTATGAGACGGAATACAGGAGGGAATGGTGTAGAAGCAAGGGAAAGCCATCAACATGTTTCCTCTTTGCAAGGAAGTTCACACGTGCCGCTGCTTTTAGGCTTCTTAACACGGTAAGCATCTGCATGATTGCATTCATCGGTGCAAGCTTAGGTTATTCTATATTTGCTATTTTGAGTTCGCAGTGGCTGGTAGTCTTGTTTGGAAATTGCAGACTCAATTAAGAAACGTAAAATTATATGTTAAATTCTTTATAAATAAGTTTCTTCTTTGTCTTGGCAGTCTGCACTTGTCCTAAATTGATTTAGAGTCGACCATCAAAATGCATGGGTTGCTGCAGGCTTCCATTCAGGAGGAATGCTTCTGAATTTGCATACGATAAATGGTCTCTTCCACATGTATTCGTTTGTACAATAGGCAATATCTGTATTCGTTTGTACAATAGGCAATATCTCTCTTGGGGGGGTATCTATACCCCAAATTAGACAGCGCAGCGTTGTTTTGAAGCAATATTTACTGTTGTAATGGATTCCTAATTGGGTCAAAACATTAGCCCGAGTGCAATTGTTGTCGTACCTCAGGAGTCGTGGTTCCTGGGGGTACAAGCAAAGCTAGGATTGAAAAATGTTGACATGGCATCGGAAGATTCACTTGGAAGTTTCGTTGCCTTCTAAAGTCTGCCACTAAATTTCTACTCATCTTCCATCCTGAAAGTCCGCCCCTCCCTTTATTCTTATGATTCATGTCTCGTTGACATGGCATCGGAAAACAGGTAACGAAGCCTGCCATTCAAATTCAATGATTCGCCACCGCTCCCAGTGAAGCAGCAACTGATGAACTTCATCAATTTTATGAATGTTTAGTGCTGGGTGCTGTTTTATGCTTTTACGTGCAGGGAATGGAAGAACACGTATCATTCTGTTGAACTGCACTGAATAACTCAGTTAATGCAAACCACTGCTGCCTGAAATGGAATCCCAAAAGGTTACGGTAGATATCAGAGGTAACACAGCTCATGCCCTCCAAGTGCTCTTGGTTCACATATTCAGAGCTTTTGCCTTCTTCCTTTTTTTTTTTTTTTTTTTTTTTCTTTTTTTTTTGTTGTGATGCAATACCATGACGATGCATAGGGTAATAAATTAACAGTAGAGACTCAATCGTTGAAAACCTGCTGGCGCCGTCTCTTCTGTGAAGTATTCATTCCTAACAGTCTCCGCGTTGAAGAATCTCACCTAGATAGAGAAAAGGGGAAGAAAAAAAAGAATAAGAAATTTCGCCAACGAAACAGGCATGAGTGCTCAACATATAGTTCTCATGACTTGTCCAGTAGCATATAAATAGTCTCATTACAAATTGTCCCATAATTCATTAGCCGCCTGGATCATTAATTTAAAACCATCAATGAAAAATGCAAGTATTACATAAACAGTTAAGAGGCATTGAGGCATAGTTGATGCATCAAGTTTTAGATTAGACTACAGATTACAATAAAAGGGTGAGAGAATGGAAATTGAAAAAATCCGGCACATGGCAGAATGGTTACCAATGAGGCATATGATTTCAGTAATGGTTATAAACCAAATTGCCAGATTGGCTGAAACACAAAAGGAGCATCGACAAAGAGGACTTGGCCAAGCCACTTAGGGTAGTTATGGTAGATCGCATCAATCCAGCAAAGTCAAAAGGAAGACCATATTAATCTTGTAAAACCATGTCTTAGGACATTTAAAACATGATGCATCTGCAGGAAAGGAAACAAACATAAGTAGAAAATGGATGGATTTCACAAATAACAAGAAAATTTCTTGAGATAAAGATGTTTTTTCTTGGTAAAGATAAAATAGATGTTTAAAAGCTATGTTTTGACCATAGAAATTTATACTGCTTTGGTTTCTATAGTGTTCAAATATCTCTAGGTCTCTTTTTCTGCAATGAATCTAACAAGATGCAAGTGTCAAACTTATATTAATTTAAATGAAAATTATCATGTTGCAATTTAATAGCAAGACTAGTTTAATATTGCTTATCTAGTGTATAGGAATAAAGGACAAATTGAGAGAAAGGCGACATGTAAAACGTAGATAGAGATATGCATTAGTATGAAGGATTGAATTAACATATGCATAAAGAAAGAGGTAGGTCAAAAATCATATAAAGATAACGAGGAATAACTTCATATCTTTATATCTTAAAGAAAGTATGACCCTAAATCGAGTAAAATGGATGAAAAGGATTTATATACCTGACGTCAATGTTTGGAATCAAGACTTAGCTATTATTGCTGTTGTTATTATTGTAATGCACATAAAGGGAATATTAATCACATGTACAATGCGTATGTGTAACTCTATGGAAAGTACCAAGGTTCTCAGTCTCATATCGGCCTGTACACTATTAAGTGACCAATACAGTACTGAACTACACACGCATATATATGTATATATGTGTACATATATGTATATACATGTATGTTTATGAGAGAGAGCTTGACTTGTTTACACTCGAATGGATCATCAACTTAGATCCAATCAAATTTATATTAGATTATGAAGATCCACATCGATGATTTGAACCATTAGATATGATCTACCACTTCTAAATTATCTAAACATAAAAAGTTATGAGTTAAAGACCCCTAGTTTATGCATCAAATGACTAAAAAATGGATAATTTTGATAATATAAAATAATACATATTTTTTTATTATTTGATGCATAGTTTAGGAGTCTCTAAATCACATAATTTTCAATGTACAAATATTTTAGAAGTAGTGGATTATATCCAATAGTTTGAATTATCAATGTCAAACCCATCCAAATCTAAACATCAAATTTGAGCAGAAATCCTCTCGAGTGTAACCAAGTCAAGCTCATCCGCTCTCTCTTTACATACATACATACCTATATACATATATTAAAAGTTTTTAAGCTTCCTTTATTTAGCTGAGTGAAAAATAGAGTTCATGAGTTTATTTTTGATATTTAAATATAATATGATTAATTTTTTATGTTACATAAAGAATAGTGTGACTATATAATACATGTTTAATCAACTAAGTATAAAATTAAAAACATAAAATATCTATATTAAAAATGTTGGAGATGAAACATCTATGCATCTCTTCAATTCCATACATGTCTAGGTCATGTTCAAAGCATGATCCTACCACTTGACCCCAACCTAACCTTGTGTTATGCGTACCCACGATCTTAGTAGCTTGTCTGTATCAGATAGCCAAAAAGAAAGAAATACCTGAATCAAACCTCCTGCTCACTCTTCCACTGTTCCTCTCTTTCTCCTCTCCTTTCCCAGTTTCTCCTCTTTTTCTCCTTACCTTCACTGAAACAAAGGGAGAAAAGGGTGCAAGGCCTTTTTCCCCTCAATACTTCACAACCAAAACTAGTACAGGGCCCTTACTAGGCTGAGCTGCTTGCAACCCAGCAGTTCCAGGTGGTTCAGCCTAGCAAGAACCAATTTGCACAGGTTCAGACAAAATTCCATGTTGAGATCACAAATCGTTCCAGTTCATGGATACTAACCAAACCAAATGATTTGGTATGGTATTAACCAACATAATGGAAAACACTCATATGATTTACATTCCATAATGATAGAAGATTGTTTATACCAACATTGAATTAAGATGGGAGTTGGAGACCATACAAAGCATTAACGAAGCACAGACATTAATTTTAAAAGCATACAGGTTTTTGTATTTTCTTGGTTTCCTAAAAAGGGAACGATTTTTTTGTTTTTATGCATATATGCTTTTGATGTTCTCCAGTGCATCTAATAATTCTTGGACCATTGATATATATGTTAAATGAACTGTCAATGTATATTTGCACTTGCACCTCTGCTCTCTATCTCAACAATTACTTTAAAAGATGAACTATTTCAGAATCAAAAATAATGACAAAAATTATACATCTTTATAAGCTACAGGTTAATAACATGAGGCATGCACCATGTAGGGAAGTATCAGACCATGTAAGAGCATGAACAAGAATGTATGAACTAAAACAAGCATATAGTAGTGTCAGTTAGATGTTTAGTAGTGGCAGTGGTTGGTGGGTGCACTAGATCCTTGCCCTGAACTGTAAAATAAGTTCAAATATTATTGAACTGATAATTAGATATCAACTACTACAAATACATCAGTATCTGAAGAAAGCCATGACCACATTAGCCAGTAGAAAAGGAAGGCCAGGAGATAGAAATTACCAGGAAATTTAAGAATTGAACATCTCCGTTCTCTGTATGGAAGCCTCACAGAACAATTATTACAAGCATTTCTTCTGTTCCAGAAGGAAGTACACTCAATGCCTTCTCAATCAAGAAGACAAATGCTTCTTATTTTTGCTGAGATCTTGCTTCTGCGGCCAAATAATTACTGGCATATCAATAACAATGACTCTTGAGCAAGTGAGTGGATAAATTTGAGAACAGAAGAGGCAGGCGAATTAAAATATTATTCATGACACTGTAAATCCTGAAATGACCAAAAAATTTACAAATGGTAAAGGTAATTTACCACCTTCATCAAGTGGGAAAAGCACAAAAAATGATTGGTTAATACAATTTGGCTGGTTTGATTGTTAAAAAAAGAAAATCCAAGCTAGGGCAATGCAACTAAAATTACAAGAAATAATTAAACGGGCCATTTGGTTCAATACATAATCAAAATCGGAATTGGAATCGTACTCTACTAGAAGCGAAATCTGAATTAGAATAATTCATTTCCCTCGCTCATTTGGTTCATACAGAAGTAGGAATTAGAAGCTTGGCTAGTCCAGGTTTTTATATGGGCATATTGAAAAGGTATAAAAAAATTATAGAGGATATTTGTAAAATCAAGCTCACTATAAGAAAAAAAAAAAAAGGTTGTGCCAAGAATATCAGATAGATCCTGTCATAACTAAGAATATCAGATAGATCCTGTCATAACTGACCAAAATCTAATAAAAAGTGGCCAAAAATAACAAAATAGGGGCCGGCTCCCCTCTTCTTGCAATGTAGTTGAAGAGCTAGGGAGGGATGTTGGGTAAAAAAAGGGACAATAGTATTACACGAGAAGATGATAGGAGGAGAATGCATTGAGTTATAATTGGTTGGAATAAATTTGCAATCCTAGATAGGGGGTCTGAATTTCAAATCTCTCACATGATTTGAATTTCAAGTAAAATCAGAGTCGGATTCTAATTCCAACTAAACAAATGCTTGGAATTAGAATCAATGATTTGGATTCTGATTACAAAGGCTTAATCCTATGATCCAAACAGGCCCACTTTCAGAAGTTAAAAGAATCACACAACACAAGGCCTACCCTTATCACATACCAGGTACGTCAAACCATATCGAACCATATCAACATGGAACCGGTAGAGTTCACCATTTCGAAATGGTATAGGATCTGTACTACCCCATACCCACCCTAAAGACCTTGTACTGCTCTGAACCGATCTCGTACCATATTGAACTGCCTTCTACCATACCAAACCATTTGGTTCGGCTTGGTACGGGACGATTAATAAGTTAGGGCCTTCAATTCACCTTACTAGTATACTGTCGGTTCGGTATAATACGCTCCATACTGAACTATGCTAGTTCTCAATATGACAAACTTGATCACGCACAATCTGAAAGAAGAAAAGAAGTTATGCACCAGACAATTATTATGCAAATCAACTACAAAGATGAGAACTCTTTGATAAAGTATATAGGATACTTTTAAGTCCCTGCATGAAAGGAGAACAAACTTAAAAGAATATTTAGCTCATATGCCCAGATCTAAATTGCAGTGTTAAAGCAATGTGGGGCCATCAAAGAATCAAAAAAAGAAAATGCTACTTAAGGTGATAAAGTTGCTTCTTATGATTTGCTTCTTATGATAAAGGTGATAAAGGTGATAAAGCAGACTAGACCAGGGTCTGAATTCTAGAAAAATTTGCTTCTTATGATTGTACACAAAAAGTTGCAAATTAACCCAACCCAGCAGCTGAAAATTATTCATGACACTGTAAATCCTGAAATGACCAAAAAATTTGCAGATGATAAAGAAAAAAAAGGTAATCTATCACCTCCATTAAGTGGAAAAAGCAGAAAGATATAACTGGTTAATACAATTAACAGGTTTGATGATTTTTTTAAAAAAAAAAATCCTAGCTAGGCAACGCAACCAAAATTGCAAAAAATTATTAAGATTTGTAGAGTTAAAAGAATTATACCACACAAGACCTAGCTCCAACACACAAAATCTGAAAGAAAAAAAGTCACACCAAATAATTATTATGAAGTTCACATTATACCTTATAGCCCAGCCAAACCATTTGTGAACCTTCCTTACCAAGAAAGAATACCACAACAAAGATAAAAGCAGATCTAAATTGCAGTGTTGAAGCAATGTGGACCCATCAAAGAAAAAATAATAGAGAATGCTACTTGAGGTGGACAAGGCAAACTGGACCAGCATCTGAATTCCTGAAAATTTTGCCTCATGACGGTACATAAACCCTCCCCCCTGCATGTTCAGCCCCAGCACCACGAACCCCAATTATTCTCTTTCTTTTCCTTCTCTCTTGTCATGTTTCTCTTCTTCTACGGTTGGTCCTTTTCTCCTTCTCCCTTACTGCTCCTATCTTTGCTCTCTCAGCAAGAAATAGACCAAAATGGATAATAGAACGCCTTAAACACTATGCCTAGTTCAAAAGTATTATGATGCTCTTATTATCTAGAATGGAGGCAAATTATATTTTTTTTAAGGGATTGTTGACGAGGCAGTAGGGTCAAGAAAAAGACTATGAATCAATGACATATATATACATACATGGCATGAAGTAGATTGCAATAACTAGATAGCTAACAATGTTAATTTGTTTATGACAGATTGGAAGAAGATTATGAGTTAAAGTCAGGCCCTTTGCAACACACTATTGACATACAGTCATCATCACTTCTCTTGAAGTTACTGCAACAACAGATCCAAGTTTAATAAAATTCATATGGTCAGCATTTTTTGGGTTCTATCACAGCAATCATATACATAACACAAAATGGTCGATGAAATTTTACCCAAACATAAACAACTTCATTTATTTCGGATGAAACCATGAAAGTTCCTCCTATGTTCAGCAAAAAATTCAGCAATAATTTCTGGCTAAAAGATAATGTGCAATCAAAATGCAAGAACTAAAAACAAAATGAGTCATATTGTTAAGAAATGGTGTGCTCTTAAGTCTAAGAGACCCCTTTTATAAATGAAGCAAAGAAACCAAAAGTCTAGCTGAATTCAACATGACTTGGGTTCAGATCAATCCATCTGAAGGAATGGTTTTCAAGACTACTTTGCAAGAAAATATAGTACATGTTGTTGAAATCATGTTTTAATACAAGAATATGCAAGCTCAAAACCACATCCATTTATTATGCATTTAAAATAAAAAATCCATGGCTATTTGCATGCCAGCCTAATACATCAACTCTCAAAATTATGCAAGCTATTGGTCGATGACATTTTTTTTTTAATACATGACCATCTGATTCTTTTTTTTCTCTTTTTATGAAACATCAATGCACAGTTTTGTTGGAAACTTTTGAAATATTCTTACAGTTGGTGCCTAAAGAAGAATGCAGGTCCTAGACAGAAATGTCCAAGTCACGGGGCTGTTATCATGACAAAAACACTGGAAAAAGTACACATCTAACCTTCATCTGTGAATATGAGATTCCACTGAAGACATCCTACCCGGAAGTGCTAGAGATACTATTCGGTGTGTTCCACTTTTAAGGCTTTTCCTTTCTTCCTCTCATATAGTTATTATGAAAGAGCTTTTCTGGTGTACGCAATCCTAGGACCATTTAGTCCAGTACCAAAAGCATAATGATCAGTGAGAAAAGCTCTTCACCACAAATTGAATATAAGAGGCATTTCCAAGATCAAAAAATTTGTACCACTGGAAAATGCTTCGATGGCACTACCACAGAGTACTGGTCTCCCATTGATGTCTAGGAAGTTATTCACATAAGCTTTGCCTGTTCCAGTATAAGCTCTTCATAGACTCTTCTAACAATCCTGACACACCAAAGTCTTGACACCATTTCTGATAGAGATAAGCAGGAAACTATGAAACAGTGTAGCACTTGAAATATATATTAGCTTTTGCAAACCGCAATATATTAAAATGGAGAACCAAAGATAAACATAATTTGTTCGAGGCAAACATGCATGCATATCACACTGGAAAAAGGTAAAACCAATTGATGCTTAAAATTCACACTGGGAAAAAAAATTAAATGAATATATATATTTTGAAGAAAATTGAATGGAAGCAGTTAAGCTCTTTGAATAGGTAGCAAGAGAATAAATAAATGCATTTCTAATGAGCTGATATTCAAGGTTTATTGTAGTAGAAATTTTAAAATTATTACTTGGGAAAACACTATCTAAATTCAGTTAAATCAACAACAGGCACTTGTTTACTATGTCACCCAAAATGAATAAATAAAAGATGTCACAGAAAATGTGCCTGAGTACATGGATGTTTGTGTGCAACACATACATATGCTAGGCTGATTCTTAGGCTATCTGAAATTCTGAATACACAAAAACATGATATCTTTGTGTATCTTGGGCTACTTTCCTTTCTTCTTAAATAGAAATTTGCTCTTACTGACTAAGAAAATTAAAGGCCTAGATATCGTAACTCACCCTAAATTAATTAATTATTTATTTTTGCAAAATTTCTAATTTGTAACACCAAAAGCATGAGAAATCTAGCATGTCTGTTAAATCTGGTTTGAAAATGAGCAGGAGGTTTTGTTCATTTTTTTTTTCTAAAAGAGAAGAAAAATAATTTGAATATGACAACTTTGGTCAATTTTGCAACAGCATCTTCCATGGAAAACTTTCTGTCCTTCAAAAACCAAAGGATCATGTCTTCACCGTCTCTCCCATTTTTTCCTGCTGGAAGATTGGGATGCTCTCTTTCTAGCTTTTCTTTGATGTCTAACACAAGCTGCAGGTTGAAAACAAAAGGACAAGGTGTTGATGTAAAGCTCAATAAGTTGCTTTATTTAAATCAATAGTAATAACAAGTGACTTTATCTAATTTACATTTCATGAAGTATGCAAAATGCTCAATCAAAAATTTTTTCCAAATGTACAGGAAGTAAGGATACATGTTCAACTGATTTTACCCTAGAAATTCATAAAGTGGACCAAAAATACTGAATACTGTTATTTACAAAGAAGATAAATAAATCCTACTACGCTATGCTATTAGATAAATAAATCCTAATACCCTAAGAGCTACTATCGTGTGGCACCAGCCCAATAAGTTGTCTTACCGCATGCTCAGCAATTTCTAGCATGATTTCTAGTATCCTAAGAGCTTCCATGATTTCTAGTATCCTAAGAGCTTCCATGATTCCTAGCAGCACCCAGAACCACTCTCCAAACAAAATCCCTGGCTCTCATTGGCATGCTGTTCACTAGTGCAACTGCTGCATCAAGATGCCCTGCATGGCTTAGAAGGTCAACCATACAACTATAGTGCTGGATCTTAGGAGTAATTTCATACTTGTGGTTCTTAAGGATAAAATATTGTTGACCCTCATAGAGTAAGCCTGCATGACTGCATGCACTCAAAGCACCAGTAAAAGTTATATCATGTGGTCCAACAAATGATTGTTCCATATCTTCAAATATGGAGACAGCAAGTTTCCCATAGCCATGTACTGCAAGTCCTGATATCATAGCATTCCAATGATCTTTTGCATTTTTGAGGGATGCAATTGAATGTTCTCATGGTAATATCAACATACCCGCACAACGTGTCCATGAGAGCAATACCAATGAGACCATTTAATGGGAACTTCTTCTTACCAACAAAACAATTAACCCATCTACCTAGGAGAAAAAGGCCTAAATAAGTGATAGCTAAAAGAAAAACAGTTAAATTAGAGCAATCAGGTCTTTCTCCTAGCAAGTGCATGTCAATATACAGTTGATAGCCTCTTTTGAAAGCCTGTTTTCTCTGCAACCAGACATCATAGAATTCCATGAATTCTCGTCCCTATTAGTCATGGTGTCTAAAACTCTTGCACCACTTCCACTCTTCCAAGTCTAGAATACCCACCAGTCATATTGTTCCAAGAGATGACATTCTTGATCAGCACTGTACTAAAAATTTGACAGGCTAGTTCCATCTCACCACATTTCACATAGGCATCAAGCATGATATTCCATGAAATCAAGTTCCTAGATGGTATTAATTCAAATAGCTTATGTGCTATAGCAATGTTGTCACATTTAACATACCCAACAATCAAAGAATTCCAAGAGATCAGATTCTTTAAGGACAATTTTTTGAACCAACTATGAACAGTACTTATTTGATTGCATCTTGCATATCCATTAAGCATAATGCCCTAGGTGACTTCATCTGCAAATTCTTCCATCAAAAAAAAAAAAAAAAGACTTCATCTGTAAATTCAACTGGATCGAATAACTCCCTTGCAGCTTCCATATTTCCACATATAGTGCAGCCATCAATCATGGAATTCCATGAAACAAGTTCTCTCTTTGGCATCTCATAAAACAGCTGTCTTGCCAATTCAATCTGCCTGTGATTTGCAAGGCCATCAATCATCGCATTCCAAGAAAAAAGATCGTGCTCAGGCATTTGATCAAACAAGTCTAATGCAGCATCAACATTTCCATGTTTGACATACCCATCAACCATCATGTTCCAACTAAGCATGTGCAACATCAATCTCCACACAACTGGCATACAGTAAAATCAAAGAATCCTACACAAACAAGTCTCTGTGCAGTGGAGTCCTTAGAATCTGACAGTGAATTTGCTCTCCTTCTTTAAGTGCACAAGAACTGGAACAAGCTTTGAAGACAAAAGGAAGGGTGAACTTATTAGGAGATAAGTTGTTGGATAACATTTGATTGTACAAATTTATTGCCTTCCATGGTTTATGACCAGGCTCATAACCTCTAATAACCATGTTCCATATGAAAGAATAAGATTTGTCAACCTGCATCGACAATAAAGTTACATCTTCCAACCACCCCACCTATATTTGTACCCAAAAACGTTACCACTACGCACACTGCCAAAACATTCTTGAAATGCCCGACAACAATTAGGGGTGCAAGCAAGTGCTTTAAATCTCTCCTGCGCCAATATTTATGTAAAGGAGGGAGAAATGATGCAACTGAATGAATGACATGCAAGATTTGCTTTATCACAATTGAATGGACTTACCATCAATTTCTTCTCTACTTTCTGCATCAATTTCATCACCATCTCTTCATGTCAACCCTAGAAGTGAGAATGTGACTGGTGTTAATGAAGAAAGTACGGTAAAAGATCAATTGCAATCTCTCTTTTTCTTTTCTTTCTTTTCTTTTTTTTTTTTTTTTTTTTTTACACTTCTCCATGCTCCTTAACCAATGAAATTTTGAATGAACCCTAAAATCAAGCTGCACATCAAGATCATAGACTTATAAAAGAAAAGCAACATTAAAAAAAATAAAAAATAAAAAATAAAAAACCAAAATACCTTAGAGCATATACAACAATGCACACTCAACATCACTCAAACGTATCAAGACTTCCATAGCATCATCGTAAAACCCAATTTTATGGCATTACAGGCTTAATCTACTTTTCAAGAAAAGAAAAGGATAGGTTCAACGACATTCCAAGGCAAGCCATAGCGCAAGATTCGACCATCAAAACCCAAACGAAATCAATACTGTAATGGTATCAATTGCAAATTAAGCCTAAATCCCACAGTGCTGTCAAGCTAATCGCATCGAAAACCCTAAGCCCGCCAACATCGCGTCGCGAAAGAAAATGTAACAGAAAAAGAAATAGTGCTAAGAAGAACCTTACAGCGGCGGAATTGGATTCGAAGAGGCCCAAGACGAGGAGCAGAGGGTACCGATCTTTCTGGCATCGAGGGACTAGAGGGTCGGGTTCTCCGTGTAACATCTAAAGCTCTTCACGAGCGGGACTGTGGACGGGAGGAAGGCGAGTTGAGGGAAGTCGCAGGGCCCATTACGCCTTAATTTTTCTCTCGTTTTTTTTTTTTATTTTCAGATTTCTTCTATCAATTTACGGAAGAACGAGAAGCACCAGCCCGTAAGCTTTGATATGGGCTGAAGGGGACATATGGGCCGGTACGGAGAATGGACGGTGGGTATGAAACCAAACACATTATCAAGGCCCACCCAAAAACCAAAAACTTTCCGATTAATAGACGCATGTGAAACAAGCCACCCTTGATTGGGGGCTGTCCTGGAATACAATTTTATTTGCATCAATTTGTATAATTTTGTTAAGTGTGAATGCGTTTCTAAGATCGAATTCGTCGAGCATTCAACAATCACTGACCATATAGAGATGCATAATATATATATATACACCTTGCTGTGATAATTTTTCATTTGATGCAGGACCATGATTGATCTATGCTATTCTAATTGCATGCATGCCCCCGTGACACATATCTTGGATCATCGCTATCTTTTTTTTTTTCTTTTCTTTTCTTTTTTCCTTCTGCTGCTCTTGATGGCAAAATAGTACATAGCTTTTTAATTTTATTAACTCTAATAAGCTAACGGATATGCACAAACTTTTTGGCCCTAAGAGCAAAATCACGGTCATATAACTAGTAGTTATTTTTATTTCTAAACCACCCCTTTTCAATATAAAATGCGCTATAATATTTCTAGTCTATATCTTCTCTGGACTTAGCAAAATTACTGAATTGTTGAATTTGTTTTGTTACCATGCCTTCCTTTTTTCTTTTTTTCTTTTTTTTTTTTTTTAATGTAGAATGCCAGCCAACCTTATATAAATTAATACTGTCCCCGCTTTAACCTACAAGAGCATTTATTTGCTTATCAAGTCGAACTGGTCCACGAAAACAACCATTCAGCAATTGGTATGCAATAAAGTTAAATCAAACAAAAATTTACATTTACCAGCGTGTTCTATCGTGTTGTACTATTGTAGGACACGGACCAGGAGAAAGAAGAATGTCCGCTGCCGACGGTGGTGCCGGTGAAGAGTGACTGCTGCTTCAACGTGGTATCACCCTTCTTTACGGGTGGAAGGGCGTTAAAATTACCAAATTATCTGCTGTATACTGTTCGAGACACATACTTGGATCCTGTTGCTCTATTTAAAGCAGTGTTCCGCCTACAGGCGATGATGATATTTAAAGATAACCATTAAATGATCCACAGTCTTCTCACCGAGTACAAGAGGACAAATTTCACCAAAAACACACACTAACATGTAAGAATGGCCGTCCAGTGGTGTTATGTTAACGTTTTTAAAGTTCTCTCTTCATAACCATATCATTCCCTATACAGTGGTGTTGCGTTGCACGCTTGAGAAAAGCCTCCTTAAATTATGATTTCCAATGGGAATGCGTCTGGCTTTTTTTTTCTTTTTTTTCTTTTTTTTTTTGTCTGAGTAAAAAAAAAAAAAGAAAAAAAAGAAAAATGAAGAAACATGCCTCGATCATTTGCAGTTGATTATTGAATCCATATTGGATAATGACAAATACTCTTTCTTCTATATATCCAAAGCTCTACTACATCACCTCAAATAAGAAGGCATTGATCGTAGACTTCTGGAATGAGGCAATGAGAAGCTGGTTTATTCAATTTAATCTCCCTATTATACCATAGGTGAAGATATAAGAGAAATTTTAATTTTGTCTGGAATGCTTGAACTCATCAAACCTACCATTAGAAGAGATAATGTATAGTGGAGGTGGAACCGAGATAGAACATTGAGCCAGGCAGCAGGAGACTATTCAGGACCTCTTATCCTTCATCAGACCAGCAAAAATTGCCAGACATACCATATTTGGAAGCTTCCTAAAAGCGGTGTATTCACTGTGTTAATTTCTATTATTATAAATTCATTAACAATGGTTATATCCTATGACTACACAATGAAGCAGTATGGAAGGCAGTGGTAATAGTGAGGATAACAGTGTCCCTTTCACTTGCTAAAAAAAAGAGTGGATAGACTTTACGAAGGCAAGGTTCCCGCTAGAAAAGGGTGGGTAATTAGCCTTGCCTAAGGGTGGGCATGGGCCAGACTCGATTGAGCTCGAGCCAAGCACAAAGTCAAATCAAATCCAATCGTATGGAAATCTCTCTCAGGAACCAGATCTAATCCGATATGATCCGCTCCATAAGAGCACACATATCTATGTATATATTAAGCTAAATAAAAAGCTGGCATAGCGCTAACATGGCACATCACTTTATCCCAATGTCCCATATCTGATTCCTTGCTAAAACCTTTTAAAAAAATTATTTTTCATTAAAAATAATTTTTTAATTAATATAAAAAATAATTTTAAAATTTGAATGGACCTAAAAAGATAAGTCTGATTCGACCCTATGGGCCAAAAAAAAATAAAAAATAGAGGCTTAGATCCTAAAATTTTTAAGATTGAGCTTTAACTAGCCTATATCCAACCTTAATCATGCTTGCCTACCATATAGAATCAATCTTGAAACGAACCCCTTTGTTCTTGAAATGGCCTTTCACTTGGCTCACTTTGAAACAATGTCTCATGTTCGTACATCATCCTTCCAACATACAAAAACTTTGGCTCTCTTAAACACCAAAGCACTCTCAAAAGCTGCATGAAATTAAGCAGAGCCTTGTGTCTCTTTTAAAAGCACATTTGAAAATAAAAAGGACGTCTCTTTTTAAAAGTACACTATAAGGTTACACACCTATTTTACACAGAATGAAATTTAGTTGTGATGCACTGTGCACACGCCGACCAATTCCATCTATCTATCCATCTCCATTTTTTTCAGCACCACCTCAACTTTCATATAAGTACCGAATGATGATAGAAAGAAAAATGACGAAAAAAAAATAGGAACAAAATTGATGGGCAAGCACACAGCGCACCACACCTAAGTTTCATCTTTTTGCAAACACCAAACAAAGCTGCACACCTATTTTGCTCTATCCTCTTCTAAACTCTCAACTGCCTTTGACTTATTCTATAAGATGAAATTTGGGTGTAGTTCCTTAATGCCTCATTTGGTTTTGGAAAGATAAGTCAAATGAAAAAATAAATTTTAAGTATTTACTTGATTGGAATTTTTAAAGGAAAATATAAAAAAGTAGATTTTTCATGAAAAGTTTTTTATGAAAATGAAAAGGGCATCTCTTTTTGAAAGTACACTGTAAGGTTGCATACCTTTTTTATAGAGGATGAAACTAAGGTGGAGTGCACTCTGCATATGCCCACCGATTCCATCTATCTTTCTTCATCTTTTTCAGCACCACCTCAGCTTTCATATAAGCACCGAATAATGGTAGAAAGAAAAATGATGAAGAGAGATAGGAACGGAATTAGTGGACAAGCACACAGTGCACCGCACCTAAGTTCTATCCTTTTGCAAACACTAAAGAAGGTTGCACATTTATTTTGCTCTATCCCCTTCTAAACATTCAACTGCCTTCGATTTATTTTATAAGATGAAACTTGGGTATAGTTCCTTAATGCCTCATTTGATTGGCAAGAAGTGGGGGTTAAAAAGATAAGTCAAAATAAAAAAAATAAATTTTAAGTGTTTGTTTGGTTGGAATTTTTAAAGGAGGATATGAAAAAATGGACTTTCTATAGAAAGTTTTTTTTCATGAAAATGAAAAGGGCGTTTCTTTCTGAAAGTACACTACAAGGTTGCACATCTATAGTTTATAAAGGACGGAACTTAGGTGCGGTGCACTGTGCATGTGCCCACCGATTCCATCTATCTCTCTATCTTTTTCAGCACCATCCCAGCTTCTATATAACTATTGAATGATGGTAGAGAGGAAAAAGATAAAGAGAGATAAGAACGGAACTAGTGGGCGCACACACAACGTACTGCACCAAAGTTTCATTCTTTTGCAAATACAAAGAAAGTTGCACAGTTATTTTGCTCTATCCCCTTCTAAACACTTAATTGACTTTGACTTATTCTATAAGATGAAACTTAGGTGTAGTTCCTTAATCTCTCATTTGGCTGGCCGAAAGTAGGTGGAGAAAAATAAGTCAAAATGAAAAAATAAATTTTAAGTATTTGTTTGGTTGGAATTTTTAAAAGAGGAGATAAAAAAGTGGACTTTCTGTAGATTTTTTTTTCTATATCTATATGGGTAAGAGATAAAAATGAGGGATATAGGAATGTAAATTTTTTATAAGGTTAGAAAGTCATTTAAAATATGTTAATTCAAAAATACTCTCATGGCATTGGTTGGCTCTATGCACTTTTTTTATCTATAGAGATTGAAGCCTTTCCTTTTGCACACCTTTCTAAGGATATTTTCGATATTCTTGCCTCACTTCTCAAAAAAGTAAAAGGCCAATCAAATAGAAGCAACTCAAAAAAGTATGTTTCTCATCTCTTTTCTATGGCCAACCAAACAACCTTTTCTATTTATTTGGCAACTAACTTCTCATGATTTTTTTTCAAGTATAATCTTCCATGAATTTACCTCTCAAACATCTCCTTCCTGTTTTCCAAACAAGGTCTAAATATTTATTATATAATTCTTTACTTAACAAATAATACATATACCATCATATGATTTAAATAGTAAAAGATATCTTTTAGATTTAATTAAAAAACTATAGTAAATATATATCATCTTTTAATCAGAATGATGATATACATATCACTTGCTAAAAAGAGAAGAACATAATAAATACTTAAAAACTACACTTGAGTTTTGTTCCATTTTATAATGCCATGTAAAGATTAAATGAATTGTAATCCTTGTAATCCAAAAGTTGTTCCTTGTTTGGGCACCTCTCTTTAGGAGATGATCCTTATATCCTCTTCACTTGTTTAACAAAGTCAAGTAAAATCAAAAAATTAAAAAAAATGATGACTTTCAACAATTGTTTACACATCCCAAAAAAAAAAAAAAAGTTGAAGACTGCTTAACTCTTGATTAGATTTGAGTAAGCCTAGAAATGGGTTGTACCAACCCATGATTCGATATGGTCATGACCAAACTAGATTCAATCTGACTTGTATTTAAAGATTGATGAGTAGCATTAGGTTTAAAAATTTGGATCCCATCTAATTTCAGGTCAAATTTGGATCTTATATTTTTTGATCCAACCCAACTTATATATCATCCAGGTGTAATTTGGATCAATAGAAAATGATCCAATTTGATCTGATACATAAATTTAAATTATATAAATTTTATATCCTTTCACTTCAATTATCTTTGCTAATTCATTAAATAAACTTTCATTTAAACTAATTCTCCATTGCAATTTAATAATTAGATCTCCTCTTATCTAATTTCATTTAATTATATCTAAATATTCATATTTCATTATTTATTTTAATAAATTCTCATTTATAATGTTTTTAAGTATATCAATAAATCTTTTAAAAATCATAATTTATAAATTTAAATATAATTATTTATTTCAATGGAATTAAAAGGAATGAAAATTTAAGTTTAAGTTGGCTTTTTTTAATCGTATTTAAATTTTTTACTGGATTCATGTTTGATTATCAACCACTAAATTTTAGCTATAAAATAATAATTAAAAATTTGACTTAAATACAAATATAACATAATCTAATCCTATCCCAAACTAAAGCATTTTGGCTTCAACCCCAATCATACTTGTCCCCAAACCAATCTGAATAATTTATTGGGTTGAATACTTTTTTCACAAACCCAATTTGACTCAACACAATGAGTTAATGGATCCAAAATTATGATTCAAATATAAAAATTAAAATGAAAGGATCATGGGATACCATTCTTCTTTCTTTCTTATAAAATCATGAAGAGAAGGATGAATATTACAAAAAAAAATTATTGTACAATTTAGTTTGAAATAAGAGCTTAAAATCTTTGCTCTAATTAAATCAGGTTGAAAAGAAGATGGCACCGATTATAATCTATTTCCAAAACTCTCAGAATGATAAAGAATGGGAGGTATAGATCTTCTTGAAAAGAGCTCTGTTTAATTCATCTTAAAAAAAAAGGAATATTGAATATATAGAAACACAATATTAAATGTTCAAAAAAAAAAAAAATTTCCACCTTTAATAACTTTTCTCATAGTAAAATATTTCACTCTTTTCTAAGCTTTGTATATGCTTAATTGAATCATCAATAAATAAAATAGCTTTCATAAATAGTGATTAAAGGAGGCAAGCTCTCCCATATTAGTAGATCAAAAAAAAAAAACACCTTATTTATAGCTTTTTTTTTCGTTTAGGAATCTTAAAATCTTTCTATAATATACTCTTGATAGGAATAAAGAATGCCTAAATAAAATAAAAGCTTTAAAAAAACTTTTATGACTATTTATTGGGATCAGTATCTCTAATTTGAAATTAAAGTTTTACTGTTATTATTGTTGTTATTATAAGAATAGTATATCTCTGATATACTAATTATAAGTCAGTCAACGATAGTTGATGGGATACAGGAGGATACTATCAGAAGTCCAAAAGCAAGAGAATAACTAAGCCTTAGGATATCATTTCCATCTATACTTCAAGACAATATGGTCTATAATTCATGATTAAAAAAAAAACAATAGAATGAAATGTGAAAGAAGGATGATAAAAATAAAAAGAAAAGATTTAACGATGAAGTATTCCTAGGAAGCCCACATGAAAGCCGGGATCATGATGATAAAGATGCATGCAAAAATTACGGCATGTGGAGCCAGTCACTTTGATTATGTTAAAAATATACAAGAAAACACACCATGATGATGCGTAGCTGCAGGATGATTGAGAAACAATCATAATTCCCAGGAGGTAAAGTTAGTTGCCTTCACAGAGATGACCAGTCTTAGCTCAATATGTTGACATCTCTCTCCACCGCATTTCTCAATTAATAAATTCACAAATAAACAAATGAAATAACCTTCAGAGAAAATGCGGGTAAGAGTGAGTTCTCTTCTCAGAAAAAATAGGCGGCAAATAGCATGTGTTAAAATATTTCTTCAGTTAAAAGCGCACATTAATTCCTTAAATCTGACCATTGCTTCAGATCTGAAATTTTGGAATCCTGCAGCATTAATTTCTCTATTTTCTTAGCCACACTCTCCCGCATGTTATAGCCTCTGAGGAACAAAATTAATCACTTTTTAATATAGTACAGATTCAGCGATGACATGATAATAAGTTTATCATAAATATCTACAACAACTTGGTAAAAAATAGATGGGAGAATTTGTCATGATATTCTTTGATTTCGAAGATAAAGTATCATACATTAAACAACCTCTCTTTTCTCAGTTAACAATTACTCTTTACCATCTTTACCCAATTATTTGCGGGCAAACATTTTGTTTTCTTCCACTAAGAATTAATCAGCAAAGATTTTCTGTAATTGATAAAGATGATCGCATCTAATGGAATTGCAGACTGAGTAATAGAGCCGCGGTTATGGTTTTAGTTGAGCTCTCATCATTGCAATGGAGCAGCGGGAGCAATGATATGTCATGCATGCTCGTCTTCTCCCAGCATCATCTTTTTACCATTGCGAAAGGCACACAGATTTTGAAGCAATGGACTTCGAGAACGTCCATTTATTCCTTTCTTTCTCGAATGTACCGAGTAGGAGGACCAGAGAAAGCAAGGCAGGCCCCAAACAAATGGAGTGATGTTTCACCAAGCAGGTGATAGATTACAGGCCAGGCCAGGCCAGGCAAGTAGACAGGCACTTGTGTGAACTCATAAAAAGGTTTAGTGAGCGGGGGGACCAATCCTATATGCCTGCTTATAATTAAATCATGGCCATCTATATTGTTGCTGGCACTAGAAAAAAAGAAAAAAAAATATATATATTTTTTTATGTCAGGTTCTCTTCTTTCCATGCAGGAGCTTTGGGGGCTTGCCTTCCCCCCCCTTCCTTTTTTTTTTTTTTTTTTTTTTTTTTTTTTTATCTCTGTGGTACGCCCGAGGGCGCTCAAAGGTGAACCATTCCATCGTTCCTTGTTGGAAGGCATGCAGATCAGATCACAAGCATCTATGACGGAAAGAGGAGCCTTTTTGAGTCCACTTCCCTTTTGCTTTGCGATAAAGATGCTTACTTTCTTTTTGAAGTTTATTTCCCATCCACTCATGCATGTTCCGTGTTCAGATGTAGTCACGATTTCACATGTTAATCAATGCTGCTCAATGTGGTCTCCAACCAGCATGATGCTGAGGTAGGGTTTCCTCTTTCTGCTCACTTGAAAAATGGCAACAGGATTGGTTACTATGTACTGGTCAAAGTAGTCCCTGCTAATTCCTGCAATTTGAACAAAAAAAAAAATCTCAGCCTTGTCTACCTGCTTTTCTTCACCTCATAGTTGCAAGGAAAAAGAGACAGAAAAGCTCGTGAATGGCTCCTCCTGCTCTACTGGGGTGTGACTTGCGATAAAAAGCCTTACGCCTGGCTCTATACGGTGGCGGCCGAGAGAGCAAATATATATATACAAAAAAATACTCGCAAGACAGAAAGAAAGAAAAGAAAGAAAAAAAAAAGGTCTTTCGTTGTTGTTCGGTTGTAGTAAGAAAAAATCAATGAGAAAGTTATTGAATTTTTTTTCTTATTGATTGATATAATTCTTGTCTTAACTAAATTGTTTATAAAAAACTTTTTTTTTTTGTTTTATTTTTCAAAATCTGAACCTTTCGGAGAGAGAAAATCCAAGCTTCAAATTTTCTCTCGAGTTTTTCCTTTCAGATTTTTCTTCCACTACTAAGCGTTGAACAAAAATATCCCAGCATAATTTTCTTTTCTTTCACTTTTTCCATCACTAAACAAATTCTAGAAGTATTATGATCGATTTTAGTAAGTATTGTCTAGCATTACTTCTTCTTCTTCTTCATTTTTTTTTTCTTTTTTCTTTACGCAATATTAAGCAAGGCACCTGATAGGGCTCCAGTAACATAATGAATGGTATGAAGACTTTCCATATTATAATTTATATATATTTCAGTATAGATACAAAGGTACGATGACCAATTTCGTGTCTATGATGATTAAGGCCTCTTCAATGCCTGACATTCTTCAGACAGCAATGTAGTGGCTTCATTGGAAATCGATCGGTTATCCATCAGGACTCAAAGGTATGCATTGATCACAAAATGGTCTAGATTCTTGAAGCTTTTTATTGTCCACCGTGCTCTAATTCCATTAATTGTATGGTTTTTGACCATTTCTCCATCTATGATGAGTTGATGACACTGGTTAGTTTGGGTTGTCTCTTGGCTCAGACTTACAACTTAGGCCCCATCTTCACCTGCATTCCCATTCGAATATTATTGAATTTTCGGCATATATTCTCCTCCCTTTGTACTTCATGACTCCAGTGTAGAAATCACTGTACTTCCATCTCATTCATCATTATTTGCGCATCTGAATACCAGGTGGCATTTTGACTGTGACTAGTGTGAGGAACTGAGGGCTTGAAGCAGAGCCCTGGCACGCAGTCGTGGATCAGAACTGACTGAGATTTAAATATCAACATTTTTCCCTAATTCATGCATGCCAGTGCAATTTCTGCATGCTGCCTAAGATAATGTTATTGGATGTGATGCTGCATTAACTTAGAAACCAGAAAATTTGTTGTTGTGATCCAACTTGATTGAAATGCTGGGGACCTGAGAATCTGAATCGCCTGTGGTGGAGGAGGTGAAGAAAAAGGGGATGGCTGGACCAATCTCAGCGGCTGGTTGGACCAATAGTGAAAGCTCTGCGAAAGCTCTGTTTCATCTTTCAGTTTTGTCGACCTTAGTGTTCTTTTTCCGTCCGTTTCCTCATGAGATATCCCACCTTCACATTTGGTGAAGTTATGGCTTGGTTCTTCTAAAGATCCTGATCCACAGAAAAAGGTCTTCCTGTTATTAAATGTTCTCAACATGTCTAGACTGTTGTCCTTCGTACCTCTTCAGATAAAATATTTCCACACATCAATTTGGGCGTCGAAAATTGACGACTGTACATGAAATGGATAAAACATTTAAAGTTACAATGCTAATGATCCTTAACGTCCCATGCTTGAATCTCAAAGTTTTAATTCTTTTTTTTTTTTTTTTTTTTTTTTAATCGTTTTGATTTCTCATAGGATTTAAGATAAATCTGCAATTGCTCAGTACTATGATCTGAAAATCCCAGTCCTCAATTCTCAGCCAACAACTGATGCACGCTAGAAGGCCAGTGGGGTTGAGCGATCTACGCGGTCACCAGTCAATGCATTTATTGCTGCATCGTTTGCATCTTGGTTGGGTTCTAGTCATTGCTGGCCACTTACCCTAATCCCTCATGGAGCTAGAATGTCACATTAATCTATTGTCAGTTGATCAGCACACAAGGTGGTCGGTGCCAACTGTGAGGCTATCTTAATGCCCTTGGCATCTTGTACGATTCCAACAATTGACAGCCACTTTTTTCTTTTTTTCTTTTTTTCTTTTTTCAATCGTTTCACAGGATCATTCTCTACTGCAGCAGCTCCATGCTTAGGCCAGTTATTTTAAGTACTTTACAGTTAAAATAAAAATAAAAAAACGAGTACTTTGCTCTCAATAAAAGATCAACTAAATTCTCTGAACATCAATTAAGTCGATGCTACCTGAATGTCTTCATTTTCATCTGCTGGTGCTTGGCATGAGAAAAGATTTACCTGCATATGCCTGCCACCATATATTCAGGCTGTCCATAAATGAATCAGCCATTAGAAAAATATGACGGCTCAAAATCAATAGAGGAAACCTTCTTGGCGATCTTGGTTCTCCTCTTAACACAAATAATTGCACCCTTTAGATGTCCCCTAAAGCCCTACATATCTGCTAAAAAAAATTCTATAAATAATCACCAGCTTCGCCCCACCTATATATCCAGGCCCATACTCTCTAATGCCTCTCTCTCTCTCTCTCTCTCTCTCTCTCTCTCTCTCTCTGTTAGGAGGTATAGAGCATGGACCAGCGCTCAGAAATAAATCTTTTATTACACAAAACCATGGATGTTATTGAGTCGGATAATATATCCATGATATCCTCTGTTGATTTAACTCAGAATAGATTTGGCCTTCCATATAAATCGGTGTGATATTAATCATCATTTCATGGAGAAATAAAATATAAAGGCATATATGGATACTTTTATGGCAACCAGAACAATCTCTAGCTATATATAACACTGTTGTGCATCAGCTTTGCATCTAACTGATCCTCTAACAATGAAGTGCTTTCATCTTAAACAAATTATATTTTTCTTCAATAATGCATGCCTTATTTAATTGCATTCAGAATCACTTGAATTGATTTATGCAATTCGGAACAAAAATTGCAAGAGTATTATGACAATGCTATGGATACATACCATGCCACAAGTAGATTTAAGACATGTCGAGCTTATTCAACTCATGCATGATGGTATCCCATGCCTTCTTGAAGCATGTGAACAAGAGCTGTTCGCACCCATGTGCGTGTCAAAATGGGGTCACCATCAAAACCATGAAGAATTTTAATTGCCTGCCAGTTTGGATTTCATCCTAACTACTCTCTCTCTCTCTCTCTCTCTCTCTGTCTTCAAAACATGCAAGCATGTGCTTGCAAACTGGCCCACATGATTCACACCCCCTATATATCCTTCAAGTGGAGAATCTCTGCGGCATGTTTACATATTCATGAGTGCTGCACACACGTACGCATGCCATGGGATGATGCATGTGGCCTATAGGATTTCCATAATTTTATTTTAATCTCCTCTCTTAACTATCACCAACCTAATTGCCTTGAGAGATTGTGCCCTTCAAAAGAAACAATTGAAGCCGTCCTAGCAATTTCTTAACAAACAACTTCTCTTGTATGTTGTGCATGTTATGCCCATTCTTCTTCAAATTGATCTTCTTTCTAATTAATCAATGAAGTGAGATTAATTATATCAAGTACCTCACAAGAGAATGGATCATGGCTCAAAAAATGTTGGCTAAAGTTCAACATCCTAACAATTAAGTCTAGCAAGCCCTATTATCATGGTAAGCTGTGGAATATGATAGGATGAAAGAGATGGATAGTTTATGTGCTTCTATTTTGTATTTTTCTGTATAATAGATTTAGAATCCATTCTCTCCATCCCAATACTTGAAAAAGCATGGCTTCCACTGAGATTTCTTAATCCTTTCCCCCATACGACAAAGGAGAGTGCCTCTTTGTGGGCCTATATTCCTTGTGCTCCTTTTATTCCTTTTTCTTCGAAAACTGCAGATGGAGTGAGTGGGCTTTGTGGGAGAGGAACGAAAAAAAAGGGGAGGAGAAGATAAAGGGACTGCCATGGAAGTGGCAAGCATAATTGCCAGAATCCTATCGCAAAAGGGCTTGAGAAAAGGCCCCCACGTTGGTGCACCCAAAACGCAGGTAATTCGAATTTTGTTTATACTATTATTTTATCTTGTCACTGTGACCTCAGCTTACATGTATATTCTACGTTTCATCCCATTCGGTACCGTGAATTGCACATATCAGCAAGAAGAACAATGTGTGGACAAATTCGAGAAGAAACTACTGGGGGCTACGTCCACAGATAAAAGGCAGTCAGAAAGTTTTTTTTTTTAAATTTTTTTTTTTTTTTGCTTTTACGTATAAAATAAGCACGACGGAATAAAGGTCAACTAATCATCCAAATAATTAATATGGATAGGTTTAAACTCAGAACGAGCAATAGTAAACTTTGTTCCTATGTTTGCTTCCATTCCCAACTGGAACATAATAGCAAGATGGTATGGTTAAGCTACATTGCTGAGAAGTTAGATAAAAATTAATTTGTGCGAATTAAGAGCTTGATATGTTTGTAGATTAAGTAGTAGAGTGGAGTGGGATAAGTTTTGTCGGCTATGATATGGTCATCTTGCCAACCAAAGTAAACAATTAAACACTCGTTTGACATCCCCCGACCCAAGGAGGTGAAAGGAATCTGTTGAATTCAGAGAGCCAGGATAAGAATCTGTTTGTTTTTCTCTATACGAATAAGATGGGGAGCATCGCATTAATACTTCATGAGCTACGGACAAAGGAAATGTACCCGAACCATAAAATTCCACTCACTCGGCA
This sequence comes from Metroxylon sagu, assembly GCA_017589505.3. Taxonomy (NCBI): domain Eukaryota; kingdom Viridiplantae; phylum Streptophyta; class Magnoliopsida; order Arecales; family Arecaceae; genus Metroxylon; species Metroxylon sagu. Next base: position 197,647 of record JACVBY030000342.1, on the reverse strand, counting down.
ACAGAGCTAGAAACAAAAAAGATCAACAGTAATAGTACATCCAATTCATATATACACACACAGCAACATACCCCATTTCATTAAAATTGAGAAGACAGGGAAGGTGACTTGAGATATATAAATCAGACCTACAAATTCTGAGAAACTAGAACAGTTGAAAGTAAGTTATTTAGATCGAAAGGAGGAGGTCATAGAGCCCACACTTAATTTCCTTCTCGGAGATTAAAAAATGAGCCAGCTTTGGTTTCTTAATTAGAGCCACCACACCACCTTAACTGACAAAGAACATCTGGGGAACTGAGAAAGAAAGCCCAAGGAAAGGAAAGAACCAGTGGGAACCCAGAATCAAGTCTAGTCTAAGTTCTCTCTTGTGACCAAAGAAAAAGGTTACGAGAGGAACCATGAGGAAGGTGCATAAAATATATAAATTTTAAAAAAACAATTATTAGAAAAAAGAAATGAAAAGAAAAGCAAAATTTTTTGCTGGCCCCGTATGCTGTGTTGGAAGGCTGGAATCCCCTCTTTGCTCCACCTCCCAATAGAACTCTTGATTTGGGGGAAAAAGGAAACAGTGAGAATGGCTGGTGTCTCTTTAAGGCAGACCCGCCCCCTTCATTACTGCTCCCCCATGCCCACATGGAGGGAACTCTTAAAAAAACCCACCCAATGAGTCCTTTTCATATTTTATGAGCTCATGCTTGAAAGTTCTGCCTGTCAGAGCCCACCACCATAGTATTTGAAGCTGACCCCAGAGAGAGAAAGACTGGGAGATAAAATATAAAGAGAAGAAGGGATGGGTTGATGGTTATTCTGAGTTTTCCAAGCATTGAAAGAGGTGACAAGAGAAGGTAGCTAGTGGTGGATTGAATTCCATGAATAATTATTCCGTCTAGTGGGTGGGAGGAGGTTGCTTGGAAGCGGGAGTTGTGTTCTTCTGGACAAGGCCAAGAGTGGAAGTTTTCAACAGCCAGGCGACGCTACGAGCAGGCAAGAAGAAGACAACCACGCCCATGTCCACAGCTACAGACAGCTCTAGAAGAAGGATTACAGCTCCAAAATTCCCCAGGGATGGCCTCTAGCTGCTGCAAGCCTCCTCCAATCATTGCCATCTTTGTTGTGTTTCTTCTCCTGGCAGCCACTAGTCCTCCAGTCCACTCGGCGCCGGCGGCAAATAGCAGCACCCTTCGGCCTGGCGAGGAGCAACTGAAATATAGGTGGATTAGAGCCCATATAAAAAGGCTCAACAAGCCTTCGCTCAAGACAATTAAGGCATTTCACTCCCACCCACATTCAGCTTCTCCCTCTAACTCTACTTTCTTCTCTTCAACCAGGGGAGGTTCACGACCTGAATTTTTTATTTTTTATTTTTATTTTTTTGTTGGCAATGTGCAGAGTCCTGATGGTGATTTCATAGACTGTGTTCCATTTCACCTCCAACCAGCCTTCGATCATCCAAAATTGAAAGGACGGAAGCCATTGGTAATCGAGATTTCGTGTGATGAATCTTTGCAAGCTTGGAATCGATGCTAACGAACGAGGTGCGGTTTCATAATCTTTTAATTGCAGGATCCACCTGAGAGACCCAGAGGCTACGTTCAGACAGCTGAAGCGGATGACACCCTCCAGGCATGGATGGCCACTGGCGAATCCTGCCCAGAAGGAACCGTGCCCATAAGGAGAACAACAGAAGCCGATATCCTGAGAGCTACCTCCGTTGGGAGATTTGGGAGGAAGCCAGTGCGGAGAGTAAGACGCGATTCCACGAGCAGCGGCCATGAGGTCAGCCCAACTGAAATTGAATTCATAGATGGCTATCACCTTCTCCATTTTATTCACTCGAAATTTAAAACTAAGGGGACACCAAAAAAAAAAAAAAAATTAAATTAAATATCAGTTAGCTAGAGTCAGCAGGACCAGTCCCAACACCCCCCTTCCCACAAAACAAAACAAAAAAAACTTTAATTTCTCATTTTCATTTATTTTGCACGGAGAGAATGAAGTCAACTTCTATGATAACTATCTTTTCCTTTGCAAATCCAGCCTCTTCTTCTATTAACAGCTCTATTTTACGCATTCCTTTTTAATAAGGAACGGAAGGTCTGATGGCTGAAGGGTGAAAAAGGAGCCTTTAGTTCGTTTTTGGCTTCTAGTGAAAACATAGATTTTTTTTTTTTTTTTTTTTTTAGGGGGGAGAGGATTTCGACCACGTAAATTTATTTAAAATCAGGACAAAACATAGATTTCATAACAAAGTCCAGGTTGGAGCAAGAGTTAAAAAAAAAAACAGAGCCAGTCTCTCTTCTCCCTTCCTTCATATTGTATGATATGATGGGACTTATTACCTGTATTGCGAGAAGATAAACTACGCACTGAACCATGCTTGTTTAAAATAAGACAAGGCCCTCATGTGCATCCACAGAAGCTTCAGGAATGGAACCAAAATGAGGCCCTTGACTGAACTTGTTTAATCATTTGCAGAGTTGTCTTATATGTAGCTTCCAGATGACCTAATTCCAAGGAATTCTCAAGCACAAGGCTAACTTGTGATTTCTTTATGGTAGATTAGTTAGAATCTCTAGATGCTTAGATACAACAACTTCGTAGACTTGAAGCAAGGCATTCCTATCTTCAATGCTTGACTAATATTTATAATTACATCATGGATACAGCATGCAGTTGGGTATGCGACGGGAGATCAGTATTATGGTGCAAAAGCTAGTTTAAATGTTTGGGCCCCAAGAGTAACGAGTCCATCTGAGTTCAGCTTGTCGCAAATCTGGGTCATCTCCGGGTCGTTCGGCAATGATCTCAACACCATCGAAGCTGGATGGCAGGTGAATTAAAAACCTTTTTGGATTGCTTCATACTTATGGATTGCAAACTCTTTCTTTTTATTATTTTTATTTATTTATTTATTTATTTGTGGGTGGGAATTCTCTATAACATAACCCTGGTTTCTACTCCTGAAAAATTTTGCTGCTAAGGGCTTCTCTACGGTAGCTTACTAGGCCATTCAGGGGAGCAGTTAGCAGTGAACAAAATAACTTTTGATTGTTTTGGCAAACTCCTGCTGAGGAACGGATGGTTCATCAATAATATATTAAGCAGCGTTCGCTGAATTGGGATACTTCTATTAAAAAAAAAATCAGGTTTCACTTATTTTAGCTTTCTTTCTTATTTTATTTTTTTTTATTTTTTAAAAAAAACAAGGGTAAGGGGGTTGTTAATCCAACTTAAGCCGAAAAGAGCCATTGTTGTATAATTATATTTTTGTTTTTAGAATTTGCTGGTTATAGTGAATGTTTGTGCGTCTGGTTTATTATATTTTCTGGTTTAAGTTGCTTTGCTCAAGTTCAGTTCAGTGAAATAATGTATGCCTTATTTTACTGCTTTCAGATCAGCCCAGAGCTATATGGGGATAATAATCCCAGATTTTTCACTTATTGGACAGTAAGTACATTACCTGACCTTAAACCAATTAGATTTTAGCCGTGATGCGCAGTTCTGTTGTATTTAAATTTTTGTGCGAAATGGTGGCAATCTATATTATTAGTATATTGTATTCTTTTATATTATTTTTTTAATATCATCCAATTGAAGTGACTAAAGATCAAATATGTCTGTTTAATATATATATATATATATATATATATATTGTTTTCTCTCAACACAGACCGATGCATATCAAGAGACTGGATGCTACAACCTCCTGTGCTCTGGCTTTGTTCAAACAAATAATCGGATTGCTATTGGAGCAGCTATCTCACCAAAATCAATTTATAATGGTGGGCAATTTGACATCAGCCTGCTAGTGTGGAAGGTAATTTTAAACTAAATTTATTATTATATTAAGCACAACTAAGAAATATATAATTATAAAGTAGGCATACATCAGAGTCCATAAGCACACACCGGTATTAAAAATTTGCTCCCATGTCATGGCTGAAAGAAAGCATAGGCACCTGAGCGATCCCGCAGTTGCGGTGGCAGGGATAATTCTAATCCTCTATATCTGCTTAAAATATATATATATATATATATATATTAATAATTTGATCTTGATGTATGAAGTTTTTTTCATCTTTATTGCTATTCTCATCTTATCCTCTTCCATGTTCACACTATCCTATTCTTTGTTAATAATATATATATATATATATATATATATATAATTTTTAATAAAAATTTATATATATTTAGTTTTATTTTCATCTTGTTTTCACTAATAAAAATAAAAGTAATATTTATTTTTATTTTTATAAAAGATGAAAAACCTTCCCCCTAAGGGTGGTGTAGGGTGTGGGACATGTTGAAATTGCTATCATGATGGTTAAGTAAATACAAACAATCTTTAGCTTGTATTAAGAAATTACCATCCCGAGCGAGCGGTGAATAAATAAATGGGCCATCCTTTCCTTGGTGGCAAATGCATTCTTGCTTTTATTAATAAAGAAAAATGGCGATGCATCGCCATTCGATGATGATGATGATGATGATATAGTGTGTGCATCTTTCGTAACAAGATAAATTGTACGACTCCATCTCCAACCACTGCAACAATGTAGGGGGCCCGCCCGCCATTTAGTGGGTGGTACCGATCCCCAACATCTGGTAGGTGAATCGTAGTGGAGCTTTAACCTTCGCCTACCGTCCGTCAGAGACCGACCATTATAGCATGACGCAGGCCAAGGCTACAGCCCAGCCCTTTTTATTTTCTCCCTGGGCTTTCTCCGTACCCGTCCCGCTGTTGCTTGTAGGCTATTGGCCTAACAAAACTCCGTATGACCTCTCGTGGTACCTAACAACGCTAAGACAAAACGCTAGATTGTTACACAAATCTTTTACCCTCTATTTTTTTTTTTCAAATTTTATCCTTTACTGTGAGAGTTTAAAATATTTAGTTAGTTTTTTTTTTTTTTTTTTCCTATAAATTCTATATATTTTCTTCCATATAATATTAATTTGGTTATGATTAGGATCCAAAGCATGGACATTGGTGGCTGGAGTTTGGATCGGGGATATTGGTTGGCTACTGGCCTTCGTTCTTATTTAGCCACCTATCAAGACATGCAAGCATGGTGCAATTTGGTGGAGAGATTGTTAATACTCGACCATCAGGATTTCACACATCAACGCAGATGGGTAGCGGGCATTTTGCTGGAGAAGGATTCCGTAGAGCTGCTTACTTTCGAAATTTGCAAATTGTTGATTGGGACAATAGTTTGATCCCTTTGCCCAACTTGCGAACCTTGGCTGACCATCCAAATTGCTATGACATAAAAGGAGGGATTAATAGAGTGTGGGGAAATTATTTTTACTACGGAGGTCCAGGAAAAAATGTGAGGTGTCCTTAAAATATATATATATATGAGAGTTTTTTTTTTTTCTTTTTCTCGTAAAATTTTTTCGGGATGGGGTTGTGAAGCATGTTTTTTTTTTTTTTTTTTTTTTTTTTTGTTATCCTACGAAAGAATCTCTTCTTTTTTGTTCAATCATATTATATAACTTTTGAAAGATAATGTAAATTCAGAAAAAATATATATATATATATATAGTGAAAATATATACTATGCTTGTGCCGGTATCTCGTTCTATTCCATTATAGTATTCTTTATTAGATAAGCTTAATTAAAAATATCTTATCTTGTCTTAGTGTGATCGATAGAGTAACCCACACCATCATCCATTTATTTTTCCCTATTGATGAATCATGATAAATCCTTCGTATTTGGTTGTAAGTCTGACATTTCAGTCAGGACTTGGAAAAAATGACAAAATGCTTGCTTGCTGTAGACCCGAGCTAAGGTAACCCAAACTCATCACAGAGGAAGTATTATCGCTACCGCTGTTCCATTTCAATATCTGCACTTCTATCTTTTAATGTAAATAACTCCCAAGAGAAATAGAATTGATAGTAAAAAATAGAGAGCTAAAGATTTCAAGGGGCTGTGTTTATAGACAAATCAACATAGAAACAAAAAGAAAAAGAAGAACCAAACCCTTCAAGGGAGCGGTGACTGATGAGATTTATGCCCAATAAATTGGGATAAAAAATTGATGACCATGGATAAGATAATGAGGTAAATATTTTTTTTTATTTTTTTATTTTTTTGTTATTTGACCTAATTTTCCTTCAAAGCAAATATGTGTAATATAATAAAAAAATTAAACTTAATAACATAAATATATATAATATAATATAAAGACATTGCATAAGTGTAGTGCTTCTAGTCTACTTGCTAGTCTAACAAAATTTACTTTGAACTGAGTCGTTGGTATTGCAATCAAATCGACTTTAATATCATTTATAATGCTTTAACCTCACTTGCTAATCTAATTAATCTAATTAATCTGTTATTAAAATCTACCTCAAGAAGGATCGTTGACACTGCAATCAGATCGATTTTGATAGCATTTGTAACGTTCCAAACCTATTTATTGAATCAATTAATTTACTGCTGGTTTGGATTCATGTAATCTTAAAAGTTTAAGTGCAAATTAATTGATAATAAATGAACTCAAATTATAAGTTCTTTAAATTTATATTTTTTATTTAATATAAAATTATTTTAGGATATTACAATGTATGATTATTTTAAGATATTTGCAATGAGTGACAAAGTTAATACCAGTGGTATCTTCAATAACAAGGGTAATGAAAGTGGGCGACATCCTAGAAGGTCTGGTACAAGTGTCACATGCCATATTTGCTAATCCATCGGTGCGAAAGGGTTAAAAAACTGATGGCTGATGACCATTCCTTCTTCAAGGCCAAGCCACACATTTGTACCCCTGGCCCCGGTCCGACCAAACGATCTCTCAGAACCACCCCGTCTTCCGAATAGCATCAAACTTGATGACGACCATAAGGACACGGTCCATGGCGCAAGACGGTGCTCACCTTGACAAATAGAAGAGTTATCCTTTTCGAAAAATTATTCTGGGCTCGTATAAAGTGCAGCATTGTCCTTTTCCCCGTGTATAAACTGGGAATCTGGGATGGGAGGTCTGTGGTAAATCTGAATCTAAAGACTAGCCTGGCTGGAAGTCATAAACAGGGGGAGGAAAGAGAATCATAGAGTGGCATCTGAAACAGAGTGTAGGAAAGATGAAAATTATTCCTAATTCCTAATTTCGCAGAGAACGGGCGACAATGCTGAAATTTGAGACGAAAATACATGTAACAAAGAGTTCGTCCCTGGCCAAGTTCCCAACTTGAGCAGGGCCTACCAATAATTATTACCCTTCTCCTTGAATCCAAGCCTAAGTATTATGGGCCTAAATTTGGGGTCGGGCCTTCAGATAGGCTTATGAACACAATGAGGGTACAGGCCAGGGGTAATCGAAAGAGCGCCGATATGTATATCTATGCACAAAACAGACCCAGACCCAATATTCAACACAACCTTCCATTTTGCAAACGCTTAAAATTTACTTAATTACAACCCTCTACCATGGGGTTCCTATTTTGGAAGATTGTCAACGTACCGTGGTGATATTTAAGTTCCCTTTTTAAATCACTTCCAAATTTATTTATTTATTTTTTTTTTAAAAAAAGGATCCTTTATGAACTTATTAAAAGGACAACAATGTCTCTGATATTTGAAAATTTATGTGGCAAAAAAAAAGAAAAAAAAGCTCATCTTATCAGCATGTCATTGTTCTAGATGACAGGTAAGTCATTGTTCTAACCAGGGGAACCCTAGGTTTATTAAATATGCGGTAAAATTAAGGTCTACCAAAGTCTCCGAGATTCTCACAATTCAAGCTAAGCCTTGAGGCAAGCAAAAACTAGCTGAAAGAAAATTAAAAAGGTAACAGAAACATAATCTTTCAGAATGTCCCCAACTTAATCGCTGTAACTTCAATTTTGTTAACTGCCAATCAAACCCTAGAATAGGTGGTCTTCTCAGAGAAAAAAAGAGCAGAATGTTATTTTCAGCCATGATATGCCCAGAAAGAAGATTTAGATGCAGTAGTCAACAACAACAACATCAGGACCCTTGGCTGCTTGATAACAACGAAAAGAAGAGAAAAAAGACCTTGTCAAAGACCAACAAATTGCAGGGTTACAACTACAAATACCAAGAAAGAATTGATATCAGATAGGTGATGAACATGCAATTCCCATTTATTTTCATTCAGGTAAGCAGAGGTTCGATACGTTGCAATTACAGCACACAACTGTCAAGATGGTGATTCATACATCAACTATAGAAGTAAGAAGCTAGAGGAGATCATGATGATGTAGAGATTATAGTTACTGAGAAAAGAGACCCATGAATTTATGAGAAATGCAACAAAAATCGAATATTCTGATTCATTTCTGTTTGGAAAGCATAAGATAAGAGGATAAGATTGACTGATTGGCTACGAGTGAAAAATTGCGCGCGCAACAAGTTGATGCATATGTCAAGCAAGTGGCATGGAGGAAGAAGAGAGCAGAGGTCATAGCGTCCTGGGGGGCTTTTCTAGCAGAGCAGAGAGATATACCTCCGCCTTGGACTTGAAGGATACCACCCACTTATGCTTCTTGTATCTGAATTGCAGGAACATGTACATATAGTCGTCCAAATCGTTTCTGTTGCAGAAGAACTTGTCAAGCCACAGCAACCCACCGGGCCTCAGCACCCGATCCCAATCAAACAGGATGTAGTCCAGGAGTTGGAGGTCGACCCACCCATCGAGGAACACACTCGTGTGGATCAAATCCATCGTGTTGTCGAAGAACGGCAAGCGCTGGCTCAGCGTGGTGTACAGCGGAATCAATCCTCTCAGAGCAATCGTCTCACTGAATGGCGCACCCACATTCAAAGCAGTGGAGACTATGGTCACATTCCACTCCCTCATCCTTGCAGCAAAGCTCCCCGTTCCGATGCTAATGTCGAGACCGATCCTGATCTCCCCGGGCTTCACCGCGAGGACGTCGCTGATGAGGAAGTCTACGAGCGAGGCATTGGTGACCCACTTCAGCTTCTCCCTCTCCAAGTCAAAGCAGCCGGTGCACTTGGAGAAGCCCCTCCTCGGGTTTCTGCCCGATAGGCACTTGAAATCCCGGCAGCGGTAGCGGCTCCACCGAACGTTGCGGTCATCTGGCATGGTCCACAAGGACTCGTTGAGCGGGAGCGGTCGCTGGTAGAGCTTCGATGCTCGGGCCAAGCACCGCCTCCTGGGAAGGGGGTCGCAGCCACCCAACATCAGCTTCTGGGCCAAGTTCCAATCATCATTGCAGTAGGACCCGACGTCGTAGTTCATGTATTCCTCCAGCTCCTTCCTCATAAGAACGCAGGCATGGCCGATGGTATTGTAGGTCTTATTCGTGCGATATATGTTGAGCCCTCCATTCTTGTTACCTTTGGCTGTAATGTACTTTCGGGCCTCCTCCACCGTGAAGAAGTTTATTAGAGGGTCCTCCGCTGGATGGAGCCCAGAGTCGTCGTCGGGCTTCTTCGGAATTCGGATTTGCCTGAGGGCAATGTGGGCACTGTAGAGGGGTTCGATCACCTCCTCCTGAAGGAATGTCCTGAATTCGGACTGCGTCATGTTCCAGGCTGCAGCTTTGTCTCTCTTCTCCTTGTCCATCTTGTGAATGGTGGCCTCGAGCTTGTCTTGAAGCTCCGAGAGCTGAGAGACGACGTCTCCCACGCGGTCAGAGAGGGACTTGAGGTCGAAGTCGGCAAAACCCTCCTTGAGAGTATGGAAGCTCTGGCAGGCATCGGCGTCTTTGTTGGGCATGAGGAGGCCGGCCGAGTAGAAGCGATGGAGGGTGGCGACGCTGATAAGGACGGTAACGACGCCTAAAAGGATCTGCGCCATGGCCACGATCCTAGAAAATCTAGACCTAAGAATCCACGGGGTCTCCATTCTCGACTAGATGAGGGTTCACAAACAAAAAAAAAAAAAAGGGGGGGGGGGGGAATGGAGTGAGCAACAACCCCTAGCAAAATCCTAAATTCTTATTAAGATCTTCTCCTCTCCTCCTCCTCCTCCTCCGCCTTTAAACAACCGAGCTATAGAGACAGAGGTTTAGAGCTCCATAACCTTGCAGAGAATTTGATATAGAAATCATCACTAATGGAGCCTTCTACGGGTACTCGAAATCAATCCGTCGTGAGTTGAATAAATTGCGCGGGGATAGGGGGATTAATATTTGTTTTAGAGATTCCCGTCAAATTTCCTCTATTATAACATTCTAGTGGATGCTAACCCTCTAGACTCTCTGAAATCCAACTAACTAATCCAGTAGCACCCACCCAAAAAAAACGAACTGGCAGTCCGTTGAATCAGAAATAAGAATCCCAAAAAAAAAAAAAAAAAAAAAAAACTACCATAAAAACCCAAACTTTGAGAAAGAAAACATGACCAAACTAAACAGAAATTTCTCAAATCTCCCGAAAGAAATGGGAAGAGGAGAAGCGAACCAGGAACTGAAACGCCGATCGCCACGCAGAGCTGGATCCAAGACCTGAAGCCTTTCTTCTCTTCCTCTCTCTCTCTCCCCCTCCCTCTATCTCTATCCGGTATATAAATTAAAATTAAAAGCCTCGAAAAAGGTTAGGGTTGACTAGAGTTAGCGTTGGGGTTCCATTATCTGGAAGCAAGGAGAAGAGTATTTTATTATTTTTAGAAGAGAAGGTGGCGGGAGGGGGGAACGAGGTTTGGCCCTTTGTCTGGCGACCGTAAAGGGAACGCCGATTTATTCTCATGTTCGGAACAGCAAAGGATCCTTTGGTAAACCATCCGCATGGCTTAGCTTCGACGGAATACACGGTAAAGTGATGATGATCCTCTAGCGTACGATGCGAGAAGTCAAAAGAAAGCTGACCTCCCCTACCCGTTAAGATTCGAAAAAGCGGAAAGAAGTGGGCTATGAGCAAGAAAAACGATAGTATTGGAGGCGGGCGCGCGCGCACCAGGCCAGTGGATTAGGACCGACCCCTCCCCGTCCATCGCCATAGTGAGACCGAGCCTAACGGAATTGGGCTACAGGTCTGGGCCTTGTTGGCTCCCTCTGGGCAAGGGAGAGGCGATCCATTTGGAGAACCAGGCTTGGCCCGGCCCGGCCGGGCCAAACCAGGCCAACAGATCCGCGGTTTCAGCGACTTGCGTCTGGGATCCAACAGCCCGGCGATGAGAAGGGCCAGGAAGTATCATATGGTTTGGACCATTGCTCATCAAACTAAAATTCAGATTTTTATTTTTTTGACAAAATGATAAGATGACCAAGAACAAGGCTCATCATGATTTCATTAAGATCACGAAATAAGAGCCAGAGAGCGACACAAGTGGATCCAACGAAAACAAAAGGGCCAATTAAAGAACCGAATATCAGAATAGAATGGTTTGAGCGATGTCCTTTTCGTTTCGAATTTTAGAATTCTCACATTTCTTTCTTTCTTTCTTTTCAGATTTTCCATCAAACAGCAGCAGCTACGATGCCGCAAGCCAAGATGAGCTTTAAATTTAAAAAATTCAGATAGTTATTTTACTCATGTGGAAGATGATGAAAAATTTTTGGGAACTGTTGTATTCCAATCTCTTCTAATACCATCATCAACGCTTCACGTGAGGAAGATGATGGGGTAAAAAAAAAAGAAAAAAAAATTGCTTCCAGCGATCACTATTTTTTTAGCTGTTCAATCTAGCTTGCACTACTGCATTCTATGGAGGGCTTGATATTCTACTAATCTAATCCTCTTCCTCTTTGTATGGTAAGGCTGAAAATAGGACGGACGGATTGAACTACATTCTAATTCAAGCCCAGCTTAAAATTTTCTTCTAAGGACCATACTTAGTTTTAAAAATTTATTCAGAAATCAAGGTCGAACCTAATCAAAACCTAATTGAGTTAACCCATAGCAATTCATTTGAGCTAAAAATTGAGCCAACAAAGTAATTTTTAGTTTTTAAGTGCCTACACAAGAACAAGCAATATTTAAAATAATTACATCTAATCATTTAAGAAAATTTATTGTAACATAAGGAGCTATACTTATATAATTAGTAGAAAATCTAATATAAAATTTACAAACCCATCCTTTTGGAATAGGATTTGGGTTAAATTCATATCAGACTAAGGTCCAATGCTTTAGGCTAAATATGGGCCGAGCTAAGTAACAGCTCGAGTCCAGTCTGAATTTTTTATAAAAAAAACTGAAATCCAATCCAAATTAGTTGAGGCTTAGTTTGTGGCCCAACTTGAAGTTCATGGGCCAATCCAATGCCACTTTCAGCCCCAGGCATGAGAAAGCTTAATGCAATAAATTGATTGGTCTCACGGTAATAGCAAGAACCATGAAAGAGTGTTCTTTAGGGGAAAATGAGACTAAACCATCACAAAATAAACGCTCGTTTCCAATTCTGTCACTTCGTGTCTATGATGCTATTAGATGGCTTGCTCGTGTCTACACACACACACACACACACACATATATATATATATATATATATATATATATATATATATATTCTTTTAGAAAAATAAGGAATTATGCTATGCGCACTCTCGGATTGGATGATAACCGACGACTAAGATGTTGGTTTCATTAATCGGTCGAGTTGTGGTTGCCAGAAGAGCGGCAGCAGCTGATAGAAAGTGTTGATCAAGTAGCGATAACATCACATAAATTTCTCTAAACTAGTATAACTAAATTACCAGGTTAGTCCAAGGCCATGATCACCAAACTCACCTCCTTAACTTGACTTAATTAAGCTTTACGTATATAAAAACAAAAAGATTAAATAATACCAGATCTTTGCTATCTTTTTCTTTTTTCTGATATTAGCCCTAGGCCTCTCTCGCTAAGATAAGCAGAGTGCCGACAAGCTAAAATGATGATGGCTAACGCCCTCTAGCATTTTTTGAAAACGAGGTCTTTAGCTAAACTATACAGTTTTTAGCTAAGTTTTAGCCAATGAAATAATAATAATAATAATAGTTCATGTTTGAAGGCTAATGGTATAACCTCTAGAACGCATGTTAGATAAACTTCATGCTTATTGCAACCGAATCAAGAACCACCCGTGATCCCAACTAAATTGGTTCGGCAATGCAGAGATATACTTGGATACTTGAAAAATCAACCTGCAAAAGATGTGATTTGCCTCCGAAAATCTCAATCATCTTTTCTTCCGTGTGCAAATTCATAGAAGCTATGGAATGAACTGCACCAGATCAAACTACTTCTCAAACTCGCGAATTTCTATTAGGAAAGTCTACTGCCTTTCACTAGCTTTTCTAGCAATCTTTTCCCATCTACTTACCTAGGCTCATTTGAAAGGGAAGAAATGAGAAGTTGTTTCGGAGAGAACAAAAAAAAAAAAACTTTATCCTAATCATATTTGCAGGCAATCCTTTCATATATCTATAGAATTTATCAAATCCATCAAGCACTGTTGTTCTATATCCTCTCGTACCTAGATCGGCAATAATCACAAATCCTATATTTACAAAACTGTATCTTAGCAGCCTACTCAAGCAAGATATATTAAAATTAATTCTAATTGCTTGATTCACTCAAACCTTGCTAGAGTAAGATTTATTATTCAAGATTTGCTACTACAATTCCACTATCTCAAATATCTATTCCTTCTATTGAAGTGACAGCTATTAGTATATTTTGTTTGGTTCATCAGAAAAAGGTATTATCTTAAAAGGAGATTCAACCATAGTGGTAACTTGAATCAATAGTAACTCTGAGTGCATCCATCCATAGCTGAGTTGTATTTAATCCAAGATTGCAATATTGCATAATTTCTATTGTTGGCACATGTTCTAAGAGGCCAAACTATGAACTTTCTTACAAATCTAGCTATGGCTACATTAGATATCATTTTTTGGCATAGTAATTTTTTCGTAAATCTTTACGGTCTCCTGAAAGTTGATGCTAGAGACATTCCTTTTGCAAGGCTGTCGAGATTATGAGACCTTTTCTCTTTTTTAAAAAAAAAAATAAAGAGAGAGAGAGATTATGCTCGATGTTCACGTCAATAAATTGTTAGTTTTTTATAGCAAAGACTTTACTTGTAAAACGTATTTATTTCTATCTCTAAGCATTTTATCATTTCTTTCCAACCTAATTATTCTCAAATATTAAACTTGTGGCTATAGTTTCTTCATAATTGATGCAGTATAAAATAGATACCCAAGTTACATGTGGCAAGGATTGAGAAGTCTCATTCAAAAAAAGAAACTCATTTAGAGAAAGAAGCTCACCAATGTCATTTGTTACTCTAGGTAATCAAGAATATCTAGCCACCTGTTATTAAGCAAATCAAATTAGAAAGATTCTTCCTTAGAACTATATAAAACACCTTACTGCATAGGTACAAATGGAAGAATCTTATACTTTCTTTCCATCATTCTTTATCATTAATTCTTATACTAACTTCAGCATCGAACAATCCTCTTAAAAGAATATTTTCAAACTTCTTTGAACTCCTTTGTAAGTACTTTATGACAAACACTTCACCTTGGCAGTATGTGCTCGGCAAAGATGATTTCCCACCTCCATCTCCATTGGCATTTGGAAGCTATTTTTGGATATCAACAATTATGTTTTATTTTCACGCACTAAAGATGTAATTGCTAGATATATGCTGAAAGCAAAGAGTCACCGTCATTAAGTCCAACTAGCACCTGGTGTGCGAAAGGCGAAAGGGCCACCATCATTTCCGCTGCGATCGGGTGTTAGTTATGGTTCAAAAGTTTAAGTCATTAGTTTGGTATTTGATGGAGGTACCAGATTAAAAGTTATTTAAATAGATTGAAAGTTATCTAAATAATTGATTATCTCTCCACCTGATAAGGAAGCAGTTTAAAAATCCATCAAGTCATCTGCTTCGGTAGAGAAAAAGGTTAAGCGAGAGAAACCAGTTGTATTTTTATTTTTATTTTTTCAGTGCAGAAGAAGCAATCAAAACCCTATCAGATTCCAGTCTATATATGATTATGATGAGTTCCGCATCAAGTAAGTATTTCTTATTCGAGTTTATATAACAAATTATTTATTGAAGATCCTAGAAAGCTTACAAGTGGTATCAAAGCACAGAGTTTTAAAATAAATAATTTGTTCATATATTATGATTGATTAATTTTTGCATCAAAATGACGGTGAACTTTTAAGTTTTGGATTGTATTGTTGGCCATTAAAATATATATATATATATATTTTTCCACATCAAAGTCTGTTAAAGGGCTCTCTTTAATTTTATGAGGATCCATGTCATCAAACAGATTGGGTTAACTATTTCCCGTTGGGTGCATCATCAATCCTATTCATTTCTTGAAATAGAAACATAATTGTGTACACTTCCAACAGGCACACAACCCTATGTTAGTTAGGCAACATGCAACCCGTCTGAGTCTCAGTTATAGAATATCAATTCTATAAAGAAATTTTTAATAGTATTATGTTTTAGTTATATGGCATCAAGATTAAATTAGTTAGTTAGTCACCAAAGTGGTCAAACTAATTTATATTCAGTCATATAATTTATGAAATTGTGTTTTAGTTATATGGCATCAAGATTAAATTAGTTAGTTAGTCACCAATGTGGCCAAACTAATTTATATTCAGTCATATAATTTATGAAATTTTATAGTTATATGGCATCAAGATTAACTTAATTAGTTAGTCATCAAAATGGCCAAACTAATTTATATTCAGTCATATAATTTATGAAATTTTATAGAATGCTATTGTTTAAATCATAAAGATTTGTTGGTTGTTAGAAATTAAGAATTTGCCCAAAGGTGGATTGATATTCTATAACTAACAAACATAAACGAGGAAATCTAATATTCTCTTATCAAATATAATGTGGATATCCAAAGATACTATATATATATTTGATAAGGTTTACGATGATGATGTATATATATTATTGTGTTTACCCAAAGGAAATCTACAATATATTTTATGTGTTATCTAAATTTGTGAGCATTTATATTTTTCCGCATCAACTGTTTCTTTGGATTCACATGCTTTTGCTATTACTATTTTTAATGGTTTAAACTTCTTTGAGTGGGGTGAGCAAGTCAATTTCCATTTAGGTGTCTTGGATTCTGACTTGGCACTATTAGAAGAAAAGCCTATTGACATTACTGATGCGAGCAGTGAGGTAGAGAAGTTAAAACATAAAGCATGGGACAGATCTAATAGATTATATCTTAGTTTCATGCGAATGACAATTGTCAATAACATTAAGTCTACTCTTCCAGAAAGTGTAACTGCTAAAGAATATCTCAAGCTTGTGGAAGAGCGCTTTCGTTCCGCTGATAAGTCATTTGCAGGGATACTATTGGCTGAACTCGCGACCATGAAGTATGATGGGTCGCGAAGTATGCAGCAACATGTCCTTGATATGACTAATATTGCAGCAAGAATTAAAACCTGGGAATGACTGTGGATGACTCTTTTCTACTACAATTTATTATGAACTCATTACCTCAAGAGTATGGGTCTTTTTAAATTAACTATAATACTATTAAGGATAAGTGTGATATTAAATAATTGGCCAGTAAGCTTACTCAAGAGGAAACGAGATTAAAAGCATAAGGGGTTTATTCAATAAACCTAGTGGGTCAAGGAGTTAATAAAGTTATCAAACCAAAATTCAAGAACTTTAAGATGAAAGTACCCAATAAAGTAACACAGGTTGCTGATAATGATAAGAAGGAAAGGAAGAAAGATAAATGTCACTTCTGTAAGAAAGAAGGACATTATCAGAAAGATTGTCTGAAATAAAAAGCTTGGTTCGAAAAGAAAGAGATTCCTTACAATTCAGAGCATAAACTCAAATGAGAACGAACTTCCTGGGGAACCGAGAGAATGCTCCAATTGAAGGCATAGGGACTTATCGTCTTACTTTAGATATCGGGCATCACCTGAATCTACTACAAACTCTCTATGTCCCTTCACTTTCTAGAAATTTGGTTTCTGTATCGAAACTTGATGTTAATGGGTTTAGTTTTAAGATTGAAAAAAAATATTTCAATTTATTTAATAAAGATGGTTCCTTTATTGGTTCTGGAATTCTTATGGATGATTTATATAAATTGAAACTTGATAATAATTTTTCTGCATCCCTGATGTGTTTTCATCAAAATATTAAAATTAAATGTAGTATGACAAATGACAACTCTACTTACTTGTGGCATAAAAGTTTGGGTCATGTATCCAAGGAAAGACTACAAAGATTAGTAAAGAATGAAATTCTACCAAATCTAGATTTTTACTGATCTTAGATTATGTGTGAATTGCATTAAGGCAAAGCAAACCAAACATAACAAGAAAGGAGCTACAAGAAGTACTCAGCTTCTTGAGATTATACACACTGATATATGTGAACCTTTTGATACTCCATCTTTTGGTGGAGAAAAGTTTTCTATCACCTTTATAGATGATTTTTCACATTATAGATATGTCTATTTGCTTAAAGAAAAATCTTAAGCTGTAAATGCCCGTGAGGTATTTACTAAAGAGGTTGAAAGGCAACTAGACAGAAAAGTGAAAATAGTAAGATCAGATAGAGGTGGTGAGCATTATGGAAAGTATGATGAATCAGGGCAAAATCCAGATCCATTTGCAAAGTTCCTCGAAAGACATGGCATATGTGCACAATATATTATGCCAGGAGCACCTCAACAAAATAGTGTGGCAGAAAGGCAAAATAGAACATTAATGGATATGGTTAGGAGTATGATAAGTAATTCCTCATTACCCAAATCCTTGTGGACATATGCCCTTAAAACTACAGTATATTTACTGAATAGGATCCTAGTAAGGCAGTTTCTAAAACTCCTTTTGAGTTATGGACTGGAAGGAAACCTAGTTTAAGACACCTGCATGTTTGGGGTTGTCCAGCAGAAGCACGAGTGTATAATCCACATGAAAAGAAATTGGATTCTCGAACTATCAGTGGTTACTTTATTGGTTACCTAAAGAAATCCAAAGGGTACAGGTTTTATTGTCCAAACCATAGTTATAGAATTATTGAGACAGGCAATGCCAAATTCATTGAGAATGGTGAAGTTAGTGGGAGTGTTGACAAACAGATTATAGATATCAATGAAGTAAGGGTTAATGTTTCATTACCCATAAATGTTCCTGCATCCACAATTATTTCATACATTGTTCCAGAATTGCAAGAACAAAATAACAATGAACAATGTTTGAATGAAGAAGTAACCCATGAAGAGCCTAACCTACCAGTAGCTGACAGAAAAGAACCATATGGAATAGCTTTAAGTAAACCTGTAAGGATAAGAAAATCAGCTATTTCAGATGATTATTTGGTTTATTTGCAGGAGTCAGATTTTGATTGTGGCATTGATGAAGATCATGTTTCATTTGCATAAGCCATTAACAGTGACAAGTCTGATAAATGGATTAATGCTATGAAAGATGAGTTAAAATCAATGGCTCGAAATAATGTCTGCGATATTATCGAATTGCCAGAAGGTTCTAAATGAGTTGGATGTAAGTGGGTTTTTAAGACCAAACGTGATATGAATGGCAACATCGAACGTTTTAAAGCTAGACTTGTCGCCAAGGGATATACTCAGAAGGATGGCATTGATTATAAAGAGACATTTTCACCGGTTTCAAAGAAAGATTCATTAAGGATCATTATGGCTTTGGTAGCTCAATATGATTTAGAGTTACATCAAATAGATGTAAAAACAATCTTTTTTCAATGGGGATATAAAGAAAGAAATTTATATAGATTAACCTGAAGGTCTTTCCGTGGAAGGAAAGGATTATATGGTGTGTAAACTTAAGAAATCAATATATGGACTTAAACAAGCTTCCAGACAATGGTATCTTAAGTTCAATGATACTATTACATCTTTTGGTTTTCATAAAAATATCGTTGATCGGTGCATTTACCAAAAGATTTATGGAAGTAAGTTTATATTTTTGGTTCTATATGTTGATGATATTTTGCTTGCTACTAATGATTTAGGCATCTTGTATGAGACTAAAAATTTTCTCTCTAAGAATTTTAATATGAAAGATATGGAAAAGGCATCTTATGTGATTAGAATTTTAATATTCAGAAAGAGATCACATGGATTGGTAGGATTGTCTCAAAAAGTTTACATCGAGAAAATTCTTGAGAGATTTAATATGAACAACTGTTCAGCAGGTATTGTCCTAATACAAAAAGGAGATAAATTTAGTCTTATGCAATGTCCAGAGAATGATGTGGAACGTAAGCAAATGGAATCTATTACATATGCTTCTGCTGTGGGTAGCTTGATGTATTTGCAAACTTGCACAAGACTAGATATTAGCTTCGCGATTGAAATGTTGGGCCGATATTAGAGTAACCCTGGTATTGATCATTGGAAAGCTGCAAAGAAAATGATGAATACCTTCAAGGAACTAAGGATTATATGCTCACATTTAGAAGGTCTGATCAGTTGAAAGTGATTGGATATTCATATTCAGATTTTGCTGGTTGTGTTGACAGTAAAAAGTCAATATTTGGCTATCTATTCCTGTTGGGAGAATGGGCAATTTCATAGAAAAGTGCCAAACAATCTATCATTGCCTCATCCACTATGGAAGCAGAGTTTGTAGCCTATTATGAAGCTACAATTCACGAATTATGGCTGTGAAACTTTATTTCAGGACTTGGGATTGTCGACACCATTACCAAGCCGCTAAAAATTTATTGTGATAGTTCCGCATAGTTCTGCGATAGTTTTCTTCTCTAAAAATAACAAATATTTCAGAGGTGCTAAACATATGGAACTAAAGTACTTTACTGTCAAGGAGGAGGTTCAGAAACAAAGAGTGTGCATTGAACATATTAGAACGAATCTTATGATTGCAGATCCTTTAACTAAAGGTTTACAATCAAAGACATTTAAAGAACATATACATAGAATGGGTCTTGGTTGTATTGAAGATTGATTATGATGATGTTATGACACTCTTGAGCTCATAAATATGATACGTTTCTGGTTTTATAAAATTATTTCTTATTCCTTATGCTTGTATAAGCTTAATGTTTTGAACAAGAAAATTAATGTCTTTAAGATAATTAAGTGGACATTAAGATATATAAATTATGTGACCTAACGTGATAAGTTGCTAATATAGTAGTATATGGAAGGGAGTATGCAATTGAAACGTGTATGACCGCCATAATTCTTATTATGTAATTTATTATGTTAAAGTCAATCATGATAAAAATATAGCACTATGAAATTTAATTATGCGCGCCTAATTTTTACACAATTAAATATTAATGTCATAAACTATTGAACCAAGTGGGAGAATGCTAGATATGTGCTGAAGGTGAAGAGTCACCGTCATTACGTCCAACTAGCGCCTCGTGTGCGGAAGGCGAAAGGGCACCGTCATTTCTACTGCGATAGTTATGGTTCAAAAGTTTAAGCCATTAGTTTGGTTTGGTATTCGATAGTTATAGTTCAAAAGTTTAAGCCATTAGTTTGGTTTGGTATTTGATGGAGGTATCAGATTGAAAGTTATTTAAATAGATTAAAAGTTATCTAAATAATTGGTCCTCTCTCTATCTGATAAGGAAGCAGCTTAAAAATCTATCAAGTCATCTGCTTCGGTAGAGAAAAAGGTTAAGCGAGAGAAATCTTGTATTTTTTTTATTTTTTCAATGCAGAAGAGGCAATCAAAACCTTATCAGATTCCAATCTATCTACGATTATGATGAGTTCCGCATCAAGTAAGTATTTCTTATTCGAGTTTATGTAACAAATTATTTATTGAAGATCCTAAAAAGCTTACAGTAATTTGATAAATAAATAAGATGATGGCTCTAAGTTTTGAAAGAAAACTAATAGTTCAACGGTTGCAACCTTATCCTCCTAAGATGCAGTGGGTTCTGGTTTGAAAATTACGAAGTTGCATTGCCAAGTATTTGGAGGTGAGTGATGTTACGAGAGAGGTTATTCCTCTTTGAAAAGATGGCCACTTAACTTCTTTATAGAGTGAGGCGAGAACATCAACTGTAACTAAATAATTAGGGTTTCTTGACTCAAATGGGGATCCGACCACCTTTAAAATTGGAGAAGCAACATGATTTTGGATGACCTTAAGAGCTGGCTCGTTACTCAAATTGCATCCAAATTATCAATCGCGTCTGTAGACATTTTTTTACGCATATGAATGCCATAAGATTATTCAAGTGATTTAGTCGTTGCAGGATAAGCGTGAGCATCCAACCGCTTTTAGATTTTTCAAAGTTTGAGCGTTAGGTAGAAAGACGAATGGATAAGCAAGAAGAGAAAGAAAAGAATATAACGCCAAAGGATAGAGAGCAATGATATCAGATTCAAGAGAAAGATGAAAATAATAACAGATTGATCGTTTTATATAAAATTTGCAACCCCCTTATCCGCCCTTTAGCGCCGAAAGAAACCAAAGTGTTCGAGCCACTGCCCCCTAAAATCCGGAAGTGCGTCCTTAGAGGGTCATCCATTACGTCTCTCTTATATATTTCTTAATGCACAAACCTTTTCTTAAAGCTAAGAGCTCGACATATAAATAATATTACTGCCATAGTTAAAAGTTACAGTGATTCATTATGTGGAGTTTGGACCAACCTACTGGTGGATGGACCATTGGATTATTGGATGGTCTTAATGATGAACTGAGTTGGGGGGGGGGGGGATTTGCTGCTGCTTTAACTTGCTTTGGCCGTGCCATTTAAGCATATCAAACACCAACGAAATGATTTGATGCTCCAATAAAGTTCCTAATATCTTCTTCTTTTCTTTTTTTTTTTTTTAAGTAATTGGGTGATTCAAGAAGTGGTCCTTTAGACTATCCGGTCCAATGAGATACATTGACCATTGACCAGAATGCGTATTCCTTTTTGCGTCCCTTTGCTATAGGATGGATGAATCAGGGAAAATAAATAACACTACTGTATGTATTCTCTTACATAAATAGCCTGGAGTTGTTCAAAGAACGTAGCTTTAGTGTTATTCTCAATGCATGCACGGAGGTATACGTGGTGCACTTGGCATATGGAATATAAGGTGGTGCACTTGGCATATGGAATATAAGGTGCACCTTGGCAGTGACGTGTATTTTGGTAGCTGCAACTTTTGCAGGCACAAAGCCAGCAAAACTCCGCAGACATGCGATCCAGACGAGACCTTATAATTTGGCTTCTTTTCTTGTCACATATCCGGTGGATTCTTGGTTAAATAAACTACTACCACATTTTCTTTTCTTTTTTTTTTTTTTTTTTTCTATTGTAATGCAAGAAGCTCATAGGCAATGGGTTAAACCTTTTGGGCTCCTCTCTCTCCTCCTTGTACTTCCTACTGCCAAAGCTTTAGCAAAGGTGTGATTTAAATTTTGATCTTTTGTGCTACCATCGAGAGATTTTGACATCGGTATGTTTGACTAATCCGATGGAGGTTGCAAAGAAACTCTAATCTAATCAAGATGCCATCTTATAATTGGCTAATATTTTTACCTTAAATTATAAATTCTGTTGATTGCCATCATGCTCAAATAGTTTGTTATTAAAGGAAAATTTCTTGTGGCAGTAAAGGTTATAGCAATAATGAGGCTAATTTTCAATCAGCATGCATTCTTGTGCTTTTGTAGAAAATTGAATGAAATTTTTTAAAGTGAGAAATTCAACACTCTTTCCTATCAATATATAATGGAGGTTAGTGCAACATGAACTCAATAATAAACTTTAGAATGCAGCAACATTTGCTCCTTCACAATAATTTTGTCATGATATTCTTTTTCGCTATCCTTTTAAGAAAACTTTAATTTTCCACTCTTTAATCCAAGTATGCAAATTTTTGTTTTCCTTCACATTTTTAGTTAGGTTCTATGATGAAAGCTACATTAAGTAGTAATGAAACCTTATGTATGTGCCTTTTTTTCATGCCTATGAAGATTGATATGCTATAACGAGCTGGATATCTAAGGATCAAAAGTAATCTAGAAATCTTTTTTAATCAATTAACATTTCTAATACCATGAGTATTGGAAGAAGAATAATACTAAATATTCGAAATCACTTTTCTTATAGTCAATAAAGATTTAAAGCATTTAAAATATTTTTATCTATGCATCTCAAGGCTACTAGAACCTTATTCTTACTCTAAATTTGCAATGTCCATTTGAATTTGTTGATCCGGTCCTATGAGGATAAGGTTTTATTTGAAATATATTTTTATTATAACGACTTAAAAAAGTGTCAAGAGAGACTAGATGATCACTTATTCAAGTGGTACTAAGACAAAGAAAGATGCAACGTGAATATAATAACCAACCATCATGACCTTACCTTGTATAATTTATAATTTCGTACATACAACGCACCAGTAAAAAAAAATCGATCGATCGACAATAATTTTTGTATTTGATATACTCTTGGTACAAAGATCATCAGACACATAGATAAAAGTTCAGTCTAATATAAGTTTATATTATTAAGATAAATTATCATGCAGATCCTATTCACCTAATTTGTAGAATTTCCTTGGAGACAAAATTCCCACTTAAACCTGTTTTGGATATGGTTTCCATTACTTTTTAAATAAAGTGGGATTTTGATCGATGGGTATGGGTGATGCACCCACTTCATATATCAAACATCCAAAGGGAATCTAGATCTAAACATCGCACGTTAGTCACTCTGCCGGTCCCCAATTAAATAAAAGAGCTTCAACAGTGGCTTAGCCTCACGCTGAGACCCATCCAGATGGGCTTGATTTCAGGAGACCCCACGAACACACCACGACCAATGGTTGCCTACACCACACAACCAGCAGCAGCAGCAGCAGCGCGTAAGGTTCGCTCCTCTCTTCCCAATCGCGTCTCCATCCACGTCCCCCTTCTCTCCTTTTGATGGGGTGGCGGGTTCGTTTTGTCTCTTCCCCTCATTCTAATCGACAAAAAATTCACCACCATCGCCTGTCCGACGCCATGGCCGGTTTGGCCCACCCTATCGCCCCTTTTGGTCATCAATTTTGATAAACGACTAATATCCATATTAAATTTTTTTTTTTTTTAAAAAAAAGGAACGAAAACCATGTCTTCTTCCATCATCAATCCACCATCTCTTCCTTGTCACCATTAATTTATTCTCTCTCCTCGCTCCCTCCCTCCCTCCCTCCCATGTGCCACCCCATCCTCTTCCCTCGTGCCTAGATTCTCTCCCTCTCATCTATATCCAAATGCAAGTCTCCACAGTTATTATGATTATAATTATGAATTTTTACTGTCTAAACACACTCTTCTCTTTACAGTTACACTCTTCTCATGTCTCCATTATTAATTTCCCCAGAGAGAGAGAGAGAGAGAGAGAGAGAGAGAGAGAGAGAAGAGGGGAGATACTGGAATGAGTTGTATAGTGGTCAATTCCTATGTCCATACACTGCTACAAGTCTACAAGAAAAGGTATCTGCAGACAAAGAGAAGGATGGGGTCGATATGTGGAGGACAAGGTATCTCACGATGTAGAGATAGGGGAGCAAATGGTCCGCCATCTCACGTGATAAAGAGACATTTACATTTTTTTTTTTTTTTTTAATATTTATACGCGGGATTCCTTTTGAAGCTGAAACAGGTTGACATATTTTTTTTTTAAAGATATATATATATATTTGTGATTCTTATCCAAGCATGGATCAGTGCACGTGAGTGCCTAGATTTAACTATTACGTTTAATAAACCAAGGGGGAATGGTTGACATAGTAGTGCAAATTTTGTAGGCTGGTAGATCCGTGTAGGTCGTGAGGTGAAAAGTTTGAGAAGGACCGTGAGCGATTGAATGATTGGGCATTTAGGATGGCTTGCTGGCTTGCTTGCTTCAGCTGTGCGGATGGTGACCGCGGACAGCACTCCGGGCCCAAATCGAAACACAAAATCTCATTCGGACCTTTGGATGAGCGAGCAGTGCCTTTGCGTCAAACATCATAAAATATGTTTTTGAGATGACATGTTTCGCTTGATTCTTTAACAGTCCATGGCCGTTTAATAACTAGTGTTAGATCTATCGTGTGTATGTATATATATATATATATATATATAACTAGAATTAATGCATTTTTAAGGTGTAGCTCCCTTTCTACTGACTAGCGTATACACGTATCAAGAATTAAAAACCAAGTATAGCCATTTGAGGCTCTGCCCAGTGGGTAAACAGCACGGCGTACGACGAGTATGATTAGAGTTTAGCAAAAATATTTTCAATAATTTGGGCTCGTTTACGAGTTTCTATGATGGACCGTAACCCATGGATGAAGAATGTTGTATGTTGTTTGAGACAGGATAGGTGAACCCCTTCCAATGCAAGGAAATGGGCACCAGAAACAACGTCCATCACCTCGTTTAATGTAACCAATTCAAAACAAACATCCATCCATATAGGTTTTTTAGTGAATATTTTTTTTACCGATGGAGCTAAGCTAGAGGTAGATCTGCCTTGGGTCTAGATCAGTGTAACCCAACCCTTATGAACTGCGACGCAGAGAATGGTGGCTTCCTAATAGTACAAAGTACAACCAAGCAGAGGGGATCAGTTAAAAAAAAGCCAATAAGGCATCAAGGAAACGAGATTGGATCTACAATTCACATGCCTCCCCTTCTCATAAAAAAAATCAAGTTCATGTCCTTTGACGTTTTCACCATCCAGATTAGGTAGATCTATCAGTGGTTATCATAGATGATGCCAGCATTATTCCTCTCTCTCTCTCTCTCTCTCTCTCTCTCCCTCTGTGTAACTAGAGATCAGACATAGTGGACTTCCCAGCTTTAATGCAAGCCAAGCCCTTCTCAGAAGTTACCTACTGTTTTGAAATCTTGATACCATGTTACAGCTTTATGACTATTATGTCCATACCATAAAGCTGGTCGGGCCATAAAAATACTTACAAAGCCTCACCGGTCCCATCTCTCTCTCTCTCTCTCTCTCCCTTTCGATAAAGTACTCACTCCTCTTCCCACTTCACAATAAACAAATCCAATGACGCCATCCAAATTCCATCTTCCAGCGCCACCAACATGGCCTAGCTGGTCTTTGGATCCGGAGATTCTGGGTCGTTGAGTTCTCACATATAAAGCTACAACGATATTTTAAACTATACCGAGCCATGGTTGCCCCTCCTCCTCCTCCTCCTCCTCGCCTCCTCCTCCTCCTCCTCCCTTCCCCGACCCTCCTCCACTCACCTCCTCCTCATCGCCTAGCAAGCGACGACGCGTCGTGGATTTAGTAAGCAATGTTGGCGATAGTGGGGATATGGCTTTCATTCTCCACATCAATTCTGCTGGACCTGGGCGCTCTCGCAATCGATGACCAAGGCGAGGCGCTTCTCTCTTGGAAGCAGACGTTGAACGGTTCCTCCAACGCCCTCTCCGATTGGAACCCGGCCGATCCAACTCCATGTCGCTGGTCGGGCGTCTCTTGCGATGCCAACAACCGCGTGGTGGAGCTCAATTTGCAATACACGGACCTGTTCGGCGCCTTGCCTCGCAACCTAAGCGCGCTAGCTTCTTCGCTCTCCAGGCTCGTCCTTTCCGGGACCAACCTCTCAGGCCCCATTCCACCGCAGCTCGGAGACCTCTCCCACTTGATAGAACTCGATCTGAGCGACAACGCCCTCACGGGCACCATCCCCCGCGCCCTCTGCCGCCCGGGGAGCCCCCTCGAGCGCCTCCACCTCAATTCCAATCGGCTCGAGGGTCCCATTCCCGATGAAATCGGAAGCCTCTCGGCTCTCCGCTGGTTGATCATCTACGACAACAAGCTCGCCGGAGAGATCCCACCCTCCATCGGCCGCCTCGCCCATCTGGAGGTGTTCCGGGCGGGCGGGAACCAGAACCTCCAAGGGCCATTGCCCCCCGAGATTGGCAATTGCACCAGCCTCGCAACACTCGGCCTCGCGGAGACCGGCATCTCCGGCTCGCTGCCGCCGACCCTCGGACAGCTCAGCAAGCTCCAGACCTTGGCCATCTACACCGCCCTCCTCTCCGGTCCCATCCCACCTGAATTAGGCCAATGCGGCGAGCTGCAGAACATCTACCTCTACGAGAACTCCCTCTCCGGCTCCATCCCTCCCCAGCTGGGCAACCTCAACAAGCTCAAGAATCTGCTGCTCTGGCAGAACAACCTGGTTGGCGTCATCCCGCCGGAGCTCGGCGGCTGCAGCGACCTCACTGTCATCGATCTCTCGATGAACGGCCTCACCGGGAGGATCCCGGCCACCCTCGGCAACCTCACCGCCCTCCAGGAGCTCCAGCTTAGCGTCAACCAGATCTCCGGCCCCATCCCGCCGGCCATCGCCGGCTGCCGGAACCTGACCGACCTCGAGCTCGACAACAACCAGATCTCTGGCGCGATCCCCGCGGAGCTCGGCCGGCTGGGGAACCTCCGGATGATGTACCTCTGGGCGAACAAGCTGGTGGGGAGCATCCCGCCGGAGATCGGCGACTGCGCAAATCTCGAGGCGGTGGACCTCTCGCAGAACGGGCTGACGGGATCGATGCCGAAAGGGCTCTTCCGGCTGCGGAGCCTCAGCAAGCTGCTGCTCTTGGACAACGATTTGTCCGGCGACATCCCGCCAGATATCGGGAATTGCTCGTCGCTGATCCGGTTCAGGGCCAACAGGAACCGGATCACCGGCGCGGTCCCGCTGGAGATCGGAGAGCTGAAGAATCTGAGCTTCCTGGATCTCGGGTCGAACCGCCTCGCCGGGCCAATCCCGCCGGAGTTGGCCGGATGCCGGAACCTGACCTTCGTCGACCTCCACTCCAATGCCATCGCCGGGGCCTTGCCGGAGGGTCTTTTTGAGGGCCTGGTCTCACTCCAGTATCTGGACCTCTCCGGCAACTCGATAGGAGGAGGTTTGCCTTCGAATCTCGGGTTGCTGACCTCGCTCACCAAACTGATCCTCGGAGGGAACCGGCTCTCTGGCCCGATCCCTCCGGAGATCGGCTCGTGCTCGAGGCTCCAGCTCCTGGATCTCAGCAAAAACGCTCTCTCCGGAGAGATCCCGGCGAGTCTCGGGAAGATCCCAGCCCTGGAGATCGCGCTGAACCTGAGCTGGAACGATCTCTCCGGCAAGATCCCCGCCGAGTTCACCAACCTAAGCCGGCTTGGCGTGCTTGATCTGTCCCACAACGGCCTCTCCGGCGACCTCCAGTCACTGGTCGGACTACAGAACCTCGTCGCGCTCAACGTCTCCTTCAACAACTTCTCCGGCAGCGTCCCCGACAACTCCTTCTTCTCCAAGCTCCCCATCGGCGATCTCGAGGGCAACCCCGCCCTCTGTCTCGCCCGATGCTCCGGGGGAGAGGACGACAAGGCCCGGCGCGAGGCCCGGAGGGCCGCCCGCGTAGCCACCGTGGTGCTCCTCTCCACCGCAGTGGCGCTGCTCGCGGCGGCGATGCTCGTCTACCTCGGCCGGAGGCGGGGGGGCGGCGGCAGGTGCGAGGACGAGGAGAAGGATGGGGACATGTCGCCGCCATGGGAGGTGACGCTGTACCAGAAGCTCGGGATCGGGGTCGCCGACGTGGCGAGAAGCCTGACGGCGGCGAACGTCATCGGGCGGGGCTGGTCCGGGGTGGTGTACCGGGCCAGGATCCCGCCTACGGGGGCGCTGATCGCCGTCAAGAGGTTCCGGACGGGCGACGAGGCGGCGATAGCAGCGTTCGGGTGCGAGATCGGGGCCCTGGCCCGCGTCCGTCACCGGAACATCGTCCGCCTCCTTGGGTGGGCGGCGAACCGCCGGACGCGGCTCCTCTTCTACGACTACCTCCCGAACGGGACCCTGGGCGGCCTCCTCCACGGCGGCGGCGGCCCGGCAGTAGAGTGGGAGGTGAGGCTGGGGATCGCCGTCGGGGTGGCGGAGGGCCTCGCCTACCTCCACCACGACTGTGTGCCTCCGATCCTCCACCGCGACGTGAAGGCCGACAATGTCCTCCTCGGGGAGCGCTACGAGGCCTGCCTCGCCGACTTCGGCCTCGCCCGCGTCGTTGACGACGGCCCCGCCGGCGGCGACACGACGCCGCCCCCCTTCGCCGGCTCGTACGGCTACATCGCCCCCGGTGAGCCTAAGCGTCCCCAGCGGCTGTTTTCTTCCCGCTCTACTAACGGTTAGTTAGATTCGACCTATAGGAGATTGACGGTTATGATTTGAATGCAGAGTACGCGTGTATGACTAGGATCACGAAGAAGAGCGACGTGTATAGCTTCGGAGTGATGCTGCTGGAGATTATCACAGGGAAGAGACCGGTGGAGCCTTCGTTCGGGGAGGGCCAGAACGTGGTCCAGTGGGTCCGAGGCCATCTCAGGAGCAAGCGAGACCCGGTGGAGGTGGTGGATCCCAGGCTCCAGGGGCGGCCCGACACCCAGGTCCAGGAGATGCTCCAAGCCCTGGGCATCGCACTCATGTGCGCCAGCACGCGCCCCGACGACCGCCCCACCATGAAGGATGTGGCCGCGCTCCTCCGCGAGATCCGCCACGACGAGCCCCCACCCGGCAGCGACGCCCGCAAGGCCGGCGGAGGAGGAGGAGGAGGAGGGAAGCGGGCGGAGCCCTACTCGTCCTCGGCCAGCGATGGCTTCCAATGATTGAACGGCGGTTGTCCCCTTTTTTTTAATTAATTAATTAATTAATTTAATGAATTGAATCCTGCCCGTTGGATCGATGGACTCGAACGAAGGGGCACCCTTTCAGCTTCAGGAGGGTGGGAAGGGCCCTGCCTGGATCGATGGGTCCTTTTCCAGGAGAGGATTTTTCGGGGTATTGTTGTCGGGTGCTGCGGAAGGATGAGGTGGTCGTGCTTGTGTAGCTTGCCGGCGGTTGATTAGTTGTAGGGGTGGGGTGGGGTGGGGTTGGGTGGGGTGGAGCGAGCCCAATGTTCACATTGGTTGCCGAATATCTATTTGTACGATTGCCGATTTGATGCGATTGACACAGCCACAATGTTCTTCCCTTACCATTCATTCATTCATTCATTCATTCATTCATTCCATCGTCAGTCTCCCATTCATGCGGTAAATATGGCGAGCGATAAATATCCCAAAGTGCAATTGTTTGATGAAAATCGTCCGATCGAACGAACGAACCTCTTTCACGTGGCACAAGCACAACGTCAAGCACACCAATTTCATTTTGCATATGAAAGAGAAAAATCTATATATATATATATATATATATATGAGATAATACGCTATAATGGAAGTACGGTTTCAATGATCATTATGCACGCACTTGTCATGTGCAAATATGTATGTTCTATGATCAATGAATAATTATCATTATTTCAAAATAATATATTTTTTTTGAATAAATTTGAAGTACAATTATCATGTGTGCTATATCGCACCTATGCACTTGGAAGCGCATCCCCCATTCCTTTAAGAATGCCACGACGTGTATTTCCCTAGCGGATGGGATGTCTTCACGCTGGAAGGCAAATAACGCTCCACCTTTTTTATAAAAAAAAAAAGAAAAAGAAAAAAAAAATTCTAAAACAAAATTCCATTCATGCTTGGTCCCGTACCTAATTGAGGGGAGCTCCCGACCATAATTGAGGAAGAACATCTCAGTTGGTGCTTGAAGTTGAAAGCAAGCAAACAATTTGGAAGGGCATTAAGGGCGGCTATTACTAATCTTCGATTCCATGATGTTTGAAACGCCTAGATAACCGATAATCTCTGCTTGCTTGCGGTATTTGGAAACATAAAAATATTAAATAGTGAAGTCGAACTCGATGATGGACCTACCAGCTATAAAGAAAGATAACGCACAAAGATAACAAGACCTTTTAGCAGACTAATGTACACAGTGAGTGTTTGAAATTAGTATCTAAGTTAGAAATTTTACCCACGTCAATTCCAGTGGGGGGTATGGTGTTCCCTGACCCTGATTAGGACTGCTAGTCTTTTTTTTTTTTTTTTCTTTGATGGCTGAATTTTGAAAATTTGTTACATAGACAAATTTTCAATAAATCAATATATCTACTGCATCCAGTCTCTAGTTGAAGTGATTCGAGTTGTTATTAGGAAACTCAATGCCGGATCTAGTAAAAGTGATTGAAGAACTCTCAGGTTGATTGTGGCAATGTCATCTTTAAATCTAATATTCAATGATCTATTCCACTTGTTATGACTTTCATTAGTTTTGTCCAAAACTTTAAAACTACAAGTCCATGGGAAACTTCAAATGTCAACTTGGATCTTTTTAGGAAATCGTTCTAAAGGTCAAGTAGTCATCTTGAGTGTGTTCCGTCCTGTAGATCCATCTTCACATGAGACTCAGCTGTAAGTTTGTTTCACCACAGCTTTGGGCAAAACCATGCATTCCTTTTCAATTTTGACTGCTTCTTATTATATGGTTTCCTGTAATGGTTATCTTCTTTTGGATTCTTCGTTCCATGTTCATAGCGGTTAGCAGAAGTTGAAACCTTTGACTAAATTAGTATCTTCATCTTGTCTCTCTATTACGGCAATTCAAGTTTCATGAGCAGTGATTCTATGCCCAAGTTTGATTCACTCTTTTTGATTGTCTTAACCCCTATTGAAAAGCACCCATATTGCATATATTAAATATCAAATGCCTTAAAATATAAAGGGCATATATATATATATATAAGCTGAAGTATATAATATCTTTAATTCCTTATGACGGAGAATAATGCGGTGTGGTGATTGCAGTCCAAGTATTGAATGAATGGCCCATGGTTTATTTATGGATCTTAAAACAATCACTTAGATCTCCTCCTCACATTAGATTTAGCTAGGATTTCTATTTAAATCAATCAAGTATTTCTTTATAGGTCAAGGCTTTGTTCTTTTTACATGTGTTTTCATCATAATAATCTGTTGAAAATGCTTATCATCGGAAGTGGATATTAATACAAAATTTGTGGATTGCCTCTAGCTTACACTAATTAGCCGTGCAATCTTAAACTATGCAGTTACAGAACAGCAGGAGATATGCCATTTTTTTTTAGCAGGGACAAGAAAAAATAAAAGGGTTCTACGAAGAGGAAGAGAAGAAGAGCTAGCAAGCGATGCTCAAACAATAGAAATGCTACATAGGAAGCTAAATGCAGGTTTTGTGATAATGGATGCACAAAAACGTGCAAGGGAGAAGATGATAGCCGTTTGGAGGCTTAACTGCATGGCTCTTATTGCTTCATGTGTTGTTCTAGCGATTCTTTAAATAATAACAAATATAATAATCTTACCCATTATTTCGTTTTGCATCAGTATTGAGTATCCTTGATATGATACTTGAGGCATACCCATGTATTACACAGATTGTTCTACCCATTATTTCAATTTTTGAGAAATTTTACCCACTATTTCAATTCTTTGGTGTGATAATAATATGAGCTAATTTTAGCCCAAAAAAAGTTGTATGGTTTAGTCAAATAAAAAGAGTTCCGTTTATTAAGTCGTGTGAGGGAAGTAACATAAATAAAATATTTTATTATTTAAGTACTTTTGAGCATTTAATATTGTTATGATTCAAAGAAAAGTAAGAAGTATAGAAATAATATAATATTATTTTTTTAATGCTATTATATCTCTATGCTTAAAATATATTAGCATATTTTGTTTTCCTTTATTTCTACCATCTTTATAAATTTATTGAATAAGCTGTAATTTAAACTAATTTTTTTATCTATCTTAACAACTAAATCCCATCCGATATTTTTTTTATAATTATATGAAGCAATCTTCTTAGCTAAAGGGCCAATAGTCTGACCAAAATCGATACAGCTTTTCATTTTGAAACATAATAATAAAAAATAGCTCTATTCTCTATTAGATCCCTAAAACCCTCTATCTTATTTGCATCACGGAGCACTCTCATGGATGGTAAACTATTGACCCTATGGAATGCATCATAAGATAAAACGATTCTTGAATGGATAATTTAAAACTATCATAGGTATCAGACGATAATAATCAAATATTCTATATTTTAAAAAAAAATGATTATGACAAAACATATGGTGAGAAGCCTTATTATAGTTACCAACTTTATATAGATGCAATATGGTATAATATGGTATGTAATCTTTTTTGTTGATCCAAACTTAAGATATTGACTAATATATTCATACTATCTGATATTTTTAATCATTATTTTACTTCATTCAATAAATTTTATTGATCAACAAATATCAAAATCAACGATTAAATATGGTTCCTAATATTAAATTTATCGTATTAATTTTGATATTTTAATCCATACTTCCGCATCTTTGGAAAGCTTCGAACTTCTGCATGATTTCAACACCGTCAAGATAACTGATAGGTGAGATTGATCGATTGAAGAAGTCTGGAATAGAATATAGTAAAAGTTGGACGTTGCCGCTTTATCCTCGGACCACGGCCTTTAACTCGGTCGGATCCCGACCCGGTCGAGCGGACCTCGACCTTAATGTATCTGGGCGAGGAACTAACTGCTGACCGTTTAGTGATAAATATATATATATATATCAATAAAATTGATATTCTTTGATTTATCCTTCTTCTGTTGCTATCTGAAAGGGCTCACGAGTGCCAACTTAGTTTCCGGCACTCTCCATGAAGATTCCGCTGCACCACTGCTACCGTTGCCAGATTTTTATGGTCATTCTTTGTACCTATTCATTGTATAGTCGTTGCGTTCCTAAATGAGCCTATTTGCTAATATTAGTCAGTCGTTCTGTGAATCAACCAGTGGGTTATTTCTCAGCTCTCTGATTTTGTTTGTGAAGTTTTCTTGGTACCTGATCATTTCTGTTATTGTTGTTGAGGACAATTGAATGATCATGATCTAGACCTGTTTGGTATTGTATTTGTTTTCTATTTATATTTTTAAAAAAATCAAGAGATGAAGTAAAAGGTATGTTTGATTAGGGATAGTAAATCGTATCGATAGATCATAAACAGATCAGATCAACTTAAAAAGTATAATAATTAATAAATTAATCTGAACCTGATCTGTTTATTAATTGGATTAGAAACCTAAACTTAACCTAAATAAATATTATATAGGTTATATCGCACAACTTGTTTAACTATAACTTGCATGACCCATATAACATATGTAACCCATATAATTTGTATAAAATTTATGCAATCTGTATAACTTATGTAATATATTCAATATTAATTTACTTATAAAGTAATTATGTATGAAAAATCATAACTAAAATACAAATAAAAAATTAAACATAAAATCTTTATATAAACATATAATCATCATCATAAAATAATAATTAATTAAAAAAATAGCAATAGCTTAGATAAACAAGTATAGTAGGTTATATTTGGATTGATGATTTAGGTTATACGAATTGATTCATTTAATAATTAAGTTAATTATTAAATGGCTCAATTTCAAGTTAACAGAATAACTTATGATTCGATTTATTTATTAGTCATCGAATCTATTTATGCTTAATTCAAATTTACTAACTTTTAATTATATTTATAAATTATGTTTAAAATTATCATTTATGCGTACGATTGAAGTTCTTGTTTTTTAAATTTTTTATTAAATCTTTAGAGCGTTAGATGATGGAAGATTTATTGCTTTCACACAGAAAAAGAGAGAGAAAATCAAGGAATAGCAGAAACTTTGCTCAACATAAAATTTGGACATCAACCTTCACGTTCATTAATTAGTAAGGAGCAAAAACATAGAACAAAGAACAATGATAATGCTTAAAAAAAGGGGGCCTTTCAGGTGGTGGTCGTTGGAGATGCAAAGGTGCGTTGCTTGGTTCCGATAACCAGCAGCAGAAAGTTAATCCCCGGGTATTCAGTGATTCTGTCTGGACGGCTGAGATGAGGGTAGGTTCTCTGCGCAGAATAGTAGGAGGCAGGAGGGACTCGTCGCTCTTGATTCTTAAAAGAAGCCCACCACCGACCTCTCGGTTCGTAGCAGCTGTCGTCCCGCACGTGTCCGCCCCATGGCCCTGCCCTCTCTTCCTTCCCACGCATGACTCGCACTTCAAAGAGACGGGTAAACCGCTGGGCCGCATCGCGCTCTCCGAGAAAGGGCTTCTTCGTTCTATCGGTAGCAGGAGCCAGCGAGCTGCAGCAAGACAAGGCCGTCTAGGGTTTGGATTCCGATGGCTTCTCATTCCCATCTGGACGATGTAAAGCATTCTCTTCGATCCCTATCCGATCTCTCTTTCTTTCATTATTTCTTCCCCCTTTCTTTTGTTTTTGTTTTTGTTTTTGTTTTGTTTTGTTTTTGTTTTTTTTTTTCAATTGGTAATTTGTGATTTTTAATGAATACAGGAAGATGATTTCGGCGGAGATTTTTGTGGAAGCCACAGCGGCGGCAGTCGCGCAGGTGTTGTATTTCCTTTCTATTATTTCTTTTATTTTTAGTTTGACAAGATCCTAGGTCTCTATCAATAATATATTGAATTAAAAGAAAGAGAAAATAGAAAACAGAGAAAGAAGAAGAGATAGTTTGATCACTTGAGGACCTTCAAAGACCTATAGGCTAATTAATTTGACATTATGATCCTAGGGCGCTGTACATATTCATAGGCAGGCACCTACAGATGACATGACTCCTAGGCAAACCAGATATCCTAAGATTATTGGACTAATCTTGAAAAACAAAGCAAAAAAAATAAGAAATCGAATCCTAGGAAAATGAGGAAATCTATGATTCCCCTGCCTTACCATCAACATTGCCCTCAAGGTTGGGCAGCAATAAAATTCTACACCATGTCTATTTGCCACAATCAAAAGGTTTGATGAGTAGCTTTTCAGGCATCTCTATTGATTTTGCTGATAATTCAACTTGAGTGATATAAAGAAGGTTACAGTGCCCATGCCATACTTCAAGCCTCCACTTGTACCCACATAATGAGATCAGCATCCCCAATATCAGATCTTTCATGGGGAACATTGATTCTTCTTCTACCATGATCACTGAATAGATCTTGATTTTTTTATTTTTTTTTTTTTGTCAGGTAGATTCTTTAATTGCTCTTTCAATGACTCAATGGTTTGGTCAACTTGTTGAAGATTTACCTGTGGCTTAATAGGCTTGGTGTCGAGTTCTTCAATTGAATCTTTAACTGTTTGGTCTTCAAATGATGCGCCCTTAATTTACAAAATTTCATTCAGGATTATCTTATTTTGCCTTTCTTGCATCCTTATCGCAATGACCTTTGCCCCTCCCAAAATCTTAGTTCTTCATACATATTCTGTGAAGTGTAAAAGGCTTTTTGGTTGTATCGAATCTCATCGATGAGCCCTTTTTCCTTCTACTTGTTCAAAAAAAATAGTTGCTTTTATAATGTGAGGTTGGCATGTTCTAGCCTCATATTCGATATCATGTTGAAGACTCTCTCAAACCAATTATGTGCACAATTAGTAGTCGCTCAAACCAAATTTAGTACTCTAGCATGGTAGTCGTTTGACAAATTCTTGCAAGCTCATCATTGATATTTTCATATTTAGAATTAATAAAATATTGAACCATACTGTCACTTAAAGATGCAATTTGTCAGGCATGATTGGTCACCATCTCCTTCAGTTCCACAAGTTGTTGATTCAATTAAGCAATTCATCCCTCAAACTAACCATCATATTGTTGCTGAGATAAACTCCTTGAAGTCATGTGGTAGGGCTTCGAATATTCATAGGATCATTGCTCTGATACCAAACTGATTGGACCCTAGGCCTCTATCAATTATATTTTGAAATAACAGAAAAAGAAAATAGAAGAGAGAGAGAAGAAATAGCTTGATCACTTCAAGAGGCCCTCCAAAAGTCTTTTTAGGCTAATTAATTTAACTAATCCATTTCTTGAGGTTGTGGCCCATAGGGCATTACATATTTATAGGCATTAATTATTTGTCCAAAAAGAATAAGGACATGACTCCTACGCAGACAATATATCGGAGATTGTTGGACTTATTTGAAAAAGGAAAGTAAAAATAAGAATTCTAATCATGAAAAAATAAGGAATTCTATATTTTTTTTCTATTTTTTCAGAGCTGCAGTCTGATATCTTCTTTTCCTTTTTTCTTGACTACTTGAACAATTACAGGTGATAAAAGAACTTTTGGAGATATTGATGAAGAGGAGGATGATGTATTTGGCCCTAAGAAGGTAACATAAAGCTGTTCCCGATTCTTTATATTTCTGCTTTCTAGTGAGTTTGGTGGAGTTTTGGGTCAGAAACCCTAGTGTAGTCTCTGGTTTGAACCATGATGCTTTGATATTAGAATCTTGAGATTTTAAACCAATGTCACTGCACTTTAAAAAGGTCCTGATCAATCTAAATTTACTTCAATGCATAAGAAATCGAGCTTTGATGTGAGACCTAGCTTTACCCAGAACAAAGAAATATATTCCTTGTAGAGAAGATATAGGTAGTGTAGGCTGTAAAATAGTCTGGAACCTGATGGATCCATTCAGGTTGTTCTTGTTCTTTCATGATTGTTTAAGTTTTCTGGCTGATTTGCTATGTGAAGAATCTGCATCAATTCCTCTTGGTTGGGTTTCACCATTTCTCCCTTATTTCATATGGAGAACATATATTTATCTGTAACTACCTTAGGGAACCTTCCAGTGGAGGAGAAAACAGCAAACTCTACAACATTTTACAAGGCCAGCTTGTTTCTTGTGGGGAGGGGCCGGGATAAAGGATAGACACAAGAAAAGAGGTTTGAGGACTTTTTTGGTATTTGATGCAGTGATTGTTGTTTGGTGATACTAAGGTGTTCTTGCACCTAAGCACTTTGCTCCTTGGAACTTTGATTTTGCATTGGATGCATTGGTAGTATCCCATTGACTCATGCTATAAGATGTGCTCTCTTATTTAAGCATATATGTCTAGGAATGTGAATTGTTCAGAGGGTTCATATTTATAAAGGGTCGCTAGAGTTATCATACAAGGGCACATACAATGCAACCACTGGGGATGCAATGAAGAAAAACAAGTACGCTTCCACTAGCTATCTCCAGAACCAAGGGATCTTTCTATCCGGTTAATGCATTGTCTTGTTCTCTGATGAATAGTCCATCAGATTTGTAATATGTGCTGGAATTTGAAATTTTGAGTTAATAAAACATCAGCATGGTCCTTCATAAACTTGCAAGGTGGCAGTGATACTTATCTCTTGACATGACATTGTTTGAAGTTACCTCCATTTTAAGGTGAGATTTTTTAGCATTCTTCATTGATAAAGCACGTATCACTCTCCTATCATCAAAAGCACTAGACATTCTATGAAGTTGAATTTATCTCCATCTTGTAAAACCAACTGTGGTGTCTGCCACCATTTAAACACACCTGACTCTGTATATCACCATATTTTTTTTTGTATTATTCAGAAATAATTGAAATATTTCCATACGTACTGTCCCTCTCCACTCAAATGTATAGATTTATAATTAGTTTATATTATAATCGAGAGTGACGATAGCTGAAACCTAATGCAATTCTATTTCAAGAAATGTTAAAAGATTAACTGCTTATCTAGAAAATTATGTAAAATGTTGAGAATGTCATTAGTGGAGACGATAAAGTAGCAACTAGCAAAACATCACCAAATAGAATGAATGGAAACTATGGATACCGTTAGTTGTTGATGATTAATTAAAAAGAATAATCAAAATAACACATTGAAAAGCCATAGCGAATGCAAGGCCAACTAGCTTAATCAGTCGTAGACATATGATATCTAACATAATATGTATGTCAATGAAAAACTCTGTTAAACTACATTTCAGTTCTACATATTTTAATTGCTTCTGATGCTGCCGGATGAAGTATTTCTTGGCTCCTGCATCCATCTCCCATATTGCTTCCGATGTTCATGTATTTAATACAATATCATCTATTTTGACATAAGAATTTGCATAAATGTTCTGATCAAAAGATGAAAATAAATAGGTCTGATGTGATATAAGGAAATTAAACTTCAATCTTGGATAAGTTGTTCATTTCCTCATAATGCAGGGAAAATCTAGGGCTGAAGAAAGTGGACCTGGTGCAGCAACGGGGATGATTTTGTCTCTTCGTGAAAGGCATGTGGGATTTTATTAATATAGAAATATTTAATGCCTCTTGTTAAATTGCTATAACAAAACCAGCCTTTGCTTTTTCATAATGCTTACATTAATTTGATTCTGCATTTTGTTTTCTCAGTCTGCAGAACTGTAAAGATAACCTTTCAACATGCCAGGTATGTGGTTACGTAGGAAAGGGAAAATAATATCTCATATTCTTAGAATTGGTATCCTTTCAATCTTGTCTCATTGATATATATATATATATATATATATATATATATATAAAGAGAGAGAGAGAGAGAGAGAGAGAGAGAGAGGATCCCCACTTAGATCCAATCAAGTATAGATTTGAATAATAAAAGTCCCATGTTGTTGATTTGAGTTGTTAGATGTGATTTACTAACTCTAAAATACGTAAACATTAAAAATCATGTAATTTAGATACTCGTGTACCATGCATCAAGCGGTCCAAAAAACATGTATTATTTCGTGTTATCTAAACTATCCAATTTTTAAACCACTTGATCCATGAGTTAGGGGTCTTCAAATCACATAATTTTTTGATGTTTAGCAATTTTAGAGATGGTGGATCACATCCAATAGCTCGAATCATCAATGCGGGACTCCTATATTTTCATGCGAACTTAATTGGATCTGACTGGATGGTCCACTCAAGTGTAGCCAAGTCAAGTGCACGCACGCTCTCTCCCTCTTTCTCTGTTTCTATCTATCTATCCATCCATTTATATATATATATATATATATATATATATATATAGAGAGAGAGAGAGAGAGAGAGAGAGAGAGAGAGAGCTGGACTTGGCTACACTTGCATGTAGCCCAGATCCAATTGCCCTTTCCACCCTTAGATCCATATGGATAATGAATCCCAAAGGTGGAAAAGGTGGGTTGGCTTCAAGATCCGTGTGAATCCAATGATGAAAAAGGCTATTGGATCTAGGCAGAGAGAGTTGCGTGCAGCCAAACCCTAGATCTTATCGCCCTTTCCACCCTTAGATCTGCATGGATCACGGATCTCAAGTTCGACTTTATATATATTATTGTTTTCTTTTTAAATATTTTACTGTCATAATTTCTATGAAAATTATATACTTAACAGAGGATTGATGTGCTTTTTAATTAGTTTAAAATTTTGATTGATTGCTTACTCAAAAGATGGAATGTAAGTTCTATCTTTGATTTTTTACATTGGTCTGTCCCATTCAGAACAACATTATTCCCATGTCATGTTTCATCATACATTTTATTTCATAAGCACTTGAACTGGTTTAGTGAGTATCTACATAACTTCTAAGATCCTGAGTTTATCTTCTTCTACATTATATGGTCTTATAGTGTATAATGTCATGAAGTGAGTTTTTTGTGCCTTCAAAACAAGAATATTATATGCAAAGACACGTCTGCTGGCGTACTAACATTTTCAAGTCAGAATTGGTCAGAAGTTCATATTTCATGAAATTTGCAATGAAGTCCCCTGTTCTGCAGGTCATATTTTTGTATCGATCATTATTGAAATGACTATATTGCATTTGTTTCAGGCAGATCTAGAAGCCGCAAAATCAGAGATTCAGAAGTGGCATTCTGCATTTCAGAATGGGCCAGCAACACCAGCAGGCACATCGTCAGGTTAACCCTTGCTTTGTTTTTTTTCCTTCATATGCAAGTTTGTTTCTTAAGTTTTGGGAAATGATAGATGTTGCTTTTGCCAATGTAGAACCTGGATTGGTGGTAACTTATCTCCAGAATTTGAAGTCTTCTGAGGAGTCCTTAAAAGAACAGGTTTGTTGTATGTTCATCCTAAAGTTGCCTAGCAAAAAGACTAATTGTGTCGTAGTGTATCATGCTTCAATGTTGCTTATTTCTTCTCAGTTGGAGAAAGCAAAGAAAAGGGAGGCCGCATTTATAGTTACTTTTGCAAAACGGGAGCAGGAAATTGCAGACTTGAAGGTAACTTTCTATATTGAATGCCTTTCAAGCGTCTTCTAGTGAGATTGACTATTTGTATTCATGCATAAAATATGTTCTGTTTTATCGAGGGAATGTTAAGCTATGTACATTCTCAATGGTTGTTATGCATTTTCATAATTAACTATCATCATATATCTAGTGTCTCTCAATTTGTCTTATCCTTTGTCATCCCTCCATCCAAGTTTTTAAATTTCGTGGGACAGAGATGTTCAAGTTTTTCCACAAAACGGGATGCCACATATTCCATCTCGTCCCGCCCTGATCCCTAACCCGATCAGATGCTTGGGATGTTTTTTTTCTTTAAAAAAATAGTTCTGAAGCTTTAATGTTTTATTTAATTTTTAAATATATTTGAACTTCAAAAATTATATTTTTATGATAAATTAAATATATTTAAAATTGACATTATAATGTATTATAACCAAGACAAGATGGGACGGGATGGTCAAGATCGATTTTGAAATTTTTCTGGAACAAGATGGGATGGCTGTCTCAATCTCTATCACGTCGAGTCTTGAATCACCGCCTCCATCCTCCCTATCCTACCAAAACAAAAAAGAAAGAAAATCCACTCACCCTGCAAAAACCAAAAGCAAAAAACACCACAATGCACGACAAGGAGAAATAAAATATTACTGCGCTGTTGAAAATAGGCATCAATGGCATTGATACTTGGCTTTTACAAAGTTGTCATGAGGTTGCAAGGAGCCTTGTGATTCTTGAACGGTCATGTGGCAGTGGGCATCTGTTAATCATATCAGCATAATTCCAGCCATCATGAGGCACTGCATGCCTCTTGCACCACCAAATGCTTAGGTAGCAGAAGGCAAATGACTTTATTTTTCACGTGCTATCTCTTAAATATCTTCACTCTATCACATCTCTAGCCACCCACCCTTCCTGCTGGCAGAAGTCCTCTTTTGTTTTTCTCATTTTATCATTTACTATTATCAGATTTTAAATCTTTGAGATTGTGAGCTAATTTTCCTAATCACAGAGGCTGCAAGAAAGAAAGTGTGCCCACTCCCTCAGTTTAGAATCCTACAAGCAGTCATTTATTTTGTTATTACTTTTCTTTATTTTTTTACAAATGAACTTTATTGGATATAATTTCAGATTTGCATCTTCTTTGCTATTGTCTAAATTTGCTAGTCAGCATGTTTGGGTATATGTTGTATAATAACTGTTCTTGAATTTCAAAATGGCTTGCCACGGCTATTAATTAAATCTTGTATTTTGTGCTGCTTGGCTATCTGACAAATGGCTTATGACAATCGCCTTGTTTATTTTGTATGACTGCTTTAAATAGTATTTCCTGATAGTCATTGTGTAGTTTATTCAGTTTGACTTCTTCTATGATAGTGGTTTGCTTATCATTATGCATTTTCTCGGGATATCTTTGACTGATAGAGTTACTATGTGGTAAAATTCCAGTCTGCAGTTCGGGATTTGAAGACACAACTGAGACCACCATCAATGCTGGTATCATGACATGAACAATTTTTTTCTCAGTTACTAAATCTCTGCTTACGTAGTGTAGGATGATATATGCTTTCCTACTCCTTGACTATCTCAAATGCATTCATCTGCCATGTTTCCTATGTTAATATCACACTTGATCTGGAATTATATGTATCCCGTTTAGATTTTCACACATAATATTAATATTTTAGAGCATTTAGATTTTGTCATATTACAATTAGCTCCCAAAAGTAGATTCTATGCTATTAAAGAGCTCAAAGAACATTCTATATTGTTGTGTATACACAGAGGTTATAACTTGTTGTGAGCTTGGCTGTATGACTTGTATGGTTATTTTTCTGGAATCATCCTAATGCTCCTGCTGTCTACTTTGGCAGACTAGGAGGTTATTACTTGATCCAGCAATACATGAGGAGTTTACACGTTTGAAGGTGCTTCGAAACTCTCAATAAGGAGACATCCTGTTTTCTATCTTCAATTGAATGCTAGCTTATGCTCTGGTTTGGCTAATGATATTTTCCTCCTCATAAATATGTTTTCGATACACTTTGCTGTTGAATATGTTTTCCAGTTGCACCAAGATGTCTTGTTTGAATCTTCAAGGGAAGATTGTACTGATGGGTCATATTTCCCTTTTGTTTTATGTACCAGAATTTGGTTGAAGAGAAAGAGAAAAAAATTAAGGAGTTGCAAGACAATGTTGCTGCTGTCAATTTTACTGCATCCAGCAAGCTGGGACAAATGTTGGTGGCCAAGTGTAGAACCTTACAGGAGGAAAATGAGGAGATTGGTGCAATGGCTTCTGAAGGAAAAGTAAGAATAATGATCTTGGCTTTTACCTAGGATACTTAACAATATTTTGAATATTATATGCCATCCCTTGTTTCTAGTTCTTTCTTCCATTTTTTACATCTAATTGTGTGTGTATGAGGTGCATGTTTTTTTCTATTGACCTGTAACTTCATTATTATTGAACATCATAGGAAAAATAAGGTTTTGGAGTAGTTCGGTCTAGTTCATGGAGGGGCTCGAAGTTCATGTTAATTGTTGTTAAAAACTATTAGGCGAATTTATTTGTTCATATTCTTCATATTTGCCCGAAGCAAATTCAGTTTCTGCTGAATCCATGATTCTCTCTCCATCTCCATGTGTGTGTGTGTGTGTGTGTGTGTGTGTGTGTGTGTGAGA
The DNA here is from genome assembly GCA_017589505.3 of Metroxylon sagu. NCBI lineage: Eukaryota > Viridiplantae > Streptophyta > Magnoliopsida > Arecales > Arecaceae > Metroxylon > Metroxylon sagu. The sequence goes on along the minus strand of JACVBY030000342.1, from coordinate 153,964 downwards.
GAGAGAGAGAGAGAGAGAGAGAGATTATGTGCGTGTATGCATTTCCAACTACTGCTTGTGGTGACTGGTGGTTTTGAATTTATAGATCCATGAGTTGGGAATGAAAATTGCTGTGCTAAAATCTCAAAATGCTGAGCTCAGAAACCAATTTGATGGTGAGTAATATGCTTAACTCTTTTCATTTATTATTGCTTTATTTATTGCTTTCTTCAAGTTGTCCATTTTTGTTCTCATTCAAAGGAGAAAGTGAGACTGGCTGAATATAGGTTTTCCCATGTGAAGATTATGAATCTTTCGTTACTGTAGATTTCTTTTTTCTCCCTCTCCTTGTCTTTGAGAATTAAAGCTGCCACTACATATGGTGCATATCCCTTAAATGTTAATCTTATCTTCTCTTTTGGCTCTCATTACCTGTAAATTCCATTTCTGTTTTAATCCTTGGAGCACTTTCCTTGCATGATTGGTTTGAATCCAACATTTATGAGGCTTTGTTCTTGGTCATTTATTACTTAAATTACCTCTCAAGTTTTGTCCCAAAGACATGGCAGGCTCTTTTTTTTTTTGCTGGAAAATACATGTCTAGCTTATGAATCGATTTCCAATCACTCTTATTAAGGGCTACCTCTTGCTGCTTAAATTACACATCTTTAATCAAGGTTTTTGATCTCGTGGGACAAAAGTGTCATGGTTTCCACGGAATGAGACGTCCCCTGTCTCATCCTGTCCCGATCCCTGATCCGGTTAAACATCTTAGCATTTGTATGGGATATATGTATATTTTTTTTTTTAAGTTACTTGTGAAACTTTAGTGTTTTATTTGATTTTTAAATATATTTGAACTTCAAAAGTTATATTTTTATGATAAATTAGATCTATTGAAAATTAACATTATAATATATTATGACCGAGACAGAACGGGATGAAACAGCTGAGATTGATCCTAGAATCTCTTTGGAACGAGACGGGACGACCGTCTCGGCCTTCATCTCAACTCGTACCGTCTCGGCCTCCATCTCACCGAGTTGAATCACTGCCTTTAGTCATCTGTCTTCAATTACAAGATTTTTTTATGATTACTTAACTCTGTTTGCAAGTCTTTTGGAAATTTTTTATGTTTAATATCTTTTTAATTCTTGCCTGCAGCTCTCTATAAACACATGGAAGGTGTAACAAATGACGTGGAGAGATCAAATGAAATGGTAATACATATAACACCTTGCCCATCAGAATAATAGATGATTGATAAAATTATTATTAAACTTATACTGCAAAATTATGGTTAACTGGAAGCTCCAGTCTTTAATCATGTGCTTCATTTGGACATGGTGACGCTGGAGAAGTTTTATGGGGCTCAACTTCCATCATCATGAATCAATTGTTTACTGCTGAAAGCCTTAAAACTGTATGGCATCCAATTTATTTGAGGCCTTTGCCATTCATTCCTATTCAGGGATGCATATGGTTTCACAGCTACCTTTGAGTAAAGATTTTGCACGAAATAATATATTATGATAAGAATGATTTGTGAATTGTGTGAATGGTGCATTACACTGGTACAATGATAGCAAGTCTTTCTAATCTCTGTGGTATGATAGCCAGAAGAAAAGAAATGTGCAAGCTAGACCTGGCACTTATATCTAACTACCTTACATTGTAGAGTTGTCACATGATGGCACGAACTTGCACCAGAAATATCTTACCTTTCAGGAGGGCTGCAAATCATTTTTCACTAAATATTCCAGCATATGATAATGAGTTTATCCATAGATGTATTTGTTCCTGTCTTCTCGGAAATCTTAGAATTTGATTTTCTTCAAAATTCTTGGTAAGTAATCTATGCTGTCTATGTGACATGATGACATTCTTTGATTACATTTTGAGAAAGGGAAGAGAATGCTTCCATCATCTCTCTTGACTAAGGTTAGACTAGTTCACAGTTCTTCTACAACTTTCTTGGGAAAAATCCTTAGCAGTCACAAGCCAAATATTGATTTGGATCCTAAGAGAAGGGCCTATGTTTATAAAGCTAGCCTCAAGCCTTAGAAAGCTGATGCCTTTGCTGCTCACATGAGAAGCGCACCCTCCAACACCAACCCCAAACAACCCCCTCCCCCTGTGCCCGTGCCCACCAAAAAAAAAAAAAAAAGAAAACAAAGGAAACCACACATAGGCACGAGAGAGAGAGAGAGAGAGAGAGAGGTACTGTCCATGTGTTGCTGATTAAGGCCCAGTGTTCTGAATTTGAAATTGAGAGGAAGACTTATCATGCATGGAGGTTGTGTAGAAGGATATAAGCTTAGAATAATATCAAAGATGATCAGGAATGAGAATGCTTAGCAAATGAGGATCTACAAAGCCGGTCGCAAATAGTTGAGGGAAAGTTTCTGATTCTAGAATTGAAACACTTTTTGTAAAAGCATTATGTGGTTGTTCATGTTCATATTTGATTGTCATTGGTTACTTCATAATCTATTTTCACAAATGAAGACAGAAAGAATGGCTATAATTGCAATAGCTATATGCTTAAAGGTGAAATAGATCTAACTGGTCAACTCAATGGTATAGGACTCTAACTTGCTTGCTAACAGATGTGATCTTAAATGTTGCATTTCAGGTATATATTTTACAAGAGAAGCTGGAAGCGAAGGACCATGAGCTGAAAAGGTTGAAGGAAATGCTATCCCAGAGAGAAACAACGCAGGAAAGAGACGAATTGGCTGACGAAAAGAAAGCAACCTATGATGTAGATTCTGCAGAAGTTGAGGCTTGAGATTCTTTACTTTTTATCCATTAAAGTGATGTATTCCAAAAGGGAATGGTAGAGATTTATTAAGAAACTAGTTATATCAAATCTTAAGTATCTATTGGTGGACCGGTGAGCTAATTGTCAAAGTAGCCAGATGATGAATTTCTGTTGGCTTCTTGTTTGCTAGTCACTGGTGGTTATTATTTGTGCTCTGCATGGATGGTTTTTCGTTAAAATTTTACCAATTCGCGAGAAGGTAATGTGAAGTACTTTACAATCCCCTCCGGCCCTTCCTTTTTCTAATAAGCAGAGAGAGCAATCCTGTTATCTTTCAGTGAATGTCACGTTATCGTCAAGGGGCTGAACGTGTGACTCTTGCATGTTCGCCAAGGTCCAAGGTAAGGTATTTAAGAAGCCCTTCATCTTTAGTGATTTAATTTTGCCTGAAATATTTTACAAACAAATCATTGCTAATTGAATCAACGGACAAGTAATTACTCATTTATTTTTCATTTATCCATGGAATACTCTTTGGATTTCGCATGATACCATGAATCACAATTGCGGGTGGTGTGTTCAGTGAGCTTGTTTCTCCTCTTCGCAGTAAACTATGGATTCTGAGATTCATGAAGGAGTTATTATGGTAATTTCATCATCTGAGCCTCAATTTTGCCTTGCCCTCCGATTGATCATGTTAAAAAATCACGTTTATTTTTTATTGACCAGAAAAGTCATGGCGTGATGGTTTGGTGGAAATAAATATTCCGTGCATGTTCTCACGTTATTTGTAATTCAAATCCATTTTTTTGGTTATATATATATATATAGAGAGAGAGAGAGTGTGTGTGTGAGTGGAAAGATAAATTTTGGCTACATTCGAATATAGCCAAGTTTAGGTTTCATCACTTTCTTTGCATTTGGATTTACATAGTTCATATATTTCAAAGTTGAAAAAAAAAGTAAAAAAGAGTAGCTTTAGGATTTGTGTGGATGTAAGGATGAGGAAGGTGATCGAATTCTGAATTTAGCTACATTCGAATGTAACCAAGTTTAATAGGTTTGACTACATTTGAATGAAGCCAAGTACAGGATTCAATCATCTTTTTCACTCTTGAATCCATATGAAATTCAGAGACCTTTCTTTTTTTTTTTACTTTTTTCATCTTTTTCACTCTTGAATCCATATAAATCCAGAGACCTTTATTTTTTTTTTACTTTTTTCATCTTTGAAATTTATGAACTATGTGATGTGAGAGGGGAGGAGGGGATGGACTTTTAGCTACATTTGAATGTAGCCAAGTCTACTTTTATATATATATCATCCAACCATTTGTATGGGGATCAATAAAAAATAAATTCTATAAGCTTTTCCATGTTTGAAGTTGATATGGCTTGTCAACTATATACCTTCTACCTTCTGTTAATTATTTCTGCAACCTAATTAAAGTTTGCTATCATGACCAAGTTCACATGCAATCTAAAAACTAGTAAATGTAAAATAAATGAAAAATATACATCAGGGTTGTTAGGTAAATTATCACATGCAATTTAAGAACTAGTAAATAAAAAATATATGCCTAGGATTAGGTAAATTATTAGATATATCGATTTGAGGAACTCAATTGGCTAAGCATAGTGATAATTCTTGTAACACAACTTAGAGATGTAACTTAATTCAGGGACAACCTGTTTAAAGTCGACGATAAGTGCATTAGAGGGAGGAAAGGACTGGCCAAAGGATGGATGGCGACCTTAGGGCATACATCACCATTTGATGGAGAATGTGTTGGAGGGAGGGGAGGGTTAGGCTGCAGGATGAATGGTGGCCTCAAGGCATACGTCATCATCCGATGGAGAATGTGTTGGAGGAAGGGGAGGGTTAGACTGGAGGATGAATGGCGGCTTCAGGGCATAGGTCACCATCCAATGGAGAATGTTTCATTGATGGTGAATAGAGAACCAACAAGAGCTCTTTCCACAATATGTTGAGAGGCATGGCTTAGGCATGACCTGGCTTTCTCATGCTCGTAGGATACAAGCATCATGGTACGGTTGCAGAGCAAAGTAATGCCATGCTCGGATGGTTTCACAAGAGATGTTTGGTAATGATTAATCAAATGAGTTGTGACCATATTGCATAGGGTCTTCGCTCGAGATCATACCTCAAGGACTACTTTATACATTCTTGATCTTTATAGGAGAGTGTAGAGGCAACAAGGGTTTAGTTGGGTAAGGGTGTGACCTATTTAAACAAGCAAGTCTTATGTTCATTTCAAGTGCAATAACTGAACATTCCAAGAGTAATGACTTGTGGGATCCATGGGACTCTATCAACCATGGAGTTAAGTGAGTTGAATGGATTCAATTGGCCTGTATGTCTTAAAGTTGGGCCAAGGATTTAGAATGTCCATGAGAGTTGTATCAAGGGGTGGATAATGCTAAGTAAATATGGCTGATCGGATATATTTACTTAATGGACAAGCTCAAATGCTAGTGTTATGACAGTGCATAGTATCATGCAAGAAGGCCGTGGATATAGCTATCAAAGCAGCATGGCTCTGGACCAATGGGGTTGAGGTAGTGTGCAACGGTGTGAACATGTCAAATATTATCGTGCAATGTAGCCGTAACGGGTAGACATTCTAAGGCTACAAGATTGGGATTGTGGTGTATAAGATATTAGAATGTTGTGAACAGCAAGGATCGAGGGAGCCCCAAGCGTCCATGATCAACCATGGCTTCGGGAGCTATGGGGGTTGCTGATTTAATGGTTTGGTTGAGCAGCATCGATGGAAGCATTTGTCGAAACCTTAAACAGTGCATCAGCATTGCATGGTCATGTCATATGAGTTTATGAGTTTGATTTATGGATAACAAAATGATACGATAGGGCAATGGATATGTCATGGCATGGGAATACTTTGTCGAAAATAGTTTCATAGTGCCATGAAATGGGAGTACCTTATTGGAAATAGTTTCATAGTGCTAAGACGCTGCAAAGGCAAAGTATTGAATTGATATTGATGCATAAATGTGGAGCATTCTTTAAGTATAGTCTAGCTATGGCATGAGAATGTGCACAAGCATTGCAGTTCAAAGGTCAGACATTTGAAAGTGTTGCATAAGTTCAGATCATCAACTTGATAAAGCATCAAAGTGCATATAACATACTAAAATACCATTGAAGCAGAAATTACACTCATCTCATGATAAGTGTTTAAAATCGATAGTAGATGCGTAGGAAAGAACGGCTGGGCTGAAGGATGAATGGTGGCCTTGAGTCATACATCACCATCTGATGGATTGATTGCTCTTTCCATAATATATCGAAAGGCAGACTCATTCACTATTGCTTTAATTTTCTACCTTTATTTTTTAAAAAATCAAAAAGAAAATAAACTAAATCTAAAGTGTATGATGAGAACATTTAAATTTTTTTGACTTTGTTCATAAAATTTTCTGAATTTTTTTTGCACCTATGACCTATTACTTTAGAGGTAAAGAAAAAGAGAAAAAAAAGAGAGAAAGAGAGAGTGACAAAAATAAAAAATAGCATAAGCTTTCATAAATGATATCTTCAACATTAACCATCAAATTGTATTTCACTAATTTGTTAGGGAACAAAAACATGAAAACAATGATGTCAAAAGACTCCTGAAACATTTGCTGTCCAAATGTTAATTTGATTTAAAGGTGTGTGTATCGAATTACATCAAGCCGGTAGCCAGGACAGACATAAACGACACCATTACTTACAGCAATAGGACCTCGCTCACTTCTCATCATGGTTAAAGAGAGGGGCGAACCATGTGAATATCAAAGCCAACAACTAAATATAGTGATTTTTTAGTACAGGGAACTTTCTAAAACCTCCAATAGTTGGTGAAAGGGTGCTACAAAATGTTCAAAGCCTGGACAGTCTATGGCAAGTTGACCTTCCACAAACAAGGCAGAAAGTAGGCTCCACCTCTCTGTATATAGCACTGAAGCGCAATGCAGAAGACAATGGGCAGTGAAACCGCACCAAATAAATTCACGCACAAATGGCAGTATCCGATGTCAATGCAACGGCCTATCAACAACTTGCACAATAAAATGGCAACAATGCCAAAAGCTTCACGTATCATAACCTGAGAATGGCGATAGACGAGAATTACCTATTAAGCTTCACTGCTTGGCTGGATTCCATCCTAAACCAGCATAGCCTTTGTTACCAACAGCTTGCAGCGGTTCCAAAATGCCCTTTGTGGTGCTCCCTAGAGCCTCTCCCTAAATAAATATCACAGAAAAGAAAAAAGAATTATTCAAGCTAACGAAACTATAGAAGTCATCCCTTTCCAACAACCAAATATCTAGGGCGCACACCGCCCCCCCCACCCCGCCCCCCAACCAAAAAAAAAAAAGAATATAAGTTCTCTTTTAAAAAGGACCATCACTGGATAATCTTTGGCCCTGGTTGGGTGGACCTTACATGCATATATGCATCCACAAGGACATACGTACATACATATATATGTATCTATATGTGTGCGTATTGCAAGAAATATAATAGAACGAAAAACTACCAGAGATCCGTTATGTAATAATCAAAAGACAGAATTGCGATCACATTTAGACCTTAAAGATGCATTTTTTTGAAACTTAGATATGGTACCATCCCAATTCATGAATCAGAGATGCACCGGGTAGCAGAAACTTGAGGCAACTCTTAAACATACTTGTTTCCAACCCATGCTTTCAAGAATCTTCCTAGCATAACTTCCACTTCCAAAAGATATGTCCATGGCTTCTGCTGCAGCTTCTTCCGCATCACAAGGCTGTGAAGGTGACCCCACCTCATGAAAATTGCTGTTCTCAACATTCTTTTGTCCTGGGCCTATACCAAAACCACCATGCAACATTCTTCTCTCAGCAGCTCTATCTCTATAAGCAAGATTCTGGCGCTGTAATCATGGCAGGCAGGCATGAGTATCTGTTAGTGCCTTAGAAGCCACATATTTAGGATCAAAGATGAATGATATAACATTGATAGACAACCATCATAGAAACTATCATAGACATAACCACATGTCCTAATTGACAATGCATAATAGAGTCACATACAACATTAAAACCCCCGTGGATACCCCACTATATTGCAGATATCATCACATGTTCTGATCATAAATGCATAACAGATCCATATCGCTTAGGCAAGAAATAGAACAAAAAAAAATGATTAAGCAAATAAGCAAGCAGGAAGCACAAAAGATGCATTTTTGAGACAACTAAGATGCATTACATTCATAACAAGTTTTAGATTGTTGATAAATTTACTAACAGTAGTTGAAGCCTCTAATTATGCATAACTTTTTAAGAGATCTTTAAGAAATGTCAACATTTTAAACCATTCATGGTTTACCTGGAATAAATGAATTGCATTCTTCAACAAATTAGGTGCTATGAAACATGTGTTCATCCTATTGTATAAACCAGCCCCAAATTATCACCATCATCATCTCACAAGTTAGACTATTTCTTGATGGGACTTGTGGCCTTGATAAGGCCCACTTTATAAAAATGGTCTATAAGACGTTTTTTGCAATTATAAAGAATCCTTGTTAAAACAGCAAATCACCTCCTTTATTGCAACAGGAACCTGATCAACAGAAGCAGGCAAATGATCTTGATTGGCTACATTTGCAATGTCAGATCCACAGATTGGATTTAGACTATGGTGCACACTTCTCTGCAGGTCAGTATATAAGTCGTGGAAGCCCCAGCCTTTAGTTGGGTTAGAAGAATCATACGTCGATATAGAAGCCAAGTATCTTGGGCTTGGGGTCCTCAACCTGTAGACTTTCCCCGAAAATTTAAAAAAAAAAAAAAAATTACAAACAGCAAAGTTAAAAAAAGAACAACGTTCCAAAACAGCATTTAATAATAATAAAAAAGAATGGATGGAAGCCAGATGGGAATCGCAGCCTCCCATCTTGAAAAAAAGTATAAATATTAGTGGCCAACTACCCCTGGGTGAGTTGGCTCAAAGACCTGCCTCTTAAAGTGAAGGTCGTGCTATTGCTTCTATGTGAGGCAGTTCTAGAAAATTTTCAAATACTTTCACAGCATTGTGGTTCGATGGTCTCACACATGCAAACATGTTTACCAAATAAACAACGGATTGAGAATTTCAACAAATCATATAATGAATAACCGCATGATGAAAAAGCCCCATTCTATTTCATGCAAAAACAATTCTAACCACAAAAACATATTTATATTGAAAGCAATAGTAACAGAATAATAGTGCCATCATTTGCAGTCATCAATATCTTCTTAGCACATTACCAAAGACAAATTATGGATGTAAATTTGGAGTCCAGAGTCCACTTATGTGGATAAGAGCAAGATTTATGCCCAAAAAGAATATTCGATTCATAGGTAAATCAATAACAGATATAACCATTCCTCATAATAAAAGTTGTAATTTGGTGTTATATTTCATATCTGATGTATCTACCCTGGCATAAACTTCAAAAAAGAAAAGGAAATAAAAATATCCAGCAGCCACATTCAAAACACTCCTTGGAAAGGTAAAGTGTTTGTAACTATTATGTTCATGAACACCAAATTGTATTTTACAGTTTTACCTTATAAAATTTTGATAAGTAACTGAAACTCCCTTTATCAAAAGAAAGGGAAGGTCAAGCAGATGCTTCTCAATGAAAAGTCAATAATTTAGCACTCATCAAATTTTTGACATGCTAATATTGAATCCATTGTCAACAAAATATATGAGAGAGAGAGAGAGAGAGAGAGAGAGAGACCTGATGCAACACCTACTAGATCCAGATGAACTGCACGAATGGCAGCAATTTTTAGAACACTACCACCAATCGGCACAGAAGGATGCAGCTTGCTGGAACGCCCGACCAATCTTCCTATCAGTTTAGCTATCCGATGTCTTTTCTTTGTGCGCTCTTTAACAATTTCCCAATCCCATAGATCAACCGTGGGAAAAAATGTTGAGCCCTTATCATCTAAGGATACAACTCGGCCATACCGAGCTTTCCAGTTTTCTTCATCACATGATGCATCTCGCTTTGGAAATAAAATTATTTAAGAGGGGAAAAAAATCTTTAGTCACATAGAAGGAAGGTTGTCACTTCTTGGGCAAGCAAAACATAAAATTCCCATTAACCAAGTTCTGGTCCGTATAACAAAATTATAGTTCCATTAGATGGAACAACAAATGCAAAAGGTTCCAAATGATTACTGTGCAACTTTATCTGAGGATGGTTGATCAGATTGTTCTTCGTAAGAGACCCGACTTCCCGATCAATAAAAACTTCCTTAAGTAGGGGTTCATCACATTATGCCTCTTCACGACAAGAGGTAGAAAAGTAAGTAGCGGTGGACTTGACAATTTTAGTTAAACTAATCGTTTGTTTGTAAAGTTGTTGATGAGCTCTCAACATTGACATCCGAAGTCAAATAACCAGACAAATATAGATTAATGAGTGTCTCTTCTAACCTGTAAAAAACAATTTGAACCCATCAATTAAATAACCCTATTGAAAGCAATCAATTTTATGTGAAATGCATTAGAAGGTTTCCAGAAGAGAACCACTCAGATGGTGGACTAGGAATTCCAGATTCATCACCAAAGTTGCATGCGCAGGCATATCTACCGGAAAAGAAAAGAAAAAGGACTATGTCATGGTTATTTGGGGTTAGAACATTGTAGTCCCATAAAGTAAAGGTGGCAAACTATCATGCCTAGATGCAGAGTTCCCAAGACAAGTGATTTCATCACAAAACATATTATATGAGCCAATATGTTATTCAAAGTGCACAATGCATAATTCAAAACTCGTTAATCTATTGTATAAAATTTTATGGACAATCAAAGATTTAGAATTGCAGAAAGTGGTGGTAAAGTAGCCTCGCTTAAAAGAGAATTAAACCATGCTTCAACAAGACCAAAGAACCTTTAGCAAGATGGATATGGAATTCAGCACCTAAAACATACATGCCTTGTCTCTCGTTGGCTTCACCGGGAGCAAGAGCCGTAGATTCAACAGCTTCAGTGCTCCTCATCCCGTTCCAATATGGACAAATTAAAGGAAATCATATACATAGCTTGCTAATATGACCAAAACCAATGTAAGTGAACCCCTGCCTTGTTGCATGACAATGGAACATATTTTCCATCTTCATATGTGTAGTAAAGACCATCTCTACCGCCGTAATACCATCCACATGGGGATCATGATAAAACCCACTACCGCAAAGACAATAAGCCAAAGCAAGGTAAGACCAATTAAAATGACTAAATGATGAATAAGAAATTGAATATTGGATGCGCAAAAATCAGTAGATAAACTAAATGAAAATGACAAGCATAGAAGTAAGCTAAGATACTGAACCCTGAGGGGCACATGTGAGAATGGATGAACAGTCTCATTATGCATCAAGCTAATTTTTATAGTCAAAAGACACAAATCCAATCAGCCACTACACAACGACCGTGGTATCTCATAGGTAGCAGCTTCATATAAAACATTAGTTGATGAAGGATCCATTGGATGTGTATAAGACACTCCCTTTATAAAAGAAAACCCTAAAAAGCCCAAAGGACAAAGTGACTCTTTCTATGATATTTTAGATTAATGAACCTTCCATTTTTTTGGTTGATTGATGTTGCCTTGTAAAGAACCGCAATTCCCTATATCAAGTCTTGCCTACTTTTCACTTTGTTTAGACTCGTTCCAAGTCTAGCTAAGTTTTGCTTGGCTTGCTTCTTGATTGTAAATTCCTAGTAAATTTTGGTTTCTACAAATGTGCCTCCCGACTCTTGTAGTTAGGTCCTTTTCAAGCCAAAAGCTGCCTTCGCTAGAAATTCACCATCAATCGAAAAGGGGCCGACAGCAGGTAGAAAGCTAATCTAGAAACTTGTAAATTCCAATGTTTCACACTATGAATCATATGGCAGATTCCGTACGTCTAGAATAAGAACTCGCAAGCTAAGTTTATTAGTGTCACAAACTCGCTGAAAACATGTATCGATATATCACATGCATGCACTGTTTGCTTGTATATATTTATAAATCAAGCTAACCATGCCTTCATGTTCTCATTATACGGAGTCATTGATGAAGCTAAACATGTTTGTTGCATTATTATTATTATTATTATTATTATTATTTTCTACACTATGATCACTGCCTGATCCCACCTTCATGTCTTCTTGTCTTCATCACTTCTACAACAACATCAAATCTGCTCATTAATTAAATCATAAATGTGTTGTCTATTTTTATCACCACCTTTCCTCATTGTTTCGTAATCGCATTTCCATTCCGTGAGCAATTCCACCATCCTCATTCATGGTGTATGAAATATGTACGAAATTCCTTTTCTTTTCTCCCTTGATGCTGCTAGCCTGCAAATACCCCGCTCTTATTTGCAACGAGAATCCATAAAAGATCATCGAGCAACCAATGCTCGCCATCTCGGTACCAAACCCGTACCGGTACTATATTGGTATATATGTTATGCATTGGACAGTATATACATGGGAGGACTATATCCTAAGAATCTTCTTCCCTTTTTTTTTTTTTCCAATTAACTTCCTGGTTCTCCATTAATAATTTTTGGTACCAGTTAAAATCATGAAAAAAGACTTTGCTCTTGTTTTGCTTCTTTGGGTACAAGCACCTCTAATCGAATCACTAAACGATCCTAATTTCTTATCAGATTCACCGAAAAAATAAGGGACAATGCCACTCTAACCCGAATCATTTACCGAGAATTGCGAAATAGACGCCATCGATGGAACATTAGAAAAAGAATTCCAAACCCTACCCTATATCGAGGACAGGAATTCGACCTAAAAAACAAAAAAGAAAAGAAAAGCCATAAAGTTCCAAAGAGAAGGGAGTCATCCTCTCCAACCAACCAACCAACCTGGCGTGGTAGTAAAGCTTCGATTCTTCGTCCCACTCGAAGGAGCAAGCCGCCCTCCCGCGCGCGGCTCTCCTCCGCCATCTCTCCGAGACCACAAAACACGCCCCGCTCTCTCAGCCGCCACGGCTTGCAAATTGACAAGAGCCGAGACTAAGCCTCGTGAGCCCAATAACAATGAAACGTATGTAACAATAAATAATAAATAAAAGAACAACTCACTTGCATGCAAAGGCATTAAGGTCGTCTCGGCCGAGCACAATGGGAGATAGGCTCTAATGTTTGTGATGGTGAACATATAACCCATGGCCCAACCCAATCCAACCCAGCCCAACCCAACGAGAGGAGGCCATTGGAGAGGTCGCACTTGCGGTTCGTGACATAACCAGTAGAAATATCGGACCCTATTATGCTTGTGCTTTCCAGTATTTTGTGAGAATAATAATATATGTCCAGCAGAATAACCGATTCGAATCAATTCAAGTCCCTGGGTTTTCTAGTGAAAAAGCGATAGGTTTTTGTAGATAAATTAGCAATCCAATCATGGTAATGACTGCTCATAATTCTAGTTGTGCTAGCGAATTCTAAATGACATCTTATTATATTTATTTTGTTTTTTTTTTCCTTGTCATTTATTAATGGCACGTTTTCAATGAAAACAATAATTTGATGCACCTCAATGTTCATTATCACACCTTGCAAATAAAAGAGAAAGGATGTATTTTGGCTCTTTTATTTATTTAGCTAGTGTCAAAACTTGATTAAGGCTCATTTGATTTAATGCTGGAATCGAAATCGAAATTAAAATTAGATTCTATTAGAATCGGAATGGAAGATGGCACTGGATGAGAAGATGAGAGAGAAAGGATGAGTAAGAAAGGTTAGAGTGACTTAGAAGAGGAGAAGAAAAAGTAAGTAAAAAGGTATAATGTAATGAGAATCGAATTGTAATTTTATTCAAACAAATATTCAAAAGTCCTATTTTCATAAATTTAAAGATTTAAGAGAACTGTAATAATTATATACATATAACCCTATTTTTGTATAAATATGCTTATTACTTATATATATATATATATATACACACACACACACACACACACACATCATTGAGTTGAGCTGCACAAAAGGCAGCAATCTCCTAAAATTTTTTATTTTCAACATTTGATTACAAATCACGTGATTTACTTGTCAAAAGCTTGACCAATTTGATAAATTGATGCTTTCTAACGGTTGATTGGGGGCATCATTTTCAATGCAAATGATATTTTTGTATACATGGATGTGACTTTAATTTTTATTAATTTTTTATTAAAATATTTATAAATTAAAGAGAAAAGGCTGCATAATTTTAGACTATTAACTACTTCCTATCCTACTGCTACACCATCATCTTGCTTAAGTAGCATCGATGCACCATGATAGCACCATAGCCATGTATACCTAATATCCATTAACCACAAGTATGCTCATAATTACAAATATTTAGACAAATTGTGGGCTTCCATATAGTTTAAAAATTTTATTCAATAATTATTACAATGTCATTGTAGTTATTTCCATAATTATTTTAAAATCTTTCAGAAATTAAATCTTAAATAAATTCTTGATTATTTTAAGAAAATTTGATCCCATCCTTTGAAAAGCATTTTTTTTTTAAAAAAAAAAGTTTAGTGTTTTCGATATGAATGGATTATATAAGTCAATGTCAATGAATAGAATATAGCATAAGCCAACCTCGGTGACAATTGCAGTAGCATCATTCTAAACACATATGTGCTAAAAAGTTTGACTCATATTGTTAAATCAACCTTGATTAATATGATCCAAAACATTAAGGATGCATTCTTCACCTTCTTTTGAGGGTATTTGATATGAAATTAATATTTTTCCGAGAGATAATCTCTCAAGAAAAATTATGGGAATAGAATAATATGAGTTAAAAGCAAAAATTATTTAAGAGATAAAAAAAAAGGCCAAAACATTATGACTAATAAAATATTAAATAATTTCATCATGTACTCAATAATAAATAATCATAAGAGTTGTAGCATAGTTGGGTATAGAACCAATCCATTTTCTTTCGCTCTCTTCCCTCACATTGTTACCAGCTCCTCTCATTATCCCTTTCATTCCTACCTAAGTTATTCTATTCCTCTTTTATATTAATTTTATTCCAAATATAATTAATAATTACATTTGTAATATTTTGCCATACATTTATAAATGCAACCAAATATGGTTAAGAGGAAAACCTTTATATACTTAAAATTTACATAAAAAAATGTTACTTATGTAATTTTTCATCTTTTATTTTTTTAATCTCTTATTAAACACTCCTTTAGTGTATAAAAGAACCATTCGA
The DNA here is from genome assembly GCA_017589505.3 of Metroxylon sagu. Classification (NCBI taxonomy): domain Eukaryota; kingdom Viridiplantae; phylum Streptophyta; class Magnoliopsida; order Arecales; family Arecaceae; genus Metroxylon; species Metroxylon sagu. The sequence continues at coordinate 138,908 of JACVBY030000342.1, read as the reverse complement.
TGCTTCAATTATGTAAAGAGCTAAAGAAGAAGCTTCCTACGTGGACATGAAGGGATTCAAATTATTATCCAAATAGGATGGCTAATACTTATTGTTAAGTTGAAGTTATATGACACTAACTAGATGAAACTGAGGATGGTAATCAAATCAGATCAGATATTATTTAGGTCAAAAATTTATCATCTGAGCATGATCTGTTTGTTAAATAGACAATCCAACTCTATCTGCATAATTTATTTATCAAATAGATAAAATCAAATTAAATGAATTAAACAAATTAAGTGAATTTTTAATAGATTAAATGGATTTAAAACATGTTAAGTGAGTTAGGAAAAGAAGTTAAGTATATTTTTAAACAAGTTAAGTATGTTGTTTGCATAGATTAAACAAGCCAATTCATGATCCAACTTCATTATTAGGTAAGTCAAAATAGATTAAATATATCATAGATCTAAATCCGAACCTGAATTATTTAATAAATAGATCTCGTTGTATTGACATATTTTGATCTAAATTCATTTCAATTGAATTTGAATGTATTTAAAATGGTTATCATGGATCAGGTTGGAAAGTTGGATCGTGAATTATTGTTGGTCCGCAAGGTTGGAGGAACAAATATGTCGTAGAATCCGATCCTACTTGAAGGGGTGGAGCTATTTGCAGTACTACATGCTCCAAGCCAAGACGCTCAAGCTATTAAAATTAGAAGACAAAGTAGACATTAATCTAGATCCATTTGACTACGAGCTCCTTAACCGTGTCGCTGTGAAGGTCTTGCCTTCTAAGAAGTCAAAATACTATTTGCACCGATCGTGGGCAAGGCAAGTGAAATGAAGGCCTTCTCATCCATGAGGCCACCACCTACCGTCAATATTAGATTCGCCCGGCCAAAGTCCCGGCGAGTCATCTATTTGTAAATAAATATCATCTATTTTGCATTAGCTCAAAGATCAAGGGTTTGATACTCCAGGAAATATATGTGAGAAAAAAAAAATTTCTCATGAAAAAGAATTTAAAAAAAATAAAATTAAAGTTAAATTCATCTAAACATAAAAAAGAGTGATTAACTTGGCTATATTCGAATAGATCTCATCTTAAATTTGGTTAGAATAAATTATATAAACAAGCTTTGATTCATCAATATAAAATCTTATTATCTAAACTAAAATAGATCATATTTTAAGTAAAATCTACTTAAATATGGTTATGTAAATCTTTTTTTTATGTATAATTATTTCTTTTAACTTATAGTGAAAATAATAAGTAGAGTATTTATATGAAACTTTATTACAAAGAGAAAATTTTTTTCTTTTTTTAAAAAAATTTCTTTCATAGCTCTTGGTTACATTGATCCTTAGATAACATAAGAAACATGTACACCTTTTACAGATACAATTTATTATATTTTTTAATTATTATTCATAACATTGCATTTTGAGTGTATTAAGAAATTTTTAAAAAATAGTTTAATAATGTAGCAAATAATTTGTTCGATATCTACATTATATTCAAAATACGACCAGATATCCAATCTCTTTTATATCTATGGATGTAAGGATTTAAATCGGGCTTGGATTTGGATCCAGTTATGTTCGGTCTGAAGATGGATAGGGACAAATCGGATTCGTACCCGATAAGCTGATGCCATTTGGTGGAAACCCATTGGATTTGGATTCTTCATTCACGGGTCATCATACCAAAATCTCTTTGGATTATTATTGTTCGGCAAAAAATCTCTCTCTCTCTCTCTCTCTCTCTCTCTCTCCTGTGCTTTCCTTCTCCAAAGAAGATCGTAAAACCCTTGACGGCATAATTCTCCGAGGTTGGTCGATTTACTTTATATTTTTATCGAAAGTTTCTCCTTCGGATCCGATGAACCCGTCGGAGTTCATGGACAAGCAAATCCTAGGGTTGTCAGGATCGAACACCTCCCAACCCCGAGAATCTCCGAGAATCCCTGAAACTTTTCACCTCCTGTGCCAATCTTCCGACGGATCTTGTGCCAATCTTCCAACGGAACGTCCGCGTGCTTGCCAAAAACACAAGAATGCCTCCCGACCTCGAGAATCCCCGAGAATCCCCAAAACTTTTTAGGGTTTTTAAGGGTTTTTAAGGTTTTTAAGGGTTTTTAAGGGTTTTAGGGTTTAGGGTTTTAGGGTTTTAGGGTTTAGGGGTTTTAGGGGGTTAGGGGTTAGGGGTTAGGGGGTTAGGGTTTAGGGTTTACGGTTTAGGGTTTAGGGTTTTAGGGTTTTAGGTTTTTTAGGGTTTTTAGGTTTTAGGTTTTTTTAGGGTTTAGGTTTTTTAAGGTTTTTAGGGTTTTTAGGGTTTTAGGGTTTAGGGTTTAGGGTTTAGGGTTTTAGGGGTTAGGGTTTAGGGTTTTAGGGTTTTAAGGTTTTAGGGTTTAGGATTTTAGGGTTTTAGGGTTTAGGGTTTGGGGTTTGGGGTTTAGGGTTTTTAGTGTTTTGGGGTTTTGAGGGGTTTAGGGTTTAGGTTTTAGAGGGTTTTAGGTTTAGGGTTAGGGGGTTAGGGGTTAGGGTTTGAGGATTTAGGGTTCAGGTTTAGGTATAGGGTTTTAGGGTTTAGGTTTTAGGTTTTAGGTTTTAGGGGTTAGGTTAGGGTTTAGGGTTTTAGGCCTTAGGCTCAGGCCCCAGGGCCCAGGCCCCAGGCCCCAGGTCAGGGCTCAGTGGCCCAGGCTCTCAGGGCTCAGGGCCCCAGGCCCTTTTAGGCCTTGGGGCCTTGGGGCTCAGGGCTCAGGGCCTCAGGCCCAGAGCCTCAGTGGCCTTTTAGGGCTCAGGCCTTCAGGTTTTTAGGCTCAGGCTCAGGCTCAGGGCCAGGGCCCCAGGCCTTTGTGGCCCCAGGCCCCAGGCCTTAGGCTCAGGCTTTAGGCTCAGGCTCAGGGCCAGGCTTCAGGCTCAGGAGGCCCAGGGCCCAGGCCCCAGGCCTTGAGGCCGGGCGGTCAGTGGCCCAGGCCCAGGCTCAGGGCCCAGGACCCCAGGCCCCAGGCCTCTCAGGCTCTCAGGCCTTTTCAGGCCTTGGGCTCAGGCCTTTGGCTGCCCAGGCTCCAGGCCCCAGGCTCAGGCCCAGGCTCAGGCCCAGGCCTTGGGCCAGGCTCAGGGCCCAGGTCAGTGGCCCAGGCCCGAGGCCCCAGGCTCAGGCCCCAGGCCTGGGCTGCCCGGGAGCCTGGGGCCTGGGGGCTCAGGGCCTCTCAACCCTGGCCCCAGGCTCAGTGGCCCAGGCTCCCAGGCCCTCAGGACTCAGGGTCAGTGGCCCAGGCCCAGGCCTTGTGGCCCAGGCCCAGGCCCCAGGCCCCAGGCTCCCAGGCCCAGGCCCAGGACCCTGGGGCTCTGGGCCCCAGGCCCCAGGCTCAGGCCCCAGGCCCCAGGCTCCAGGCCTTGGCCCTGGGCCCAGGCCCAGGCCTCAGCGGTCAGGGCCCAGGGCCCCAGGCCTCAGGGCCCCAGGCCCCAGGCCCTTGGGGCCCTGGGTGGCCCCAGGCCTCAGGGCTCAGGCTCAGGCCCAGGCCCCAGGCCTCAGGCTCAGGCTCCCAGGCTCAGGCCCAGGCCCCAGGCCCACGGCCCCAGGCCGGGCGGTCACGGGCCTGGCGGCTCAGGCCCTTGGCGGGCCTTGGCGGCTCAGGCTCAGGCTCAGGCCCCAGGCCCCAGGCTCAGGCTCAGGGCTCAGGCTCAGGCTCAGGCCTTGGGCCTCAGGCTCAGGCCTTGAGGCCCTGGGGGGCCCTGGGGCCCTGGGGCCTTGGCTCTCAGGCTCTTGTCAGGCTCTTGGCCCCAGGGCTCAGGCCCAGGCTCAGGCTCCCAGGACCTTAGGCCTGAGGGTCAGCGGTCCGAGGTCAAGGGTCGAGGGCGAGGGCCTGAGTGGCCTTAGGCCCAGGCCGGGCGGCTCCAGGCCCAGGCTCCTAGGCTTCCAGGCTCAGGCCCAGGCCCAGGGCTCAGGCTCAGGGCCCCAGGCCTGGCAGGACCTTGGGCTCCTGGCCTTGGCTCTCAGGACCTTGGGGCTCAGGCCTTCAGGACCTCCAGGCCCCAGGCTCCCAGGCTCATGGCCTAGGCCTTGGGCCCTCAGGCTCAGGGCTCAGGCTCCCAGGCTCAGGCTCAAGGCCCAGGCTCAGGCCTCAAGGGCCTGGCGGCCCAGGCCCAGGACCCCAGGCCCTTGGGCCTCAGGCTCAGGCTCAGGGCCTGGGGGCCTGGCCTGGCCTTTGTGTCCTCAGGGCCTAGGCTCAGGCTCAGGCCCAGAGGCCCAGGGCTCAGGCTCAGGGCCCAGGCTCAGGCTCAGGCCCAGGCTCAGGCTCCCAGGCCCAGGCCTCAGGCTCCCAGGCCTTGGGGCCTGGCCAGGGCCTGGGGGCTCTCAGGCCTTGGGCCCTGGGGCCTGGGCCTGGGCCCTCAGGGCCTCCAGGCCCAGGGCCTGGGCTGCCCAGGCTCAGGCTCAGGCCCAGGCTCAGGGCCTTAGGCTCAGGGTCAGTGGCCCTGGGCACCCAGGCTCAGGGTCAGGGCTCAGGGCCTTGGCTCTCGGGCCTTGGGTCCAGGGCCTTAGGCCTTTGGGTCCAGGGTCCCCAGGGCCCCAGGCCTCAGGGTCCCCAGGCTCCAGGTCCAGGGTCCCCAGGGTCCCCAGGGTCCCAGGTCCCCAGGCTCAGGCCTTAGGCCTTCGACCTTAGGCCTGGGGCTCAGTGGCCTGGGCTCAGGGCTCAGGCTCCAGGCCTGGCGGCCCCAGGCCTTGCCTGCAGGCTGGCGGCCTGGCGGCCGGGCGGCTCGGCGGCCGGGCGGCTCAGGCTCAGGCCCAGGCACCCAGGCCTGGGGGCCCCAGGCCCCAGGCTCAGGCCCAGGCTCCAGGCTCTCAGGCCCAGGCTCAGGCTCAGTGGCTCAGGCCCAGGCTCAGGCTCAGGCTCCCAGGCCCCAGGCCCCAGGCCCTCAGGCCTTGGCCGCTCAGGCCCAGGGCTCAGGGCCCAGGGCCCAGGGCTCAGTGGCCTCAGGCTCTCAGGCCCAGGCCTGGCGGCCGGGCGGTCAGGCTCTCAGGCCTTTGACCCTCAGGCCCAGGCCTTAGGCTCAGGCCCAGGCTCAGGCTCAGGCCTCAGGCCTTGGGCGGCCTCAGGGCCTCAGGGCTCAGGCCCAGGCCTCAGGCCAGGGCTCAGGGGCTCAGGCTCAGGCTCAGGCTCAGGCTCAGGCCCCAGGTCCCCAGGGTCCCCAGGCTCAGGCCTCAGGGCCCAGGGCCTTGGGCCTGGGGGCTCCAGGCTCCAGGCTCAGGCCTCAGGCCTTGCTCTCAGGCTCAGGACCTTGGGCTCAGGCCCAGGCTCCGTGCCTTGGGCTCAGGGCCCAGGACCTCAGGCCCAGGCTCTCAGGCCTTGGCTCAGGCCCAGGCTCAGGGCTCAGGCCTCAGGCCCAGGCTCAGTGGGCTCAGGCTCCCAGGCCTCAGGGCTCAGGCCCAGGCTCAGGGCTCAGGCCTTGGCCTCAGGCTCTCAGGCTCAGGCTCAGGGTCAGTGGCTCAGGGCCTTGGGCTCCAGGGCCCCAGGCTCAGGCCCAGGCTCAGGCCCAGGGCCCAGGCCCAGGGCTCAGGGCCCCAGGCCCCAGGCCCAGGGCTCAGGCTCAGGCCCAGGCTCAGGCTCAGGGCTCAGGCCTGGGCGGGCTCAGGCTCAGGCCCAGGCTCAGGCTCAGGCCTCAGGCTCAGGCCTCCAGGGCTCAGGCTGGGCCCAGGCTCCCAGGCCCCAGGGCTCACGGCCCTCAGGCCTTGGGGCCCAGGCCCCAGGCTCTCAGGTGGCCCAGGGCTCAGGCCCAGGCTCAGGGCCAGGGGTCAGGCTCAGGCTCAGGGCCCCTGGGGCCTTGGGCTCCCAGGCTCCCAGGCTCAGCCTCAGGCCCAGGCTCAGGGCTCAGGGCCCAGTGGCCCTGGGGCTCAGGCCCAGGCCCCAGGCTCTCAGGCTCAGGCCCAGGCTCTCAGGCTCTCAGGCTCCAGGCCCAGGCCCCAGGCCCTCAGGGCCCAGGCCCAGGCCCAGGCCTTGGCGGGCTCAGGCTCAGGGCTCCCAGGCTCAGGCCCAGGCTCAGGGGCCTGGGGCCCCTGGGGCTCAGGCTCAGGCTCAGGGCCTGGGGCCCTGGGCCCAGGCCCAGGCTCAGTGGCCCCAGGCCCTGGGGCCCAGGCCCAAGGCTCAGGCCCAGGCTCAGGCTCAGTGGGCCTGGCGGCCTGGCCGGCGGCTCAGGCCTTGGGGCTCAGGCTCTCAGGCCTCAGGGGCCTTCAGTGGCCCAGGCTCAGGCTCAGGGCCCAGGCCCCCAGGCTCCGGGGCTCAGGCTCTCAGGCCTTGGGGGCCCAGGCTCCCAGGCCCAGTGGCTCAGGGCCCAGGCCTGGCTCAGGCTCAGGCTCAGGGCTCCTGGGGGCCCAGGCTCCCAGGCCTTAGGCCTGGGGCTCAGGCCCAGGCCCAGGCTCAGGCTCAGTGGCCCTGGGGCCCAGGCCTTGCTGCCTTGTGGCCTCAGGCTCAGGCCCAGGCCTCAGGCTCTCAGGGCCCCAGGCTCTCAGGCCCCAGGCCCCAGGGCCAGGCCTCAGGGCCCAGGCCCAGGCTCAGTGGCCCAGGCCTCAGGGCCTTAGGCTCAGGGCTCAGGCCTCAGGGGGCCTGGGGCCTTGGGGCTCAGGCCCAGGCTCAGGGCCTGTGGCCCAGGGGCTCAGGTGGCTCAGGGCCCAGGCCCTGGGCGGGGCCTGGGCGGCCTGGGGGCCAGGGCCTTAGGGCTCAGGGCCGGGCGGCTCAGGGGCCCGTGCTCAGGCTCAGGCTCAGGCCCAGGCTCTCAGGACCTCAGGCTCCGTGCCCTTAGGTCCAGGCTGTGGCCCAGGCTCAGGCCCAGGCCTTGCCCTCAGCAGGCCTCAGGCTCAGGCCTTGGGCTCAGGTCCGTGTCCGTGGGCTCAGGCTCTCAGGCCCAGGGCTCAGGGGCTCAGGCTCTAGGCCTCAGGCCCAGGGCCCAGGCCTTGGTGGCTCAGGCCCAGGCTCAGGGCTCTCAGGCTCAGGGCCTTAGGCTCAGGCCTTGGGCCCCAGGGCCCCAGGGCAGGGCTCAGGCCTCAGGCTCAGGCTCAGGCTCAGGCCTTGGCTGCTCTCAGGGCCCAGGGCTCAGGGCTCAGGGCCCAGGCTCAGGCTCCAGGCTCTTAGGCTCAGGCTCAGGCCTCAGGCCTTTGGTGCCCAGGGCCCAGGGCTCAGGCTCAGGCCCAGGCCCTGGGCCCAGGGGCCTGGGCTCAGGCTCCAGTGTCAGTGGCCCAGGGCCCAGGCTCAGGCTCAGGCTCAGGCCTGGCGGCCAGGCCCAGGGGGCCCCTCAGGCCCTGGGCCTTGGCTCCTGCCCTGGGCTCTCAGGCCTCCAGGCTCCCAGGCCCTTAGGCCCAGGCTCAGGCCCAGGCCTAGGCCCAGGCTCAGGCCTTGGCTCCCAGGCCTTGTCAGGCCCAGGCCTTGGGCCTTGCCTGGGCTCAGGCTCCCAGGCCTGGCGGCCCAGGCCTCAGGCCCCAGGCTCAGGGCTCAGGCTCAGTGGCCCAGGCCCAGGCCTCAGGCCTGGGCCCAGGGCCCTGGGGGCCCCAGGACCCCAGGCTCAGGCCCAGGGCCCAGGCTCAGGGCCCAGGCTCAGGCCCAGGCTCAGGCTCAGGCTCTCGGGCTCTCAGGCCCAGGGCTCAGTGTCCAGGCCTGGGGGCCTGGGCTCAGGGCCCAGGCCCAGGCTCAGGCTCAGGCTCAGGGGCTCAGGCTCCGTGCTCAGGCTGCCCAGTGGCCCAGGGGCCCTCAGCCCAGGCCCTGGGCTCCTGGGGCCTTGGGCCCTGTGGCCCTGGGGCCTGGGGCCTGGGCTCTCAGGCTCTCAGGCTCAGGCCCTCAGGCTCAGGGCTCAGGCTCAGGCCCTTGTGGGCTCAGGCCTTTTGGGCTCCTTGGCGGCTCTCAGGCCCAGGCCCAGGCCCCAGGCCCCAGGCCTGGCGGGCCTCAGGCCTGGCGGCCGGGCTCCAGGCCCAGGCCCAGGCTCCCAGGCCCTTGGCCCCAGGCCTCAGGCTCTCCCTTGGCCTCAGGCCCAGGGCTCAGGCCTCAGGCTCTCAGGCTCCCAGGCTCAGGCTCAGGCTCAGGCCCAGGCTCAGGGCTCAGGCCAGGGCTCAGGGGCTCAGGCCCCAGGCTCAGGCCTTGGCTCTCAGGCTCCAGGAGGCCCTGGGGCCTGGGGCCCAGGCTCTCAGAGCCCTGGGAGCCTTGTGGCTCAGGCTCAGGCTCAGGCTCAGTGGCCCAGGCTCAGGGCCAGGGGTCAGGGCTCAGGGCCAGGCCCCAGGCCTTGGTGGCTCAGGCCCAGGCTCCCAGGCCCCAGGCCTTGTGTCAGGCCCAGGCCTCAGGCTCCCAGGCCCCAGGCCCCAGGCTCAGGCCCAGGCTCAGGCTCAGGCCCCAGGCTCAGGCCCAGGGCTCCCAGGCTCTCAGGGCCCAGGCCCCAGGCCCTGGGGCCCTGGGCCCAGGGCCAGGGTCAGGGCTCAGTGGCTCAGGCTCAGAGCCCCAGGCCTCAGGCCCAGGCTCTCAGGCCTCAGGCCCAGGGCCTTGTGGCCCAGGGCCAGGCCCCAGGCTCAGGCCCCAGGCCCCAGGCTCTCAGGCTCTCAGGCCCTTAGGGCCCAGGGCCCAGGGCCCAGGGCCCAGGGCCTTCAGGGCTCAGGCTCCCAGGCTCCCAGGCTCAGGCCGGGCGGCCGGGCGGTCACGGCTCAGGCTCTCAGGCCTTAGGCTCAGGCCCCAGGCTCAGGCTCAGGCCCTCAGGCTCCAGGCTCTCAGGCCTTGGGCGGGCTCTCAGGCCCAGGCTCAGGCCCAGGCTCAGGCCCAGGGCTCAGGCCCAGGCTCAGGCTCAGGCTCAGGCCTCAGGTCCCCAGGTCCCCAGGCTCAGGGCCTCAGTGGCCTGCTCCCAGGGCCTGGGGCTCCAGGCTCTCAGGCCCAGGCTCTCAGGCCCTCAGGCCCCAGGCTCAGGCCTTGGCCCTGGGCTCTGGGGCCTTCAGGACCCCAGGCCCAGGCCCAGGCCTCTCGGCCCTCAGGCTCAGGCCCAGGCCCAGGCCCGTGCTCTCAGGCCTTAGGCCTCAGGCTCAGGCCTGGGGCCCTGGGGCCTGGGGCCTGGCCTTCAGGCCTTCAGGCCCAGGCTCAGGCTCAGGCTCAGGCCCTAGGCTCAGGCCCAGGCTCAGGCCCCAGGCCTTAGGCCCAGGCCCCAGGCCTTGGGGCCCTGGGGGCCTGGGGCCTGGGGGCCCTGGGGGCCTGGGGGCCCTGGGGCCCTGGGGCCTGGGCCCTGGGCTCAGGGCCCAGGCTCAGGCTCAGGCCTCAGGCTCAGGCTCAGGCCCAGGCCTCAGGCCTTAGTGGCTCAGTGTCAGGGGCTCAGGCCAGGCTCAGGGTCAGGCCCAGGGCCCCAGGGCTCTCAGGCCCTCGGGTCCAGGCTCCCAGGCTCTCGGGGTCCAGGGTCCCCAGGCCTTGCTCAGGTCCCCAGGGCTCCCAGGGCCTTGGCCCAGGGTCCAGGCTCAGGGCCCAGGCTCAGGCCTGGGCCCCAGGGCCTGGGGCCCCAGGGCCCCAGGCCCCAGTGGCCCAGGCCCCAGGCTCAGGCCCCAGGCCTTGCCCCAGGCTCACGGGCTGGCGGCCTGGCGGTCGGGCCCAGGCTCAGTCCGGGCTCAGGCCCAGGCTCAGGGCTCAGGCCCAGGGCTCAGGCCTTGGCCCCAGGCTCCAGGCTCTCAGGCCTCTCGGGCTCAGGGTCCGGGCTCAGTGTCCGGGCTCCAGGCTCAGGGCCAGGGCTCAGGGCCAGGCTCAGGCCCAGGGCCTCAGGCTCTCAGGCCTTAGGCTCTCAGGCTCTCAGGGCCCAGGCCCAGGCTCAGGCCTGTGGCCCCAGGGCTCAGGCCCCAGGCCCAGGCTCAGGCCGGGCGGCCAGGCGGCTCTCAGGCTCAGGCTCAGGCTCAGGCTCAGGGCCCAGGGCCCAGGCCTTGCCCAGGCTCAGCGGCCTTGGCGGCCTCAGGCCCAGGGCTCAGGCTCAGGGCCTCTGTCAGGGCTCAGGGCTCAGGCCTCAGGCTCAGGGCCCAGGCTCCAGGCCCAGGCCCAGGTCCCCAGGTCCCAGGCTCAGTGGCTCAGGGCCTGGGCTCCAGGCCCCAGGCTCCCAGGCCTTGGGGGCTCTCAGGCCCCAGGCCCTTAGGCCCAGGCCTGGGCCCTGGGCCTTGGGCCCTGGGGCCCTGGGCCTTGGGGCCTCAGGCCTCAGGCCCAGGCCCAGGACCCCAGGCCCAGGCCCAGGCTCCGCAGCCTCAGTGTCCGGGCGGCTCAGGCCTTGGCCCGTGCTCTCAGGCTCTCAGGCCTCGGGCTCAGGCTCAGGCCCAGGCTCCAGGCCTTAGGCTCAGGCCCAGGACCCCAGGCCTTAGGCTCAGGGCCCAGGCCCTTGGCCCAGGCCCCAGGCTCTCAGGCCTCAGGGCCTTGTGTCAGGGCCCTGGGCCCAGGCCCAGGCTCAGGGCCAGGCCCAGGCTCAGTGTCAGTGGCCCAGGCTCCCAGGCTCAGGCCCAGGCCCAGGCCCAGGCCCAGGCTCAGGCCTGGCGGCTCAGGCCCAGGGCTCAGGCTCAGGCCTGCTGCCTGGCTGGCTCAGGCTCAGGCTCAGGCAGGCCCAGGCTGGGGCTCAGTGGCCCCAGGCTCCCAGGCTCAGGCCGTGGCCCAGGCTCAGGCTCCTCAGTGTCAGGGTGGCTCAGGCCTTGGGGCCCCGTGCTCTCAGGCTCTCAGGCCCTTGGGCTCAGGCCCAGGCTCAGGCTCAGGCTCAGGCTCAGGCCCAGGGCCCCAGGCCCAGGCTCAGGGCCCAGTGGCCTCAGGGCTCAGGCTCAGGCCCTTAGGCTCAGGGCTCAGTGGGCTCAGTGGCCCTTGGGTCCCCAGGGCTCTCAGGCCTTAGGCCCAGGCCCAGGCTCAGGCTCAGGCCCAGGCTCAGGCTGTGGCCCCAGAGGCCCCAGGCTCAGGCTCAGGGCCCAGGCTCAGGCTCAGGCCTGGGCGGCCTGGCGGGCTCAGGCTCAGGCCCAGGCCTTTGGCCAGGGCTCAGGCCCAGGCTCAGGCCGGGCCCCAGGCTCAGGCCCAGGCCCCAGGCTCAGGCCCAGGGCTCAGGCCCCAGGGCTCCGTGGCCTCAGGCTCAGGGCTCCGTGCCTCAGGCCTCTCAGGCCTTTGGGCTCAGGCCCAGGCTCAGGCTCAGGCCTTGGCTCAGGGCCCAGGCTCAGGCCTTAGGCTCAGGCTCAGGCTCCCAGGCCCAGGCTCTCAGGCCTCAGGCTCAGGCTCCTGGCCCTTGGCCCCAGGCCTTAGGCTCAGGCTCAGGGCCCAGGCCCAGGCTCAGGGCCAGTGGGCCCCAGGCCCTCAGGCTCAGGCCCAGGCCCAGGCTCAGGCTCAGGCCCAGGCTCAGGCCTGGCGGCCGGGGGCCTGGGCGGGCCTGGCAGGGCTCAGGCTCAGGCTCAGGCCTTTGTGGCCCAGGCTCAGGCTCAGGCTCAGGCCTGGGGCTCAGGGCCTTAGGCCCAGGCCTGGCGGCCTCAGGCCTTGGGGCTCAGGGCTCAGTGGCTCAGGGCTCAGGGGCCAGGCTCAGGGCCGTGCTCAGAGGCCTGGGGCCTTGGGGGGCCCCAGGCTCTCAGGCTCAGGCTCAGGGCTCAGGCTCAGGCCCAGGGCCCAGGCCCCAGGCTCTCAGGCTCAGGCCCAGGCCTCAGGCTCAGGCCTTAGGCTCCCCAGGCCTCAGGCCTTAGGCCAGGGCTCAGGGCTCAGGCCCAGGGCTCAGGCCCCAGGCCCAGGGCCCAGGCTCAGGCTCAGGCTCAGGGGCCTTGCCCAGGGCCCAGGCTCAGGCCCAGGCCCAGGCTCAGGCTCCGGGCGGCTGGCTCAGGCCTTGGGGGCCTGGGGGCCAGGGCCTCAGGCTCAGGCAGGGCGGCTCAGGGCCCAGGCTCAGGCTCAGGCTCAGGCTCAGGCTCTCAGGCCTCAGGCCGTGCCTCAGGGCCGTGCCTCAGGCTCAGGCCCAGGCCTCAGGCCTCAGGCCTCAGGCCCAGGCTCAGGCTCCAGGCTCAGGCCTCAGGCCGGGCGGGCCCAGGCTCTCAGGCTCAGGGCCCAGGGCCCAGGGCTCAGGCCCAGGCTCAGGGCTCAGGCTCAGGGCCCAGGCCTCAGGCTCAGGCTCAGGGCCTTGCGGCCCAGGGCTCCAGGCCCAGGCTCAGGCCTCAGGCTCAGTGGCCCTTGGCTCAGGCCCCAGGCTCAGGCTCCAGGCTCAGGCCTCAGGCTCAGGCCTTGGGCCTTGCTCTCAGGCCCAGGCTCAGTGGCCTGGGCCTTAGGCTCAGGCTCTCAGGCTCTCAGGCCTCAGGCCCTTGCCTCAGGCTCAGGGCCCAGGCTCTCAGGCCTCCAGGCCTTGGCGGGCTCAGGCTCAGGTCCTGGCTCAGTGGGCTCAGGCTCAGGCTCAGGCTCAGGCCGTGTCCAGGCCCAGGCCTTGGGGGCCTTCAGGCCCTGGGCTCCAGGCCTTGGGGCTCTCAGGCCCAGGCTCCCAGGCTCAGGGCCAGGCTCAGGGCTCAGGCTCAGGCTCAGGTCAGGCCCCAGGGCTCAGGCTGGCTCAGGCTCAGGGTCAGGCCAGGCTTAGGCTCAGGCCTCAGGGCCTTAGGCCCAGGCTCTCAGGCCTCAGGCTCAGGCTCAGGCCTTGCTCAGGGCCCAGGCTCAGGGCTCCTTGGGCTCCAGGCCTTTGGGGCCCTTTGGGGCCCCAGGCCTCAGACCCCAGGCTCAGGCCCAGGCTCCCAGGCCCTGGGCCCAGGCTCCCAGGCTCAGGCTCAGGCTCAGGCTCAGGCCTTAGGCCTGGCGGCCCAGGCTCTCAGGCCTGGGCTGCCTTGGGCCCAGGGCCTCAGGCCCAGGACCCAGGCCTTGGGGCCCAGGCTCAGGGCTCAGGCCCAGGGCTCAGGGCCTGGGGGCCTGGCCTCTCAGGCTCTCAGGCCTTCAGGCCTCAGGCCCAGGCTCAGGGGCCCAGGGCCTAGGCTCAGGCCCAGGGCCTGCTGCCCCAGGCCCAGGTCCAGGCTCCAGGCCCTTGGGGCCTGGGGGCCTGGGGCCCTGGGGGCCCCAGGGCCTGGGGCCTGGGCTCTCAGTGGCCTTAGGCTCAGGCTCCCAGGCCCAGGCTCAGGCCTCAGGCTCAGGCTCCCAGGCCTCAGGGCCAGGCTCAGGCCCAGGCCCCAGGCCCAGGCTCAGGGCCCAGGCTCCCAGGCCTTGGGGCCTCAGGGTCCGTGCTCCCAGGCTCAGGTCCGTGTCCGTGGCTCAGGCCCAGTGGTCCCCAGGGCCTTGGGCTCCTCAGGCTCAGGCCCCAGGCTCAGGCTCAGGCTCCCAGGCTCAGGCTCAGGGCCCAGGCCCCAGGCCTGGGGCCTTAGGCCTGGAGGCCCCAGGGCCCCAGGCCCCAGGGCTCAGGCTCCAGGCCTCAGGCCCAGGCCTTGGCGGCCTGGGCTCAGGCCTGGGCGGCCTGGCAGGGCTCAGGCTCAGGCTCAGGCTTCCAGGCTCAGGCTCAGGCCCAGGGCCTGGGGCCCAGGCCCAGGCTCAGGGCCTCAGGCCTTGTGCCAGGCCTTGCGGGCCCAGGCTCCGGGCCTCAGGCTCAGGCCCAGGCTCAGGCCCAGGCTCTCAGGGCTCAGGCCTTCAGGCTCAGGGCCTTGGTGGCTCCCAGGCTCCCAGGCCTCAGGCTCTCAGGCCCAGGCTCTCAGGCTCAGGGCTCAGGGCCCAGGCTCAGGCCCAGGGCCCAGGCCCTGGCGGCGGTCACGGTCAGCGGCTCTCAGGCCTCTCAGGCTCAGGCCTTAGGCCTGGGCGGCTCAGGCCTTTAGGCTCTCAGGCCTTCAGGCTCTGGGCCTTGGGCGGACCAGGCTCAGGCTCAGGCTCAGGCCCAGGCTCAGGGCCCAGGCCCAGGCTCAGGCTCAGGCTCAGGCTCAGGCCCAGGCTTCAGGTCCCAGGTCCCCAGTGGCTCAGGCCTTAGGGCCCAGGCTCTCAATGGCCTGGGG
>JACVBY030000342.1:45000-124873 GCA_017589505.3 Metroxylon sagu | reverse complement strand
GTTTTAGGTTTTAGGGTTTAGGTTTTAGGGTTTAGGGTTTAGGGTTTGAGGGGTTAGGGTTTTTAGGGTTTAGGGTTTGAGGGGTTAGGGGTTTAGGGTTTTAGGGTTTTTTAGGGGTTTTAGGGTTTTAGGGTTTTGGGGTTTTAGGGGTTAGGGGTTAGGGGTTTAGGGGTTTAGGGGTTTAGAGTTTTAGGGTTTTAGGGGTTTAGGTTTTTAGGGTTTTAGGGTTTAGGGTTTTAGGGGTTTAGGGGTTAGGGTTTTAGGGTTTTTAGGGTTTTAGGGTTTTAGGGTTTTTAGGGTTTTTAGGGGTTTTTAGGGGCTTAGGGCTTAGGGCTTAGGGCTTAGGGTTTTAGGGGTTTAGGGTTTTAGGGTTTTAGGGTTTTAGGGTTAAGGGTTAAGGGTTAAGGGTTTTTTATGGTTTTTTAGGGTTTTTAGGGTTTAGGGTTTTAGGGTTTAGGGGTTTAGGGTTTTTAGGGTTTTAGGGTTTTAAGGGTTTTAAGGGTTTTTAGGGTTTAGGGTTTAGGGTTTTAGGGTTTAGGGGTTTAGGGTTTAGGGTTTAGGGTTTTTGGGGTTTTAGGGTTTAGGGTTTAGGGTTTTTAGGGTTTTAGGGTTTAGGGTTTAGGGTTTGGGGTTTAGGGTTTTAGGGTTTTAGGGTTTTAGGGGTTTTAGGGGGTTTAGGGTTTAGGGTTTAGGGTTTAGGGTTTTAGGGTTTTAGGGTTTAGGTTTTAGGGTTTTGGGGTTAGGGTTTTAGGGTTTTAGGGTTTTAGGGTTTAGGGTTTAGGGTTTTAGGGTTTTTAGGGTTTAGGGTTTTAGGGTTTAGGGTTTAGGGTTTAGGGTTTTGGGTTTTAGGGGTTTAGGGTTTAGGGGTTTTGGGGTTTAGGGTTTAGGGTTTAGGGGTTTTGGCATTTAGAGTTTAGGGTTTAGGGGTTTAGGGTTTTAGGGTTTAGGGTTTAGGGTTTAGGGTTTTAGGGTTTAGGGGTATTAGGGTTTAGGGTTTAGGGTTTTGGGGTTTTAGGGTTTTTGGGTTTCGATTTTTAGGGTTTTAGGGTTTAGGGTTTTAGGGTTTTAGGGTTTACGGTTTAGGGTTTAGGGTTTTAGGGGTTTTAGGGGTTTAGGGGTTAGGGGTTTTGGCGTTTAGGGTTTAGGGTTAGGGGTTTAGGGTTTTAGGGTTTTTAGGTTTTTGGGTCTAGGGTTTTAGGGTTTTTGGGTCTAGGGTCTTAGGGTTTTAAGCTTTTAGGGTCTTAGGGTTTTAGGGTCTAGGGTCTTAGGGTTTTAGGGTCTAGGGTCTTAGGGTCTTAGGGTTTTAGGGTTTTCGGTTTAGGGTTTTAGGGTTTAGGGTTTAGGGTTTTAGGGGTTTGGGGTTTTAGGGGTTTGAGGGTTTTAGGGTTTAGGGTTTTAGGGTTTAAGGGTTTTTAGGGTTTTTAAGGTTTAAGGGTTTAAGGGTTTAAGGGGTTAAGGGTTAAGGGTTTAGGGTTTAAGGTTTAGGGTTTAGAGTTTAGGGTTTAGGGGTTTGGGGTTTAGGGTTTTAGGGTTTTAGGGTTTAGGGGTTTTAGGTTTTAGGGTTTTTAGGGTTTTTTGGGTTTAGGGTTCAGGGGTTTAGGGTTTAGGGTTCAGGGTTTTAGGTTTAGGGTTTTAGGGGTTTAGGGGTTAGGGTTTTAGGGTTTTTAGGGTTTTAGGGTTTTAGGGTTTTTAGGGTTTTTAGGGGTTTTTAGGGGCTTAGGGCTTAGGGCTTAGGGCTTAGGGTTTTAGGGGTTTAGGGTTTTAGGGTTTTAGGGTTAAGGGTTAAGGGTTAAGGGTTTTTTAGGGTTTTTAGGGTTTAGGGTTTTAGGGTTTAGGGGTTTAGGGTTTTTAGGGTTTTAGGGTTTTTTAGGGTTTTAAGGGTTTTAAGGGTTTTTAGGGTTTAGGGTTTAGGGTTTAGGGTTTTCGGGGTTAGGGGTTTAGGGTTTAGGGTTTAGGGTTTAAGGTTTAGGGTTTAGGTTTTAGGGTCTTAGGGTCTTGGGGTTTAGGGTTTTAGGGGTTTGGGGATTTAGGTTTTAGGGTTTTAGGGTTTTAGGGTTTTAGGGTTTAAGGATTTAAGGGTTTTGGGTTTTGGGTTTTGGGTTTTGGGGTTTTAGGGTTTTAGGGTTTAGGATTTTAGGGTTTAGGGTTTAGGGTTTCAGAGTTTCAGGGTCTAAGGGTTTAGGGTTTTTTTTGGGGTTTCAGGGTTTTTAGGGTTTTTTAGGTTTTTTGGGTTTTTAGGGTTTAGGGTTTAGGGTTTAGGTTTTAGGGTTTTATGTTTAGGGGTTTAGGATTTTAGGGTTTTAGGGGTTTAGGGGTTTAGGGTTTTAGGGGTTTAGGTTTTAGGGTTTTTAGGGGTTTTTAGGGGTTTTTAGGGGCTTAGGGGTTAGGGGTTAGGGGTTTTTGGGTTTTTGGGTTTTAGGGTTTTAGGGTTTTAGGGTTTAGGGTTTAGGGTTTAGGGTTTAGGGTTTAGGGTTTTAGGGTTTAGGGTTTAGGGTTTAGGGTTTAGGGTTTAAGGGTTTAGGGTTTAGGGTTTAGGGTTTAGGGTTTAGGGTTTAGGGTTTAGGATTTAGGGTTTAGGTTTTTTTATGGTTTTTTTAGGGTTTAGGGTTTTAGGGGGTTTAGGTTGGGGTTTAGGGTTTTAGGGTTTTAGGGGTTTAAGGGGTTTAAGGGTTTTTAGGGGTTTTGGGGGTTTAGGGTTTTAGGTTTTTAGGGTTTTAGGTTTTTAGAGGGTTTAGGGGTTTAGGGTTTAGGGTTTAGGGGGTTAGGGGTTAGGGGTTAGGGTTTAGAGGTTTTGGGGTTTTAAGGGTTTTAGGGTTTAGTTTTAGGGTTTAGGGTTTAGGGTTTAGGGTTTTAGGGCTTAGGGTTTTAGGTTTTTAGGGTTTAGGGTTTAGGGTTTTTTTAGGGTTTTTAGGGTTTTAGGGTTTTAGGGTTTTAGGGTTTTTAGGGTTTAGGGTTTAGGGTTTTTAGGTTTTAGGGTTTAGGGTTTTAGGGTTTTAGGGTTTAGGGTTTTAGGGTTTAGGGTTTTAGGGTTTAGGGTTTAGGGTTTTAGGGTTTTAGGGTTTTAGGGTTTAGGGTTTAGGGTTTAGGGTTTTAGGGTTTAGGGTTTAGGGTTAGGGTTTTAGGGTTTTAGGGTTTAGGGTTTAGGGTTTTAGGGTTTAGGGTTTAGGGTTTTAGGGTTTAGGTTTTAGGGTTTAGGGGTTTAGGGGGTTTAGGTTTTAGGGTTTTAGGGTTTAGGGTTTAGGGTTTAGGGTTTAGGGGTTTTAGGGGTTTTAGGGTTTAGAGTTTAGGGGTTTTTAGTGTTTTTAGGGGTTCTAGGGTTTAGGGTTTTAAGGGTTTTAGGGGTTTTAGGGGTGTAGGGGTTTTATGGTTTAGGGTTTAGGGTTTAGGGTTTTAGGGTTTTATGATTTTAGGGTTTAGGGGTTTTGGGGTTTTGGAGTTTAGGGTATAGGGTTTAAGGTTTTAGGTTTTAGGGGTTTAGGGTTTTTTTAGGGATTTTTTAGGGTTTTTTAGGGTTTTTTTAGGGGGGTTTAGGGTTTAGGGTTTTTAGGGTTTTAGGTTTTAAGGGTTTTAAGGGTTTAAGGGTTTTAGGGTTCTAGGGGGTTAGGGGTTTAGGGTTTAGGGGTTTAGGGGTTTAGGGTTAGGGGTTAAGGCGTTAAGGGTTTTGGGGTTTTTGGATTTTGGGTTATAGGGTTTTGGTTTTTTAGGGTTTTTAGGGTTTAGGGTTTTAGGGTTTAGGGTTTAGGGGTTAGGGTTTAGGGTTTAGGGTTCAGGGTTTTAGGGTTTTAGGGTTTAAGGGTTAAGGGTTTGAGGGTTGAGGGTTGAGGATTTGAGGGTTTTAGGGTTTTAGGGTTTTAGGGTTGAGGGTTTTAGGGTTGAGGGTTTCAGGGTTTTAGGGTTTAGGGTTTTAGGGTTTAGGGTTTAGGGTTTAGGGTTTTAAGGTTTAGGGGTTTTAGGGTTTAGGGGTTTTTGGGTTTTAGGGTTTTTGGGGTTTTTTGGGGTTTTAGGGTTTTTTGGGATTTTAGGGTTTAGGGTTTTAGGTTTTAGGGTTTTGGGTTTTGGGTTTTAGGGTTTAGGGGTTTAGGGTTTTAGGGTTTAGGGTTTTAGGGGTTTAAGGGTTTAGGTTTTAGGGTTTAAGGTTTTAGGGTTTTAGGGTTTTAGGGTTTAGGATTTTAGGTTTTTGGGGTTTAGGGTTTAGGGTTTAGGGTTTGGGGTTTGGGGTTTGGTTTTTTAGGGTTTTTTAGGGTTTTAGGGTTTAGGGTTTAGGGGTTTAGGGGTTTTAGGGTTTTAGGGTTTAGGGTTTAGGGTTTTAGGGTTTTAGGGTTTAGGTTTTAGGGTTTTGGGGTTTGGGGTTTGGGGTTTGGGGTTTTGGGGTTTTAGGGTTTGGGTTTGGGTTTTAGGGGTTTTAGGGTTTTAGGGTTTAGGGTTTAGGGTTTTAGGGGTTTTAGGGGTTTAGGGGTTAGGGGTTTTGGCATTTAGGGTTTAGGGTTAGGGGTTTAGGGTTTTAGGGTTTTTGGGTTTTTGGGTCTAGGGTTTTAGGGTTTTTGGGTCTAGGGTCTTAGGGTTTTAAGCTTTTAGGGTCTTAGGGTTTTAGGGTTTTCGGTTTAGGGTTTTAGGGTTTAGGGTTTAGGGTTTTAGGGGTTTAGGTTTTAGGGGTTTGGGGTTTTAGGGGTTTGAGGGTTTTAGGGTTTAGGGTTTTAGGGTTTAAGGGTTTTTAGGGTTTTTAAGGTTTAAGGGTTTAAGGGGTTAAGGGTTAAGGGTTTAGGGTTTAAGGTTTAAGGTTTAGGGTTTAGGGTTTAGGGGTTTGGGGTTTAGGGTTTTAGGGTTTTAGGGTTTAGGGGTTTTAGGTTTTAGGGTTTTTAGGGTTTTTTGGGTTTAGGGTTCAAGGGTTTAGGGTTTAGGGTTTAGGGTTTTAGGTTTAGGGTTTTAGGGGTTTAGGGGTTTAGGGTTTAGGGTTTAGGGTTTAAGGTTTAGGGTTTAGGTTTTAGGGTCTTAGGGTCTTAGGGTCTTAGGGTTTAGGGTTTTAGGGGTTTAGGGTTTGGGGTTTTAGGTTTTAGGGTTTTAGGGTTTTAGGTTTTAGGTTTTTAGGGTTTTAGGGTTTTAGGGTTTAAGGGTTTAAGGGTTTTGGGTTTTGGGTTTTGGGGTTTTAGGGTTTTAGGGTTTTAGGGTTTAGGATTTTAGGGTTTAGGGTTTAGGGTTTCAGAGTTTCGAGGTTTAAGGGTTTAGGGTTTTAGGGTTTAGGGTTTAGGGTTTTAGGGTTTGGTTTTTTGGGTTTTTAGGGTTTAGGGTTTAGGGTTTAGGTTTTAGGATTTTAGGTTTAGGGTTTTAGGGTTTTAGGGGTTTAGGGTTTTAGGGGTTTAGGTTTTAGGGTTTTTAGGGGTTTTTAGGGGCTTAGGGGTTAGGGGTTAGGGGTTTTTGGGTTTTAGGGTTTTAGGGTTTAGGGTTTAGGGTTTAAGGTTTAGGGGTTAGGGGTTTTAGGGTTTTAGGGTTTTAGGGTTTAGGGTTTAGGGTTTAGGGTTTAGGGTTTAGGTTCAAGGGTTTAAGGGTTTAAGGGTTAAGGGTTTAGGGTTTAGGGTTTAGGATTTAGGGTTTAGGTTTTTTTAGGGTTTTTTTATGGTTTTTTTAGGGTTTAGGGTTTTAGGGGGTTTAGGTTGAGGTTTAGGGTTTTAGGGTTTTAGGGGTTTAAGGGTTTTTAGGGGTTTTGGGGGTTTAGGGTTTTAGGTTTTTAGAGGGTTTAGGGGTTTAGGGTTTAGGGTTTAGGGGGTTAGGGGTTAGGGGTTAGGGTTTAGGGGTTTTGGGGTTTTAAGGGTTTTAGGGTTTTAGGGTTTAGTTTTAGGGTTTAGGGTTTTAGGGCTTAGGGTTTTAGGTTTTTAGGGTTTAGGGTTTAGGGTTTAGGGTTTTTTTAGGGTTTTTAAGGGTTTTAGGGTTTTTAGGGTTTTAGGGTTTAGGGTTTTAGGGGTTTAGGGGGTTTTAGGGTTTTAAGGGTTTAGGATTTAGGGGTTTTAGGGTTTAGGGTTTAGGGTTTAGGGGGTTTGGGGTTTTTGGGGTTTAGGGTTTAAGGTTTAGGATTTTAGGGTTTTGGGGTTTAGGGTTTAGGGTTTAGGGTTTTAGGGGTTTTAAGGGTTTAGGGTTTAGGGGTTTTGGGGTTTAGGGTTTAGGGTTAGGGGTTTAGGGTTTTAGGGTTTAGGTTTTTGGGTTTAGGGTTTTAGGGTTTTTGGGTTTAGGGTTTAGGGTTTTAGGGTTTTAGGGTTTAGGGGTTTTAGGGTTTAGGGTTTTAGGGTTTTAGGGTTTAGGGTTTAGGGTTTAGGGTTTTAGGGTTTTCGGTTTAGGGTTTTAGGGTTTTAGGGTTTAGGGTTTAGGGTTTTAGGGGTTTGGGTTTTAGGGGTTTGGGGTTTTAGGGGTTTGAGGGTTTTAGGGTTTAGGGTTTTAGGGTTTAAGGGTTTTTAGGGTTTTTAAGGTTTAAGGGTTTAAGGGGTTAAGGGTTAAGGGTTTAGGGTTTAGGGTTTAGGGTTTAGGGGTTTGGGGTTTAGGGTTTTAGGGTTTTAGGGTTTAGGGGTTTTAGGTTTTAGGGTTTTAGGTTTTAGGGTTTTTAGGGTTTAGGGTTTAGGGGTTTAGGGTTTAGGGTTTAGGGTTTTAGGTTTAGGGTTTTAGGGGTTTAGGGGTTAGGGTTTTAGGGTTTTTAGGGTTTTAGGGTTTTTAGGGTTTTTAGGGGTTTTTAGGGGCTTAGGGCTTAGGGCTTAGGGTTTTAGGGGTTTAGGGTTTTAGGGTTTTAGGGTTTTAGGGTTAAGGGTTAAGGGTTAAGGGTTTTTTAGGGTTTTTAGGGTTTAGGGTTTTAGGGTTTAGGGGTTTAGGGTTTTTAGGGTTTTAGGGTTTTTTAGGGTTTTAAGGGTTTTAAGGGTTTTTAGGGTTTAGGGTTTAGGGTTTAGGGTTTTAGGGGTTAGGGGTTTAGGGGTTTAGGGTTTAGGGTTTAGGGTTTAGGTTTTAGGGTCTTAGGGTCTTAGGGTTTAGGGTTTTAGGGGTTTAGGGTTTTAGGGGTTTGGGGTTTTAGGTTTTAGGGTTTTAGGGTTTTAGGTTTTTAGGGTTTTTAGGGTTTTAGGGTTTTAGGGTTTAAGGGTTTTGGGTTTTGGGTTTTGGGGTTTTAGGGTTTTAGGGTTTTAGGGTTTAGGGTTTCAAGGTTTTGAGGTTTAGGGTTTAGGGTTTTAGGGTTTAGGGTTTAGGGTTTAGGGTTTTAGGGTTTTAGGGTTTAGGGTTTAGGGTTTTTAGGGTTTAGGGGTTTAGGGTTTTAGGGTTTAGGGTTTTAGGGTTTAGGGTTTTAGGGTTTAGGGTTTTAGGGTTTTAGGGTTTTAGGGTTTTAGGGTTTGGGGTTTGGGGTTTGGGGTTTAGGGTTTTGGGGTTTTGGGTTTTGGAGTTTTGGGGTTTGGGTTTAGGTTTTAGGGGTTTTAGGGTTTAGGGTTTTAGGGTTTTAGGGTTTAGGGTTTTAGGGTTTTAGGGTTTAGGGTTTAGGGTTTAGGGTTTTAAGGGTTAGGGTTTTAGGTTTTAGGTTTTAGGAATTTAGGGTTTTAGGGGTTTAGGGTTGGGGTTTAGGGTTTGGGGTTTTTAGAGTTTTGGGGCTTTGGGTGGTTTAAGGTTTTAGGGGCTTTTAGGGTTTAGGGTTAGGGGGTTTTAGGGTTTAGGGTTTAGGGTTAGGGGGTTAGGGGTTAGGGTTTAAGGGTTTAGGGTTTAGGGTTTTAGGGTTTTAGGTTTTAGGTTTTAGGTTTTAGGTTTTAGGGTTTAGGGTTTAGGGTTTAGGGTTTAGGGTTTTAGGGGTTAGGGTTTAGGGTTTTAGGGTTTAGGGTTTTAGGGTTTAGGGTTTTAGGGTTTTAGGGTTTAGGGTTTGGGGTTTGGGGTTTAGGGTTTTTAGAGTTTTGGGGTTTTGAGGGGTTTAGGGTTTAGGGTTTAGGGTTTTAGGGGGTTTTAGGGTTTAGGGGTTAGGGGGTTAGGGGTTAGGGTTTGAGGGTTTAGGGTTTAGGGTTTAGGGTTTAGGGTTTAGGGTTTTAAGGGTTTAGGTTTTAGGTTTTAGGTTTTAGGTTTTAGGGGTTAGGGTTTAGGGGTTTAGGGTTTTAGGTTTTAGGTTTTAGGGGTTTAGGTTTTAGGGTTTAGGGTTTGAGGGGTTAGGGGTTTAGGGTTTTAGGGTTTTTTAGGGGTTTTAGGGTTTTAGGGTTTTGGGGGTTTTGGGGGTTTTGGGGTTTTAGGGGTTAGGGGTTTAGGGGTTTAGGGGTTTAGAGTTTTAGGGTTTTAGGGGTTTAGGTTTTTAGGGTTTTAGGGTTTAGGGTTTTAGGGGTTTAGGGGTTAGGGTTTTAGGGTTTTAGGGTTTTAGGGTTTTAGGGTTTTTAGGGTTTTTAGGGGTTTTTAGGGGCTTAGGGCTTAGGGCTTAGGGCTTAGGGTTTTAGGGGTTTAGGGTTTTAGGGTTTTAGGGTTTTAGGGTTAAGGGTTAAGGGTTAAGGGTTTTTTAGGGTTTTTTAGGGTTTTTAGGGTTTAGGGTTTTAGGGTTTAGGGGTTTAGGGTTTTTAGGGTTTTAGGGTTTTTTAGGGTTTTAAGGGTTTTAAGGGTTTTTAGGGTTTAGGGTTTAGGGTTTAGGGTTTTAGGGGTTAGGGGTTTAGGGGTTTAGGGTTTAGGGTTTAGGGTTTAGGTTTTAGGGTCTTAGGGTCTTAGGGTTTAGGGTTTTAGGGGTTTAAGGTTTTAGTTTTTAGGGTTTTAGGGTTTTAGGTTTTTAGGGTTTTAGGGTTTTAGGGTTTTAGGGTTTAAGGGTTTTGGGTTTTGGGTTTTGGGTTTAGGTTTTTGGGGTTTTAGGGTTTTAGGGTTTTAGGGTTTAGGGTTTAGGGTTTTGAGGTTTAGGGTTTAGGGTTTAAGGGTTTAGGGTTCAGGGTTTTAGGGTTTTTAGGGTTTTAGGGTTTTAGGGTTTAGGGTTTTAGGGGTTTAGGGTTTAGGGTTTTAGGGTTTAGGGGTTTTAGGGTTTTAGGGTTTAGGGTTTAGGGTTTAGGGTTTTAGGGTTTTAGGGTTTAGGGTTTTAGGGTTTTAGGGTTTAGGGTTTAGGGTTTAGGGTTTTAGGGGTTTTAGGGTTTTAGGGTTTAGGGTTTTAGGGGTTTTAGGGTTTTAGGGTTTAGGGTTTAGGGTTTAGGGTTTTAGGGTTAGGGTTTAGGGTTTTAGGGGTTAGGGTTTTAGGTTTTAGGGTTTTAGGGTTTAGGGTTTTAGGGTTTTAGGGTTTGGGGTTTGGGGTTTAGGGTTTTTAGAGTTTTGGAGTTTTAGGGGGTTTAGGGTTTAGGGTTTAGGGTTTTAGGGGGTTTTAGGGTTTAGGGGTTAGGGGGTTAGGGGTTAGGGTTGGAGGGTTTAGGGTTTAGGGTTTTAAGGGTTTAGGTTTTAGGTTTTAGGTTTTAGGTTTTAGGGGTTAGGGTTTAGGGGTTTAGGGTTTTAGGTTTTAGGTTTTAGGGTTTAGGTTTTAGGGTTTAGGGGTTAGGGGTTTAGGGTTTTAGGGTTTTTTAGGGGTTTTAGGGTTTTGGGGGTTTTGGGGGTTTTGGGGTTTTAGGGGTTAGGGGTTAGGGGTTTAGGGGTTTAGGGGTTTAGAGTTTTAGGGTTTTAGGGGTTTAGGTTTTTAGGGTTTTAGGGTTTAGGGTTTTAGGGGTTTAGGGGTTAGGGTTTTAGGGTTTTAGGGTTTTAGGGTTTTAGGGTTTTTAGGGTTTTTAGGGGTTTTTAGGGGCTTAGGGCTTAGGGTTTAGGGCTTAGGGTTTTAGGGGTTTAGGGTTTTAGGGTTTTAGGGTTTTAGGGTTAAGGGTTAAGGGTTAAGGGTTTTTTATGGTTTTTTTTAGGGTTTAGGGTTTTAGGGTTTAGGGGTTTAGGGTTTTTAGGGTTTAGGGGTTTAGGGTTTTTAGGGTTTTAGGGTTTTAAGGGTTTTTAGGGTTTAGGGTTTAGGGTTTAGGGTTTAGGGTTTTAGGGTTAGGGGTTTAGGGGTTTAGGGTTTAGGGTTTAGGGTTTTAGGGGTTTAAGGTTTTAGGGGTTTTAGGGTTTTAGGGTTTTAGGTTTTTAGGGTTTTTAGGGTTTTAGGGTTTAAGGGTTTTGGGTTTTGGGTTTTGGGGTTTTAGGGTTTTAGGGTTTTAGGGTTTAGGGTTTTAGGGTTTAGGGTTTAGGGTTTAGGGTTTAGGGTTTAGGGTTTTAGGGTTTTAGGGTTTCAGGGTTTTTAGGGTTTTTAGGGTTTAGGGTTTAGGGTTTGGGGTTTGGGGTTTGGGGTTTGGTTTTTTAGGGTTTTTTAGGGGTTTTTTAGGGGTTTTAGGGTTTAGGGTTTAGGGGTTTTAGGGTTTAGGGTTTAGGTTTTAGGGTTTTAGGGTTTTAGGATTTAGGTTTTAGGGTTTTGGGGTTTGGGGTTTGGGGTTTGGGGTTTTGGGGTTTTGGGTTTTGGGGTTTTGGGGTTTGGGTTTGGGTTTTAGGGTTTTAGGGTTTAGGGTTTCAGGGTTTCGAGGTTTAGGGGTTTAGGGTTTAGGGTTTTAGGGGTTTTAGGGGTTTAGGGGTTAGGGGTTTTGGCATTTAGGGTTTAGGGTTAGGGGTTTAGGGTTTTAGGGTTTTTAGGTTTTTGGGTCTAGGGTTTTAGGGTTTTTGGGTTTAGGGTTTTAGGGTTTTAGGGTTTAGGGTTTAGGGTTTAGGGTTTAGGGTTTTAGGGTTTAGGGTTTAGGGTTTTAGTGGTTTGGGTTTTAGGGTTTTAGGGTTTAGGGTTTAGGGTTTTAGGGGTTTGGGGTTTTAGGGTTTGAGGGTTTTAGGGTTTAGGGTTTTAGGGTTTAAGGGTTTTTAGGGTTTTTAAGGTTTAAGGGTTTAAGGGGTTAAGGGTTAAGGGTTTAGGGTTTAAGGTTTAGGGTTTAGGGTTTAGGGTTTAGGGGTTTGGGGTTTAGGGTTTTAGGGTTTTAGGGTTTAGGGGTTTTAGGTTTTAGGGTTTTTAGGGTTTAGGGTTTAGGGGTTTAGGGTTTAGGGTTTAGGGTTTTAGGGTTTTAGGGTTTAGGGTTTTAGGGTTTTAGGGTTTTTAGGGTTTTTAGGGGTTTTTAGGGGCTTAGGGCTTAGGGCTTAGGGCTTAGGGTTTTAGGGGTTTAGGGTTTTAGGGTTTTAGGGTTTTAGGGTTAAGGGTTAAGGGTTTTTTAGGGTTTTTAGGGTTTTTAGGGTTTAGGGTTTTAGGGTTTAGGGGTTTAGGGTTTTTAGGGTTTTAGGGTTTTTTAGGGTTTTAAGGGTTTTAAGGGTTTTTAGGGTTTAGGGTTTAGGGTTTAGGGTTTTAGGGGTTAGGGGTTTAGGGGTTTAGGGTTTAGGGTTTAGGGTTTAGGGTTTAGGGTCTTAGGGTCTTAGGGTTTAGGGTTTTAGGGGTTTAAGGTTTTAGGGTTTTAGGGTTTTAGGGTTTTTAGGGTTTTAGGGTTTTTAGGGTTTTAGGGTTTAAGGGTTTTGGGTTTTGGGTTTTGGGGTTTTAGGATTTTAGGGTTTTAGGGTTTAGGGTTTCAAGGTTTTGAGGTTTAGGGGTTTAGGGTTTTTTTAGGGTTTCAGGGTTTTTAGGGTTTAGGGTTTAGGGTTTAGGGTTTAGGGTTTGGGGTTTTGGGGTTTGGGGTTTGGTTTTTTAGGGTTTTAGGGGTTTTAGGGTTTAGGGTTTAGGGTTTAGGGGTTTTAGGGTTTTAGGGTTTAGGTTTTAGGGTTTTGGGGTTTGGGATTTTGGGTTTGGGGTTTTGGGGTTTTGGGTTTTGGGGTTTTGGGGTTTGGGTTTAGGTTTTAGGGGTTTTAGGGTTTAGGGTTTTAGGGTTTTAGGGTTTAGGGTTTAGGGTTTAGGGTTTTAGGGTTTAAGGGTTTTAGGGTTTAGGGTTTAGGGTTTAGGGTTTTAGAGTTTAGGGTTTAGGGTTTAGGGTTAGGGTTTAAGGTTTTAGGGTTTTAGGGTTTTAGGGGTTAGGATTTTAGGGTTTTAGGGGTTTAAGGGTTTAGGGTTTAGGGTTTAGGGTTTTAGGGTTTTAGGGTTTAGGGTTTTAGGGTTTAGGGTTTAGGGTTAGGGGTTTTAGGGTTTAGGGTTTAGGGGTTTTAGGGTTTAGGGTTTAGGTTTTAGGGTTTTAGGGTTTAGGGTTTAGGGTTTAGGGTTTAGGGTTTAGGGTTTTAGGGGTTAGGGTTTAGGGTTTTAGGGGTTAGGGTTTTAGGTTTTAGGGTTTTAGGGTTTTAGGGTTTGGGGTTTGGGGTTTAGGGTTTTTAGAGTTTTGGAGTTTTAGGGGGTTTAGGGTTTAGGGTTTAGGGTTTTAGGGGGTTTTAGGGTTTAGGGGTTAGGGGGTTAGGGGTTAGGGTTGGAGGGTTTAGGGTTTAGGGTTTAGGGTTTTAAGGGTTTAGGTTTTAGGTTTTAGGTTTTAGATTTTAGGGGTTAGGGTTTAGGGGTTTAGGGTTTTAGGTTTTAGGTTTTAGGTTTTAGGGGTTTAGGTTTTAGGGTTTAGGGTTTGAGGGGTTAGGGGTTTAGGGTTTTAGGGTTTTTTAGGGGTTTTAGGGTTTTAGGGTTTTGGGGGTTTTGGGGTTTTAGGGGTTAGGGGTTAGGGGTTTAGGGGTTTAGGGGTTTAGAGTTTTAGGGTTTTAGGGGTTTAGGTTTTTAGGGTTTTAGGGTTTAGGGTTTTAGGGGTTTAGGGGTTAGGGTTTTAGGGTTTTTAGGGTTTTAGGGTTTTAGGGTTTTTAGGGTTTTTAGGGGTTTTTAGGGGCTTAGGGCTTA
The DNA here is from genome assembly GCA_017589505.3 of Metroxylon sagu. Classification (NCBI taxonomy): domain Eukaryota; kingdom Viridiplantae; phylum Streptophyta; class Magnoliopsida; order Arecales; family Arecaceae; genus Metroxylon; species Metroxylon sagu. The sequence goes on along the minus strand of JACVBY030000342.1, from coordinate 112,146 downwards.
GGGCTTAGGGTTTTAGGGGTTTAGGGTTTTAGGGTTTTAGGGTTTTAGGGTTAAGGGTTAAGGGTTAAGGGTTTTTTATGGTTTTTTAGGGTTTTTAGGGTTTAGGGTTTTAGGGTTTAGGGGTTTAGGGTTTTTAGGGTTTTAGGGTTTTTTAGGGTTTTAAGGGTTTTAAGGGTTTTTAGGGTTTAGGGTTTAGGGTTTAGGATTTTAGGGGTTAGGGGTTTAGGGGTTTAGGGTTTAGGGTTTAGGGTTTAGGTTTTAGGGTCTTAGGGTCTTAGGGTTTAGGGTTTTAGGGGTTTAAGGTTTTAGGGTTTTAGGGTTTTAGGTTTTTAGGGTTTTTAGGGTTTTAGGGTTTTAGGGTTTAAGGGTTTTGGGTTTTGGGTTTTGGGTTTTGGGGTTTTAGGATTTTAGGGTTTTAGGGTTTAGGGTTTCAAGGTTTTGAGGTTTAGGGGTTTAGGGTTTTTTTAGGGTTTCAGGGTTTTTAGGGTTTTTTGGGTTTTTAGGGTTTAGGGTTTAGGGTTTGGGGTTTGGGGTTTGGGGTTTGGTTTTTTAGGGTTTTTTAGGGGTTTTAGGGTTTAGGGTTTAGGGTTTAGGGGTTTTAGGGTTTAGGGTTTAGGTTTTAGGGTTTTAGGGTTTTAGGGTTTAGGTTTTAGGGTTTTGGGGTTTGGGGTTTGGGGTTTGGGGTTTTGGGGTTTTGGGTTTTGGGGCTTTGGGGTTTGGGTTTCGGTTTTAGGGGTTTTAGGGTTTAGGATTTTAGGGTTTTAGGGTTTACGGTTTAGGGTTTAGGGTTTTAGGGGTTTTAGGGGTTTAGGGGTTAGGGGTTTTGGCGTTTAGGGTTTAGGGTTAGGGGTTTAGGGTTTTAGGGTTTTTAGGTTTTTGGGTCTAGGGTTTTAGGGTTTTTGGGTCTAGGGTCTTAGGGTTTTAAGCTTTTAGGGTCTTAGGGTTTTAGGGTCTAGGGTCTTAGGGTTTTAGGGTCTAGGGTCTTAGGGTCTTAGGGTTTTAGGGTTTTCGGTTTAGGGTTTTAGGGTTTAGGGTTTAGGGTTTTAGGGGTTTGGGTTTTAGGGGTTTGGGGTTTTAGGGGTTTGAGGGTTTTAGGGTTTAGGGTTTTAGGGTTTAAGGGTTTTTAGGGTTTTTAAGGTTTAAGGGTTTAAGGGTTTAAGGGGTTAAGGGTTAAGGGTTTAGGGTTTAAGGTTTAGGGTTTAGGGTTTAGGGTTTAGGGGTTTGGGGTTTAGGGTTTTAGGGTTTTAGGGTTTAGGGGTTTTAGGTTTTAGGGTTTTTAGGGTTTAGGGTTTAGGGTTTTAGGTTTAGGGTTTTAGGGGTTTAGGGGTTAGGGTTTTAGGGTTTTAGGGTTTTTAGGGTTTTAGGGTTTTAGGGTTTTTAGGGTTTTTAGGGGTTTTTAGGGGCTTAGGGCTTAGGGCTTAGGGCTTAGGGTTTTAGGGGTTTAGGGTTTTAGGGTTTTAGGGTTTTAGGGTTAAGGGTTAAGGGTTAAGGGTTTTTTAGGGTTTTTTAGGGTTTTTAGGGTTTAGGGTTTTAGGGTTTAGGGGTTTAGGGTTTTTAGGGTTTTAGGGTTTTAAGGGTTTTTAGGGTTTAGGGTTTAGGGTTTAGGGTTTTAGGGGTTAGGGGTTTAGGGGTTTAGGGTTTAGGGTTTAGGGTTTAAGGTTTAGGGTTTAGGTTTTAGGGTCTTAGGGTCTTAGGGTTTAGGGTTTTAGGGGTTTAAGGTTTTAGGGGTTTGGGGTTTTAGGTTTTTAGGGTTTTTAGGGTTTTAGGGTTTTAGGGTTTAAGGGTTTAAGGGTTTTAGGTTTTGGGTTTTGGGTTTTGGGGTTTTAGGGTTTTAGGGTTTTAGGGTTTAGGGTTTTAGGGTTTTAGGGTTTAGGGTTTAGGGTTTTTTAGGGTTTTTTAGGGTTTTTTGGGTTTTAGGGTTTAGGGTTTAGGGTTTAGGGTTTAGGGTTTGGGGTTTGGTTTTTTAGGGTTTTTTAGGGGTTTTTTAGGGGTTTTAGGGTTTAGGGTTTAGGGGTTTTAGGGTTTAGGGTTTAGGTTTTAGGGTTTTAGGGTTTAGGTTTTAGGGTTTTGGGGTTTGGGGTTTAGGGTTTTGGGGTTTAGGGTTTTAGGGTTTTAGGGTTTACGATTTAGGGTTTAGGGTTTTAGGGTTTAGGGTTTTAGGGTTTTAGGGTTTAGGGTTTAGGGTTTAGGGTTTTAGGGGTTTTAGGGGTTTTAGGGTTTAGGGTTTAGGGTTTAGGGTTTAGGGTTTTAGGGTTTAGGGTTTTAGGTTTTAGGGTTTTAGGGTTTAGGGTTTTAGGGTTTTAGGGTTTAGGGTTTAGGGTTTTAGGGTTTGGGGTTTAGGGTTTTTAGAGTTTTGGGGTTTTGGGGGTTTAGGGTTTAGGGTTTAGGGTTTTAGGGGGTTTTAGGGTTTAGGGGTTAGGGGTTTGGGGTTTTAGGTTTTTAGGGGTTAGGGTTTAGGGTTTAGGGTTTTAGGGTTTAGGTTTTAGGTTTTAGGTTTTAGGTTTTAGGGTTTAGGGTCTAGGGTTTAGGGGTTAGGGTTTAGGGGTTAGGGTTTAGGGTTTTAGGGGTTAGGGTTTTAGGTTTTAGGTCCCCTGCTACGAAGAGGGCCAGGAAGGCTGCTGCTTGATGGTGGAGATGGATGATCTCTGTGACTGTTCGGCGTTGTATAGATCCTTGGTTCAGTGTCCTTGCCGGTTGGAGTATTTGCCTTCTTGAAGCGTATGCTTTGTTCTCTAACTGATTGGTGACAAATAATAATGGGACATCAATAATATGCAGTGTTACTGTCAAAGTTTGATCCTTTCGGTGCTCTGAAAATTGTGAGTCTCGTGTTTGTGTATGTTCTTCGATTTTGTGTATGGTCTAAAAACTGAGGAATGCTGTGGCTGTATAGGGTTTTGATCTACCCTCGGAGGTTGGGATGATCATCACCGTAGGCAATGAGATTTCTGTGCCACGGAAAGGTCGCATCTTTGTGGCGAGAATCTACGACTAAAAATGTTTTTCTGCGTATTTATATATTTAGGGAGCGTCCGGATATCCAATTTGAGGAGGAGATCATGTTTGGGATGCTTCGATTACATAATGTGGTGATTGATGGATATTTAGAACCATCGTTGAATTCAGTGATTCCATGCTCGTTATTGAGGATAATTTCAGTGATCTCCTAACCATTATTTATGCTGGGTTGAAGTTGAAGGTCTAAAATATTTCAAAAAAAAAAAAAGTTAATATAATATAATTTGATATTATAAAATTATAGTATAAATACTATAATTATATTATAATTTAGTTGTATCATAATATAATATAATAATAAATAATATATAAAAATAATAAAATATTTTAATAGTTGTAAAATATATTCTGATATAATTTTTAGGATAACAATCATTAATGATTTAAAATTATCATCATGATTTTAATTAAATTTTTAAATAAATAAAATTTATATGTTATTTGTTAGGTGTCATTGGAGTTTATTTCTCTTTGAGGGATGTAATTGAAGTTCATATCTATTCAAGAAATATTGTTAGAGTCCATATCTATTCAATTTTTTTATTCGTTAGAGTTTATCTTTTTGAACGGTTAACAGTAGAAGCTTTGACCAATATTGTTGGAGTCTATTTTTATCCAATCCTTTTTATTGTTAAAGTCTATTTCTCTTTAATCGGAATCATATTTAAAAAAACCCTTAAATATGATAAAAAAAATGATGAATTTTAATTACATCTATGTTTAAGAAATTGTATGTAAGTTTCATCCTTATTAAGTTTCATCTTATTCGAAAATAGATAATATGTATGTTCCTCTTTCCGGATTGTAAATATTTTTTAGAACATAGAGTGTGAATCAAATTCATATTTGAATTGAAATTGAGAAGATAGGTTATAAGTTCTTTCAAAATTGACTATTTGTTTCAGAGGTGTCACAAAAATTATCTATGATCGAGTAAATAGTTCTACGAATGAATGGATCGGATCGAAAATGAAAAGATTTGTACAAGAAAATGAAAAAATTTATATAATATATATGTTTTGTTACCATTTTATAAAAAATTCTTAGGTATAAATATGTCTGATACCCATGACTCGATTGGTAAAATAGTCTCCCTCTCAAAAAAAAAAAAAAGAAGAATGTTTTTTTTTACCGACGCAAAAAACAGCTCATTGCTGGTGCATGAAAGTTCCATCCTTATCAAATATCTTGGAAATAGATAACGATCGATAGATGCCATCACGCGGTGAGAAAGCCCATTATTTGTGCCCTCTGCTTTTCAATCATTTCGTAACATTGTAGTGCCACAAAAATTGATGCATTAGCGTCAATCAACAAAATAAATTAATTTTTAATATTTGATAAATCTAATCTAAATTATAATGTTCAGATAACATTTGATGTTTGTTATAAGAATGCTTTTTTTTTTATTTTTTTATTTTTATGAGATGTTGAGCAGCAATCTAAAAATATTGACAGTGAATGGAACAATTTTTTAATTTTTTAATATTTTAATTTTTTTATTTTTACATTGTTGTATTCAACAACACCAGAGGGATCCAGATTCAGTTGGAGTCACATATAAAAAAATATCATCAAAACTCAAATGATAAATAAAAAATTTTATCTCAATACCAATCAATAAAAAAATTGTCTACAAATTATAACAAAGAAGATGATAAAATAATGCTATTATCCATCATCTTCTGACCGTGCAATTGAAATAATAAGAATCAAATTCAAAGTTAGTCCAATATATATCAAACTCAGTTTAAATTTTTAGGTATCTGATACTTTCAAAGAACAATTTCAAAAAACAGTCAAATTCCAGCACTCGTTAGAAAATAGAGTAAAAGACTATAAAATCACGTTGAAAAAAGAGCACATGACTTAATTTAAAAAATTCCAAACGAGATCAGTAGTAGGGGATTAGTTCTAGTTCAGAACCTAAAACCAATCTAAACAGGATTGATTCCATAAATTTGAACCGAGAATCAATTCGATCATATCTTCGAACCAATCCAAACTGATCTGATCATATTGGTTCGGTTTTTGAGTTTGTTATAGGATAGAACTGATTTTTTATTTTTTTCTTGTTTGGCACATAATTGTTTTAATGGTTAAAATTTTTTTCTTAAATCATGTTCAATAATAAGAATATATAATATTTGTTGATTGATTTAATGCTTAAGGATATTTTTTTAGTAAAGATTGTAGATAACTTATAAAAGTGTGAATCAAAAATCAAGGAATTAAAACTGAAGAATCGAACCTTAAATTCTGCTTAAAAAAAAGAATCAAACCTTAAATTCTGCTTAAAAAATAGGTCCGAACCTTGCAAGAACCAATCTAATGGGTTAATTTCAAGATTTTAAATTTAAAATTAATCCTATTAACCCTCAGAATCAAATTAATCTGATCCTATTAAATTGAGTTAGTATCAATTCTTTAACTACCCTAATCAAAATAGGCATTGTAGCTTTACAGTGAAGGCACTCATAGCGCACAAAAAAAAAAAAAATGTTGTTAGGAGCTTTTCTAAAGAAAAAAGTAATCAGAAAATTGTGACGTTACTTATCAATGCTATTTTTGGATTTTAATTCTTGAAATGCTTGTATTACTCAAAAAAAAAAAAAAAAAAAATTCTTGAAAGATTTGTAGGTTTCTATGGATCTTTAAGGTCATACTTGGGTGGCAATAAAAGGGCAAGCAGTTGTAATTTTAACTAGGAGCAGCTCACTAAAGTTTCAGTATATTAACACAAACAAATGGATCTAACCATTGTTGTTGAGTTATCATCCTATCTTGCTTTAACTTGTAAATATGATATTAGGAATTTGAAAACAATATTGTCCCATGATTTATCATGAAAAAAAAGTTTACTGTCCATCAGGATATTGTAGTTTATTATTAAATTTAGGAAAATAAGGATTGCTCTACGTCGGGTGCCTCACAACAGAATACCTACACTTATAAGGTGCATTTTATGAGCCATAAATAGAGTAATAAGAGCAAAGTTGGGTTCTGGATTTTGTTTTTCTCCAAAGAAAGCGTGAGAAGAATGAGAAGAGGTTGAGAGTTATAAATCCAAAAGTTATAAAAAAATATATAAATAAATGAATGAGAAGAAAAAAGAAGTTGAAGCATTAGATGTTGGAATTTTAGGATCACATATGTATGATTAAAGCACTAAATAATAACAAAATAAAATTTATACCTATTTGCACCATTATATGAAAGCTACTAAGATTTTAAGAGACGTAAATCTTTCTGTTCTTGCTCCTTCCTTAGGTGATATTTTTGTTAGAAAAAACTAATTTTAAATATAAGAGAGAAGAGGGGATCTATCTTATTTATAATGAAATCTTTGATAAACCCTCCTATCATGGCTTACTATCGAACTTCGAGGGCCTACATAAATCATTAAGAATTAATGGTAGTCTACATATAAAATTTTTTTAACATTCTCTTACTTGCATAATATTAATTACAGGTGTTTAAATTTTAAAAATATTTATTTATTTAAAAATGATATTCAGATTGAATAATTAAATTTTAATGTGACTATAATTTTAAAAATATTTAGTTTTCTAATATAATACCTTAGAGTAAGATTCAATTCCATAAAAACTATCAATGCCAAATCATAGTAATTATTATGCTCCTTATTAACATACGATTATTTCATGATTATAAATGCTAATAATCCTCACCAACATAAATCATAACATTGCATCGTTTCCTTCCTTCCTTCCTTCCTTCTTTCATCTTCTTCTCAAACTACGAGAATGAATCGGCCACTGTGGGTTTATTTGGCCGCTTGATTCACTACCAGGAAGCGAGCCTCGCCTCGCCTCGCCTCGCCTTGTTATTTAAAGTCAAGTGCCAGCCTGGTGACCTGGCCCTTTTTCCCCTCCTTGCCCACCTTCCTCATGAGCTCAGGCAACGCATCAGGCAGCCTTTGAAAACAAGGAATAGACCCTATTCGATTCATGATCTCATGTGGAAAACTATGGGCTGCCGATGCCATTGTCCAGAATGCCCGTTTCCTCTCCACGGTCGCACCCGTGCGGTCTCCTATGTCGCCTTCGTTGATCGTCTCGTCCCTGTTCTTGGGTTCAGACACACCTCTGGAGAACAGGGGAATCAATATAGTGCGGCATCCAGTTGCATGAGTGCTGCCCTCCTTCGTTAGTGCGTGGCCCATCGTTGTTTAGCTTGGTTTTAGGGTTTTAGGGTTTAGGGTTTTAGGGTTTAGGGTTTAGGGTTTTAGGTTTTAGGGTTTTAGGGTTTTAGGTTTTAGGTTTTAGGGTTTTAGGTTTTAGGTTTTAGGTTTTAGGGTTTAGGTTTTAGGTTTTAGGGTTTAGGGTTTTAGGGTTTTAGGGGTTTAGGGTTTTAGGGGTTTTAGGGTTTAGGGTTTTAGGGTTTTAGGGTTTTAGGGTTTAGGGTTTTAAGGTTTTAGGGTTTTAGGGTTTAGGGTTTAGGGTTTAGGGTTTAGGGTTTAGGGTTTAGGTTTTAGGATTTAGGTTTTAGGGTTTAGGGTTTTAGGGTTTTAGGGTTTTAGGGTTTAGGGTTTTAGGGTTTTAGGGTTTTAGGGTTTTAGGGTTTTAGGGTTTTAGTGTTTTAGGGTTTTAGGGTTTTAGGGTTTTAGGGTTTTAGGGTTTAGGGGTTTAGGGTTTTAGGGTTTTAGGGTTTTAGTGTTTTTAGGGTTTTTAGGGTTTTTAAGGGTTTTAGGGTTTTTAAGGGTTTTTGGTTTTAGGGTTTTAGGGTTTTAGGGTTTTAGGGGTTTAGGATTTTAGGGTTTTAGGGTTTAGGGTTTAGGGGTTTAGGATTTTAGGGTTTTAGGGTTTTAGGGTTTTAGGATTTTAGGGTTTAGGGTTTTAAGGTTTAAGGGTTTAAGGTTTAGAGTTTTAAGGTTTAAAGGTTTAAGGGTTTAAGGGTTTAGGGTTTAAGGTGTTAAGGGTTTAAGGGTTTAGGGTTTAAGGGTTTATGGGTTTAAGGGTTTAAGGGTTTTAGGGTTTAAGGGTTTAGGGTTTAGGGTTTAGGGTTTTAGGGTTTAGGGTTTAGGGTTTAGGGTTTAGGTTTTAGGGTTTAGGGTTTAGGGTTTAGGGTTTAGGGTTTAGGGTTTAGGGTTTAGGGTTTAGGGTTTTAGAGTTTCAGGGTTTAGGGTTTAGGGTTTAGGTTTAGGGTTTATGGTTTAAGGTTTTAGGGTTTTAGGGTTTTAGGGTTTAGGTTTTAGGGTTTTAGGGTTTAGGGTTTAACGGTTTAAGGGTTTAAGGGTTTAGGGTTTAAGGGTTTAAGGGTTTAAGGGTTTAGGGTTTAAGGGTTTAAGGGTTTAAGGTTTAGGGTTTAGGGTTTAAGGGTTTAGGGTTTAAGGGTTTAAGGGTTTAGGGTTTAGGGTTTAGGGTTTAGGGTTTTAGGTTTTAGGGTTTTAGGTTTTAGGGGTTTAGGGTTTAGGGTTTTAGGGTTTAGGGTTTTAGGGTTTTAGGGTTTTAGGGTTTAGGGTTTAGGGTTTAGGGTTTAGGTTTAGGTTTTAGGTTTTAGGTTTTAGGGTTTAGGGTTTTAGGGTTTTAGGGTTAGGGTTTTAGTGTTTTAGGGTTTCAGGGTTTAAGGTTTAGGGTTTAGGGTTTTAGTGTTTTAGGGTTTTAGGGTTTTAGGGTTTACGGTTTTAGTGTTTTAGGGTTTTAGGGTTTTAGGTGTTTAAGGGTTTTAAGGGTTTAGGGTTTTAGGGGTTTAGGGTTTTAGGGTTTTAGGGTTTAGGGTTTTAGGGTTTTAGGGTTTTAGGGTTTTAAGGTTTAGGGTTTTAGGGTTTAAGGGTTTAGGGTTTAGGGTTTAGGGTTTAGGGTTTTAGGGTTTTAGGGTTTAGGGTTTTGGGGTTTAGGGTTTTTAGGGTTTAGGGTTTTTAGGGTTTAGGGTTTTAGGGTTTAGGGTTTTAGGGTTTAGAGTTTTAAGGTTTTAGGGTTTTAGGGTTTAGGGTTTTAGGGTTTAGGGTTTAGGGTTTTAGGTTTTAGGGTTTTAGGGTTTTAGGTTTTAGGCTTTAGGGTTTTAGGTTTAGGCTTTAGGGTTTTAGGTTTTAGGTTTTAGGGTTTTTAGGGTTTTAGGGTTTTAGGGGTTTAGGGTTTCAGGGGTTTTAGGGTTTAGGGTTTAGGGTTTGGGGTTTAGGGTTTGGGTTTTAGGGTTTTAAGGTTTTAGGGTTTTAGGGTTTAGGGTTTAGGATTTAAGGTTTAGGGTTTAGGGTTTAGGTTTTAGGATTTAGATTTTATGGTTTAAGGTTTTAGGGTTTTAGGATTTTAGGGTTTAGTGTTTTAGGGTTTTAGGGTTTTAGGGGTTTAGGGTTTTAGGGTCTTAGGGTTTAGGGTTTTAGTGTTTTAGGGTTTTAAGGTTTTAGGGTTTAGGGTTTTAGGGTTTAGGGGTTTAGGGGTTTAGGGTTTTAGGGTTTTAGTGTTTTTAGGGTTTTTAGGGTTTTTAAGGGTTTTAGGGTTTTGATTTTTGGTTTTAGGGTTTTAGGGTTTTAGGGTTTTAGGGGTTTAAGGTTTTAGGGTTTTAGGGTTTAGGGTTTAGGGGTTTAGGGTTTTAGGGTTTTAGGGTTTTAGGGTTTAGGGTTTTAAGGTTTAAGGGTTTAAGGTTTAGAGTTTTAAGGTTTAAAGGTTTAAGGGTTTAAGGGTTTAGGGTTTAAGGGGTTAAGGGTTTAAGGGTTTAGGGTTTAAGGGTTTAAGGGTTTAAGGATTTAAGGGTTTAAGGGTTAAGGGTTTAAGGGTTTAAGGGTTTAGGGTTTAGGATTTAAGGTTTAGGGTTTAGGGTTTAGGTTTTAGGATTTAGATTTTATGGTTTAAGGTTTTAGGGTTTTAGGATTTTAGGGTTTAGGGTTTTAGGGTTTTAGGGTTTTAGGGTTTTAGGGTTTTAGGGTTTAGGGTTTAGGGTTTAGGGTTTAAGGTTTTAGGGTTTAGGGTTTTAGGGTTTAGGGGTTTAGGGTTTTAGGGTTTTAGGGTTTTAGGGTTTAATGGTTTAAGGTTTTAAGGGTTTTAGGGTTTAGGGTTTTAGGTTTTAGGGTTTTAGGGTTTTAGGGTTTAGGGTTTAGGGGTTTAAGGTTTAGGGTTTAGGGTTTTAGGGTTTAGGGTTTAGGGGTTTAGGGTTTTAGGGTTTTAGGGTTTTAGGGTTTAGGGTTTTAAGGTTTTAGGGTTTAAGGTTTAGGGTTTAAGGGTTTAAGGTTTAAGGGTTTAAGGGTTTAGGGTTTAAGGGTTTAAGGGTTTAAGGGTTTAGGGTTTAAGGGTTTAAGGGTTTAAGGATTTAAGGGTTTAGGGTTTAAGGGTTTAAGGGTTTAAGGGTTTAAGGGTTTAGGGTTTAGGGTTTAGGGTTTAGGGTTTAGGGTTTTAGGGTTTTAGGGTTTAGGGTTTAAGGGTTTAGGGTTTAGGGTTTAGGGTTTAGGGTTTTAGGGTTTTAGGGTTTTAGGGTTTAGGGTTTAGGGTTTAGGGTTTAGGGTTTAGGGTTTAGGGTTTTAGGGTTTTAGGGTTTTAGGGTTTAGGGTTTTAGGGTTTTAGGGTTTAGGGTTTAGGGTTTTAGGTTTAGGGTTTAACGGTTTAAGGGTTTAGGGTTTAAGGGTTAAGGGTTTAAGGGTTTAAGGGTTTAAGGGTTTAAGGGTTTTAGGGTTTAGGGTTTAAGGGTTTAGGGTTTAGGGTTTAGGGTTTAGGGTTTAAGGGTTTAAGGGTTTAAGGGTTTAAGGGTTTAAGGGTTTAAGGGTTTAAGGGTTTAAGGGTTTAGGGTTTAAGGGTTTAGGGGTTTAGGGTTTAGGGTTTAAGGGTTTAGGGTTTAGGGTTTAAGGGTTTAGGGTTTAAGGGTTTAGGGTTTAGGGTTTTAGGGTTTAGGGTTTTAGGGTTTTAGGGTTTTAGGGTTTTAGGGTTTTAGGGTTTAGGGTTTAGGGTTTAGGGTTTAGGATTTAGGGTTTTAGAGTTTTAGGGTTTTAGGATTTTAGGGTTTTAGGGTTTTAGTGTTTTAGGGTTTTAGGGTTTAGGTTTCAGGGTTTATGGTTTTAAGGTTTTAGGGTTTTAGGGGGTTTAAGGGGTTTTAGGGTTTAAGGGTTTAAGGCTTTAGGGTTTAAGGGTTTAGGGTTTAAGGTTTTAGGATTTAGGGTTTTTAGGGTTAGGGTTTATAGGGTTTAGGGTTTTTAGGGTTTAGGGTTTTTAGGGTTTAAGGTTTAGGGTTTAGGGTTTAGGGTTTAGGGTTTATGATTTAGGGTTTAGGGTTTAGGATTGTAAGGGTTTAGGGTTTTAGGGGTTTAGGGTTTTAGGGTTTAGGGTTTAGGGTTTAGGGTTTTAGGGTTTTAGGGTTTTAGGGTTTAGGTTTTTAAGGTTTAAGGGTTTAGGGTTTAGGGTTTTAGGGTTTAAGGGTTTAAGGGTTTAAGGGTTTTAGGATTTAGGGTTAAGGGTTTAGGGTTTAGGGTTTAAGGGTTTAAGGGTTTAAGGGTTTAGGGTTTAAGGGTTTAGGGTTTAAGGGTTTAAGGGTTTAAGGGTTTAAGGGTTTAAGGGTTTAAGGGTTTAGGGTTTTAGGGTTTTAGGGTTTAAGGGTTTAAGGATTTAAGGCTATGTTTATAAAGCTAGCCTAAGAGAAGGGCCTATGTTTATAAAGCTAGCCCCAAGCCTTGGAAAGCTGATGCCTTTGCTGCTCACATGAGAAGCGCACCCTCCAACACCAACCCCAAACAACCCCCTCCCCCTGTGCCCGTGCCCACCAAAAAAAAAAAAAAAGAAAACAAAGGAAACCACACATAGGCACGAGAGAGAGAGAGAGAGAGAGAGAGAGGTACTGTCCATGTGTTGCTGATTAAGGCCCAGTGTTCTGAATTTGAAATTGAGAGGAAGACTTATCATGCATGGAGGTTGTGTAGAAGGATATAAGCTTAGAATAATATCAAAGATGATCAGGAATGAGAATGCTTAGCAAATGAGGATCTACAAAGCCGGTCGCAAATAGTTGAGGGAAAGTTTCTGATTCTAGAATTGAAACACTTTTTGTAAAAGCATTATGTGGTTGTTCATGTTCATATTTGATTGTCATTGGTTACTTCATAATCTATTTTCACAAATGAAGACAGAAAGAATGGCTATAATTGCAATAGCTATATGCTTAAAGGTGAAATAGATCTAACTGGTCAACTCAATGGTATAGGACTCTAACTTGCTTGCTAACAGATGTGATCTTAAATGTTGCATTTCAGGTATATATTTTACAAGAGAAGCTGGAAGCGAAGGACCATGAGCTGAAAAGGTTGAAGGAAATGCTATCCCAGAGAGAAACAACGCAGGAAAAAGATGAATTGGCTGACGAAAAGAAAGCAACCTATGATGTAGATTCTGCAGAAGTTGAGGCTTGAGATTCTTTACTTTTTATCCATTAAAGTGATGTATTCCAAAAGGGAATGGTAGAGATTTATTAAGAAACTAGTTATATCAAATCTTAAGTATCTATTGGTGGATCGGTGAGCTAATTGTCAAAGTAGCCAGATGATGAATTTATGTTGGCTTCTTGTTTGCTAGTCACTGGTGGTTATTATTTGTGCTCTGCATGGATGGTTTTTCGTTAAAATTTTACCAATTCGCGAGAAGGTAATGTGAAGTACTTCACAATCCCCTCCGGCCCTTCCTTTTCAAATAAGCTGAGAGCGATCCTGTTATCTTTCAGTGAATGTCACGTTATCGTCAAGGGGCTGAACGTGTGACTCTTGCATGTTCGCCAAGGTCCAAGGTAAGGTATTTAAGAAGCCCTTCATCTTTAGTGATTTAATTTTGCCTGAAATATTTTACAAACAAATCATTGCTAATTGAATCAACGGACAAGTAATTACTCATTTATTTTTCATTTATCCATGGAATACTCTTTGGATTTCGCATGATACCATGAATCACAATTGCTTGCGGTGTGTTCAGTGAGCTTGTTTCTCCTCTTCGCAGTAAACTATGGATTTTGAGATTCATGAAGGAGTTATTATGGTAATTTCATCATCTGAGCCTCGATTGAGTCTTGAAGTTTTGCCTTGCCCTCCGATTGATCATGTTTAAAAATCACATTTATTTTCTATTGATCAGAAAAGTCATGGCGTGATGGTTTGGTGGAAATAAATATTCCTTGCATGTTCTCACGTTATTTGTAATTCAAATCCATTTTTTTGGTTATATATATATATATAGAGAGAGAGAGAGAGAGTGAGTGGAAAGGTAAATTTTGGCTACATTCGAATGTAGCCAAGTTTAGATTTCATCACTTTCTTTGCATTTGGATTTACATAGTTCATATATTTCAAAGTTGAAAAAAAAGTAAAAAAGAGTAGCTTTAGGATTTGTATGGATGTAAGGGTGAGAAAAGTGATCGAATTCTGAATTTAGCTACATTCGAATGTAACCAAGTTTGATAGGTTTGACTACATTTGAATGAAGCCAAGTACAGGATTCAATCATCTTTTTCACTCTTGAATCCATATGAAATCCAGAGACCTTTCTTTTTTTTTATTGTTTTCATCTTTTTCACTCTTGAATCCATATGAAATCTAGAGACCTTTATTTTTTTTTTACTTTTTTTATCTTTGAAATTTGTGAACTATGTGATGTGAGAGGGGGGGAGGGGATAGACTTTTAGCTACATTTGAATGCAGCCAAGTCTACTTATATATATATATATATATATATATCATCCAACCATTTGTATGGGGATCAATAAAAAATAAATTCTATAAGCTTTTCCTTGTTTGAAGTTGATATAGCTTGTCAACTATATACCTTCTGTTAATTATTTCTGCAACCTAATTAAAGTTTTCTATCATGACCAAGTTTACATGCAATCTAAAAACTAGTAAATGTAAAATAAATGAAAAATATACATCAGGGTTGTTAGGTAAATTATCACATGCAATTTAAGAATTAGTAAATGAAAAATATATGCCTAGGATTAGGTAAATTATTAGATATGTCGATTTGAGGAACTCAATTGGCTAAGCATGGTGATAATTCTTGTAACACAACTTAGAGATGTAACTTAACTCAGGGACAACCTGTTTAAAGTCGACGATAAGTGCATTAGAGGGAGGAAAGGACTGGCCAGAGGATGGATGGCGACCTTAGGGCATACATCACCATTTGATGGAGAATGTGTTGGAGGGAGGGGAGGGTTAGGCTGCAAGATGAATGGTGGCCTCAAGGCGTACGTCATCATCCGATGGAGAATGTGTTGGAGGAAGGGGAGGGTTAGACTGGATGATGAATGGCGGCTTCAGGGCATAGGTCACCATCCAATGGAGAATGTTTCATTGATGGTGAATAGAGGACCAGCAAGAGCTCTTTCCATAATATGTTGAGAGGCATGGCTTAGGCATGACCTGGCTTTCTCATGCTCGTAGGATACAAGCGTCATGGCATGGTTGCAGAGCAAAGTAATGCCATGCTCGGATGGTTTCACGAGAGATGTTTGGTAATGATTAATCAAATGAGCTATGACCATATTGCATAGGGTCTTCGCTCGAGATCATACTTCAAGGACTACTTTATACATTCTTGATCTTTATAGTAGAGTGTAGAGGCAACAAGGGTTTAGTTGGGTAAGGGTGTGACCTATTTAAACAAGCAAGTCTTATGTTCATTTCAAGTGCAATAACTGAACATTTCAAGAGCAATGACTTGTGGGATCCATGGGACTCTATCAACCATGGAGTATAAGTGGGCTGAATGGATTCAATTGGCCTGTACGTCTTAAAGTTGGGCCAAGGATCTAGAATGTCCATGAGAGTTGTATCAAGGAGTGGATAACGCTAAGTAAATATGGCTGATCGGATATATTTACTTAATGGACAAGCTCAAATGCTAGTGTCATGGCAGTGCATAGTATCATGCAAGAAGGCCGTGGATATAGCTATCAAAGCAGCATGGCTCTGGACCAATAGGGTTGAGGTAGTGTGCAGCGGTGTGAACATGTCAAATATTATCGTGCAATGTAGCCATAACGGGTAGACATTCTAAGGCTATAAGATTGGGATTGTGGTGTATTAGATATTAGAATGTTGTGAACAGCGAGGATCGAGGGAGTCCCAAGCGTCCATGATCAACCATGGCTTCGGGAGCTATGAGGGTTGTTGATTTAATGGTTTGGTTGAGTAGCATCGATGGAAGCATTTGTCGAAACCTTATACAGTGCATCAGCATTGCATGGTCATGTCATATGAGTTTATGAGTTTGATTTATGGATAACAAAATGATACGATAGTGCAATGGATATGTCATGGCATGGGAATACTTTGTCGAAAATAGTTTCATAGTGCCATGAAATGGGAGTACCTTATTTGAAATACTTTCATAGTGCTAATACGCTGCAAAGGCAAAGTATTGAATTGATATTGATGCATAAATGTGGAGCATTCTTTAAGTATAGTCTAGCTATGGCATGAGAATGTGCACAAGCATTGCAGTTCAAAGGTCAGGCACTTGAAAGTGTTGCATAAGTTCAGATCGTCAACTTGATAAAGCATCAAAGTGCATATAACATACTAAAATACCATTGAAGCAGAAATTACACTCATCTCATGATAAGTGTTTAAAATCGATAGTAGATGCGTAGGAAAGAACGGCTGGGCTGAAGGATGAATGGTGGCCTTGAGTCATACATCACCATCTGATGGATTGATTGCTCTTTCCATAATATATCGAAAGGCAGACTCATTCACTATTGCTTTAATTTTCTACCTTTATTTTTTAAAAAATCAAAAAGAAAATAAACTAAATCTAAAGTGTATGATGAGAACATTTAAATTTTTTTGACTTTGTTCATAAAATTTTCTGAATTTTTTTTGCACCTATGACCTATTACTTTAGAGGTAAAGAAAAAGAGAAAAAAAAGAGAGAAAGAGAGAGTGACAAAAATAAAAAATAGCATAAGCTTTCATAAATGATATCTTCAACATTAACCATCAAATTGTATTTCACTAATTTGTTAGGGAACAAAAACATGAAAACAATGATGTCAAAAGACTCCTGAAACATTTGCTGTCCAAATGTTAATTTGATTTAAAGGTGTGTGTATCGAATTACATCAAGCCGGTAGCCAGGACAGACATAAACGACACCATTACTTACAGCAATAGGACCTCGCTCACTTCTCATCATGGTTAAAGAGAGGGGCGAACCATGTGAATATCAAAGCCAACAACTAAATATAGTGATTTTTTAGTACAGGGAACTTTCTAAAACCTCCAATAGTTGGTGAAAGGGTGCTACAAAATGTTCAAAGCACAGACGAGTCTATGGCAAGTTGACCTTCCACAAACAAGGCGAGAAAGTAGGCTCCACCTCTTTGTATATAGCACTGAAGCGCAATGCAGAAGACAATGGGTAGTGAAACCGCACCAAATAAATTCACGCACAAATGGCAGTATCCGATGTCAATGCAATGGCCTATCAACAACTTGCACAATAAAATGGCAACAATGCCAAAAGCTTCACGTATCATAACCTGAGAATGGCGATAGACGAGAATTACCTATTAAGCTTCACTGCTTGGCTGGATTCCATCCTAAACCAGCATAGCCTTTGTTACCAATGACTTGCAGCGGTTCCAAAATGCCCTTTGTGGTGCTCCCTAGAGCCTCTCCCTAAATAAATATCACAGAAAAGAAAAAAGAATTATTCAAGCTAACGAAACTATAGAAGTCATCCCTTTCCAACAACCAAATATCTAGGGCGCACACCGCCCCCCCCCAACCCAAAAAAAAAAAGAATATAAGTTCTCTTTTAAAAAGGACCATCACTGGATAATCTTTGGCCCTGGTTGGGTGGACCTTACATGCATATATGCATCCACAAGGACATACGTACATACATATATATGTATCTATATGTGTGCGTATTGCAAGAAATATAATAGAACAAAAAACTACCAGAGATCCGTTATGTAATAATCAAAAGACAGAATTGCGATCACATTTAGACCTTAAAGATGCATTTTTTTGAAACTTAGATATGGTACCATCCCAATTCATGAATCAGAGATGCACCGGGTAGCAGAATCTTGAGGCAACTCTTAAACATACTTGTTTCCAACCCATGCTTTCAAGAATCTTCCTAGCATAACTTCCACTTCCAAAAGATATGTCCATGGCTTTTGCTGCAGCTTCTTCCGCATTTTTTTAATAAAGTTGATATTTTTCTTGATGTATTTTTGGTGGTCACCCTTCTATCGCTATTTAGGAGAAAAATGAAGCAAAATTATTATTTTTTTCCTTTTTAATTTGCCTGGTTCCTTTTTAATTTCCTTTTTCTCTCAGTGAGCCAGTGCCCATGTTGTAGTTTCAAGTACTTTAATTCTATTATCTTGGGTGGGAACAGCCAGCGAGCCTCCTCTCTCCTCTCACCAGACCTCCAGTTCAGACCATTCACCGGTTGGATATTTGTTCATTCCGGCCCAAAATAAATAGATGGGCCGGTTCCCCACCAATTCGAAATTAAAATCCAAATCGGGGTAGAGGGCGAGAGAGAGAGAGAGAGAGAGAGAGCGAGTGAGAGAGAGAGTCGACTTCCGTTGTGTCTTTCCGCTGGCGACGTCCATCCGGTCCGGTTCTAACATCCCTGATGTCTATGCCTCCGAAGCAACGCCAATAATTCTTTATGTTTGATTAATTTATATAATAAATAAAATAAAAATTTAAAGATTTTTAATATATATATATATATAAATAAATAAAAGCCGCCTACATCTATTCATCTTCTTATAAGTATCATACCTTCAGGTAATACAAAACTTATGTTTTAAACTCTTTCAAATACAAATGAAGCTAGCATAATTTCGAACATTTTCTACATATTATTGAATGTGACATATACTCGCATATAATAGTGTGCACATATGTTGCCTCTCTAAACTTAATCTTGGAGAACTACTTTTTGAACATAATCATTGGACATCTACGGGCTTAATGCTTTAAGTGATGCAACAATTCATACATTTTATTCATCAAAACTAGTGACCTCTTAGGTGCCTTTCCTTAAACTGAGATCAGATTTCTCAAGGTCTGATCTCGTTTCCTGATCTTGACTCTGCTTTTCTTTCTTCCATTTCTCCACGCCTCTATTGCCCCTCCATCGACTCTGAGAGACAGAGGGGCCAGTGAAGGTGGTGGGTTCCTTTAAAACAGGGTAAACAGGGCTGGGAGAAAGAAGGAAAGTGGGTTTCTCTTCAACGCCTGCTAAGGAGAGGAGGGCGGAGAATGGAAGATATAAATAGGGAAGGGGCGAAGAAGGGACAGGGAAACGCGTGAACGCGTTGCACAGGAGAGGAGGGCGGAGAATGGAAGATATAAATAGGGAAGGGGCGAAGAAGGGACAGGGAAACGCGTGAACGCGTTGCACAGGAGACGGCCAAACTATCTGGTACAAAATCGCTATTTTCCTAATTTGAAGATTGCATCTGAGGGTCTGAAGCACAGAGTGTTCGAAATTTCTTTAGCCGACCTTCAGAATGATGAGGACCAAGCTTACAGAAAGATCCGGCTTCGTGCAGAGGATGTTCAAGGGAAAAATGAGGAGAATGGAACGAAAGATATCATCAAGATTTTTATTTTTATTTTTTATTTTTGGGGGGGGGGGGGTTGGCACAAAGGAGGAGGGAAGGGAAAAGAAGCAAGTAAAGAGGGTCAATGGAACGGCAAAAAATTCTTGGCAGGTTTCGTGAAAACAAAGTTCTACGGGCCCTGATCACCGTAAGCGTCGGCTTCGAGAGCCAATCAGGGAATGGATAGCAGAGAAAACAACCCTCTCACGGCTCTCAAAGCAGGAGTTGCATGTTTTCCAGATTGAAGGTGGAAGAAAAAGTGAGCCTCTAATGGATCTAGTACAGATAATTCTAAATCTTGAATTACTTGCACGAAGCCGGATCTTTCTGTAAACCTGGTCCTCATCATTCTGAAGGTCGGCTAAAGAAATTTCGAACACTCTGTGCTTCAGACCTTCAGATGCAATCTTCAAATTAGGAAAATAGCATAGTTTGGCCGTCTCCTGTGCAACGCGTTCATGCGTTTCCCTGTCCCTTCTTCGCCCCTTCCCTATTTATATCTTCCATTCTCCGCCCTCCTCTCCTTAGCAGGCGCAGAATTTTCTCTTCAAAATAAAAATTTGGAAGGAATGATTTATGAACATCGGGCGCCAGTTGGACATAGGGACAGCTGGGGGCACATCGATTGACGGCCCTGATTGGTCACGCTGCTCTGGGAGCGTACGGTTGCCGTCGATCTTCCTGCCGGAACCTTACCATCCAGCTGTAAAAGGGTGGCGATGCACAATTCTCTCTGATGGAATATTGTGTCACCCAGACAAATGGCACACAAAGAGTTAACAGACGCTCTAAGATGTTTTTGATTTTTTTTAAATTTATCGGCAGTGCTGTAGATAATGATAATTCTAAGAAGCATTTTATAAAGATGTTATTAGATGGGATTGAATGATTGAAGTTAGGCAAGAAATAGAACAAAAAAAAATGATTAAGCAAATAAGCAAGCAGGAAGCACAAAAGATGCATTTTTGAGACAACTAAGATGCATTACATTCATAACAAGTTTTAGATTGTTGATAAATTTACTAACAGTAGTTGAAGCCTCTAATTATGCATAACTTTTTAAGAGATCTTTAAGAAATGTCAACATTTTAAACCATTCATGGTTTACCTGGAATAAATGAATTGCATTCTTCAACAAATTAGGTGCTATGAAACATGTGTTCATCCTATTGTATAAACCAGCCCCAAATTATCACCATCATCATCTCACAAGTTAGACTATTTCTTGATGGGACTTGTGGCCTTGATAAGGCCCACTTTATAAAAATGGTCTATAAGACGTTTTTTGCAATTATAAAGAATCCTTGTTAAAACAGCTAATCACCTCCTTTATTGCAACAGGAACCTGATCAACAGAAGCAGGCAAATGATCTTGATTGGCTGCATTTGCAATGTCAGATCCACAGATTGGATTTAGACTATGGTGCACACTTCTCTGCAGGTCAGTATATAAGTCAGGGAAGCCCCAGTCTTTAGTTGGGTTAGAAGAATCATACGTCGATATAGAAGCCAAGTATCTTGGGCTTGGGGTCCTCAACCTGTAGACTTTCCCTGAAAATTAAAAAAAAAAAAAAATTACAAACAGCAAAGTTAAAAAAAAGAACAGCGTTCCAAAACAGCATTTAATAATAATAAAAAAGAATGGATGGAAGCCAGATGGGAATCGCAGCCTCCCATCTTGAAAAAAAAAAGTATAAATATTAGTGGCCAACTACCCCTGGGTGAGTTGGCTCAGCACCTGCCTCTTAAAGTGAAGGCTGTGCTATTGCTTCTATGTGAGGCAGTTCTAGAAAATTTTCAAATACTTTCACAGATTGTGGTTCGATGGTCTCACACATGCAAACATGTTTACCAAATAAACAACGGATTGAGAATTTCAACAAATCATATAATGAATAACTGCATGATGAAAAAGCCCCATTCTATTTCATGCAAAAACAATTCTAACCACAAAAACATATTTATATTGAAAGCAATAGTAACAGAATAATAGTGCCATCATTTGCAGTCATCAATATCTTCTTAGCACATTACCAAAGACAAATTATGGATGTAAATTTGGAGTCCAGAGTCCACTTATGTGGATAAGAGCAAGATTTATGCCCAAAAAGAATATTCGATTCATAGGTAAATCAATAACAGATATAACCATTCCTCATAATAAAAGTTGTAATTTGGTGTTATATTTCATATCTGATGTATCTACCCTGGCATAAACTTCAAAAAAGAAAAGGAAATAAAAATATCCAGCAGCCACATTCAAAACACTCCTTAGAAAGGTAAAGTGTTTGTAACTATTATGTTCATGAACACCAAATTGTATTTTACAGTTTTACCTTATAAAATTTTGATAAGTAACTGAAACTCCCTTTATCAAAAGAAAGGGAAGGTCAAGCAGATGCTTCTCAATGAAAAGTCAATAATTTAGCACTCATCAAATTTTTGACATGCTAATATTGAATCCATTGTCAACAAAATATATGAGAGAGAGAGAGAGAGAGAGAGAGAGAGAGACCTGATGCAACACCTACTAGATCCAGATGAACTGCACGAATGGCAGCAATTTTTAGAACACTACCACCAACTGGCACAGAAGGATGCAGCTTGCTGGAACGCCTGACCAATCTTCCTATCAGTTTAGCTATCCGATGTCTTTTCTTTGTGCGCTCTTTAACAATTTCCCAATCCCATAGATCAACTGTGGGAAAAAATGTTGAGCCCTTATCATCTAAGGATACAACCTGGCCATACTGAGCTTTCCAGTTTTCTTCATCACATGATGCATCTGCTTTGGAAATAAAATTATTTAAGAGGGGAAAAAAAATCTTTAGTCACATAGAAGGAAGGTTGTCACTTCTTGGGCAAGCAAAACATAAAATTCCCATTAACCAAGTTCTGGTCCAGAAGCAACAAAATTATAGTTCCATTAGATGGAACAACAAATGCAAAAGGTTCCAAATGATTACCAGGCAACTTATCTGAGGATGGTTGATCAGATTGTTCTTCAGAAGAGACCTGACTTCCTGATCAATAAAAACTTCCTTAAGTAGGGGATCATCACATTATGCCTCTTCACGACAAGAGGTAGAAAAGTAAGTAACGGTGGACTTGACAATTTTAGTTAAACTAACTGTTTGTTTGTAAAGTTGTTGATGAGCTCTCAACATTGACATCTGAAGTCAAATAACCAGACAAATATAGATTAATGAGTGTCTCTTCTAACCTGTAAAAAACAATTTGAACCCATCAATTAAATAACCCTATTGAAAGCAATCAATTTTATGTGAAATGCATTAGAAGGTTTCCAGAAGAGAACCACTCAGATGGTGGACTAGGAATTCCAGATTCATCACCAGTTGCATGCGCAGGCATATCTACTGGAAAAGAAAAGAAAAAGGACTATGTCATGGTTATTTGGGGTTAGAACATTGTAGTCCCATAAAGTAAAGGTGGCAAACTATCATGCCTAGATGCAGAGTTCCCAGCACAAGTGATTTCATCACAAAACATATTATATGAGCCAATATGTTATTCAGTGCACAATGCATAATTCAAAAACTCGTTAATCTATTGTATAAAATTTTATGGACAATCAAAGATTTAGAATTGCAGAAAGTGGCGGTAAAGTAGCCTGCTTAAAAGAGAATTAAACCATGCTTCAACAAGACCAAAGAACCTTTAGCAGTATGGATATGGAATTCAGCACCTAAAACATACATGCCTTGTCTCTGTTGGCTTCACTGGGAGCAGAGCCTGTAGATTCAACAGCTTCAGGCTCCTCATCCTGTTCCAATATGGACAAATTAAAGGAAATCATATACATAGCTTGCTAATATGACCAAAACCAATGTAAGTGAACCCCTGCCTTGTTGCATGACAATGGAACATATTTTCCATCTTCATATGTGTAGTAAAGACCATCTCTACTGCTGTAATACCATCCAGCATGGGGATCATGATAAAACCCACTACTGCAGCACAATAAGCCAAAGCAAGGTAAGACCAATTAAAATGACTAAATGATGAATAAGAAATTGAATATTGGATGCGCAAAAATCAGTAGATAAACTAAATGAAAATGACAAGCATAGAAGTAAGCTAAGATACTGAACCCTGAGGGGCACATGTGAGAATGGATGAACAGTCTCATTATGCATCAAGCTAATTTTTATAGTCAAAAGACACAAATCCAATCAGCTACTGCACAACGACTGTGGTATCTCATAGGTAGCAGCTTCATATAAAACATTAGTTGATGAAGGATCCATTGGATGTGTATAAGACACTCCCTTTATAAAAGAAAACCCTAAAAAGCCCAGTGACAAAGTGACTCCTTCTATGATATTTTAGATTAATGAACCTTCCATTTTTTTGGTTGATTGATGTTGCCTTGTAAAGAACCGCAATTCCCTATATCAAGCCTTGCCTACTTTTCACTTTGTTTAGACTCGTTCCAAGTCTAGCTAAGTTTTGCTTGGCTTGCTTCTTGATTGTAAATTCCTAGTAAATTTTGGTTTCTACAAACAGGCCTCCTGACTCTTGTAGTTAGGTCCTTTTCAAGCCAAAAGCTGCCTTCGCTAGAAATTCACCATCAACTGAAAAGGGGCTGACAGCAGGTAGAAAGCTAATCTAGAAACTTGTAAATTCCAATGTTTCACACTATGAATCATATGGCAGATTCCAGACGTCTAGAATAAGAACTGCAAGCTAAGTTTATTAGTGTCACAAACTGCTGAAAACATGTACTGATATATCACATGCATGCACTGTTTGCTTGTATATATTTATAAATCAAGCTAACCATGCCTTCATGTTCTCATTATACGGAGTCATTGATGAAGCTAAACATGTTTGTTGCATTATTATTATTATTATTATTATTATTATTATTATTTTCTACACTATGATCACTGCCTGATCCCACCTTCATGTCTTCTTGTCTTCATCACTTCTACAACAACATCAAATCTGCTCATTAATTAAATCATAAATGTGTTGTCTATTTTTATCACCACCTTTCCTCATTGTTTCGTAATCACATTTCCATTCCGTGAGCAATTCCACCATCCTCATTCACGGTGTATGAAATATGTACGAAATTCCTTTTCTTTTCTCCCTTGATGCTGCTAGCCTGCAAATACCCCGCTCTTATTTGCAACGAGAATCCATAAAAGATCATCGAGCAACCAACGCTCGCCATCTCGGTACCGAACCCGTACCGGTACTATATTGGTATATACGTTATGCATTGGACAGTATATACATGGGAGGACTATATCCTAAGAATCTTCTTCCTTTTTTTTTTTTTTCCAATTAACTTCCTGGTTCTCCATTAATAATTTTTGGTACCGGTTAAAATCATGAAAAAAGACTTTGCTCTTGTTTTGCTTCTTTGGGTACAAGCACCTCTAATCGAATCACTAAACGATCCTAATTTCTTATCAGATTCACCGAAAAAATAAGGGACAATGCCACTCTCACCCGAATCGTTTACCGAGAATTGCGAAATAGACGCCATCGATGGAACATTAGAAAAAGAATTCCAAACCCTACCCTATATCGAGGACAGGAATTCGACCTAAAAAACAAAAAAGAAAAGAAAAGCCATAAAGTTCCAAAGAGAAGGGAGTCATCCTCTCCAACCAACCAACCAACCTGGCGTGGTAGTAAAGCTTCGATTCTTCGTCCCACTCGAAGGAGCAGTCGCCCTCCCACGCGCGGCTCTCCTCCGCCATCTCTCCGGAGACCACAAAACACGCCCCCGCTCTCTCAGGTCAGTTTACAGCTTGCAAATTGACAGAGCCGAGACTAAGCCTCGTGAGCCCAATAACAATGAAACGTATGTAACAATAAATAATAAATAAAAGAACAACTCACTTGCATGCAAAGGCATTAAGGTCGCCCGGGCTGAGCACAATGGGAGATAGGCTCTAATGTTTGCGATGGTGAACATATAACCCGTGGCCCAACCCAATCCAACCCAGCCCAACCCAACGAGAGGAGGCAATTGGAGAGGTCGCACTTGCGGTTCGTGACATAACCAGTAGAAATATCAGACCCTATTATGCTTGTGCTTTCCAGTATTTTGTGAGAATAATAATATATGTCCAGCAGAATAACCGATTCGAATCAATTCAAGTCCCTGGTTTTCTAGTGAAAAAGCGATAGGTTTTTGTAGATAAATTAGCAATCCAATCATGGGAACGACTGCTCATAATTCTAGTTGTGCTAGCGAATTCTAAATGACATCTTATTATATTTATTTTGTTTTTTTTTCCTTGTCATTTATTAATGGCACGTTTTCAATGAAAACAATAATTTGATGCACCTCAATGTTCATTATCACACCTTGCAAATAAAAGAGAAAGGATGTATTTTGGCTCTTTTATTTATTTAGCTAGTGTCAAAACTTGATTAAGGCTCATTTGATTTAATGCTGGAATCAAAATCGAAATTAAAATTAGATTCTATTAGAATCGGAACGGAAAGATGTGATGAGATGAGAAGATGAGAGAGAAAGGATGAGTAAGAAAGGTTAGAGTGACTTAGAAGAGGAGAAGAAAAAGTAAGTAAAAAGGTATAATGTAATGAGAATCAAATTCTAATTTTATTCAAACAAATATTCAAAAGTCCTATTTTCATAAATTTAAAGATTTAGAAGTTTGTAATAATTATATACATATAACCCTATTTTTGTATAAATATGCTTATTACTTATATATATATATATATATATACACACACACATCATTGAGTTGAGCTGCACAAAAGGCAGCAATCTCCTAAAATATTTATTTTCAACATTTGATTACAAATCACGTGATTTACTTGTCAAAAGCTTGACCAATCTGATAAATTGATGCTTTCTAACGGTTGATTGGGGGCATCATTTTCAATGCAAATGATATTTTTGTATACATGGATGTGACTTTAATTTTTATTAATTTTTTATTAAAATATTTATAAATTAAAGAGAAAAGGCTGCATAATTTTAGACTATTAACTACTTCCTATCCTATTGCTACACCATCATCTTGCTTAAGTAGCATCGATGCACCATGATAGCACCATAGCCATGTATACCTAATATCCATTAACCACAAGTATGCTCATAATTACAAATATTTAGACAAATTGTGGGCTTCCATATAGTTTAAAAATTTTATTCAATAATTATTACAATGTCATTGTAGTTATTTCCATAGTTATTTTAAAATCTTTCACAAATTAAATCTTAAATAAATTCTTGATTATTTTAAGAAAATTTGATCCCATCCTTTGAAAAGCATTTTTTTTTAAAAAAAAAAAATTTAGTGTTTTCGATATGAATGGATTATATAAGTCAATGTCAATGAATAGAATATAGCATAAGCCAACCTTGGTGACAATTGCAGTAGCATCATTCTAAACACATATGTGCTAAAAAGTTTGACTCATATTGTTAAATCAACCTTGATTAATATGATCCAAAACATTAAGGATGCATTCTTCACCTTCTTTTGAGGGTATTTGATATGAAATTAATATTTTTCCGAGAGATAATCTCTCAAGAAAAATTATGGGAATAGAATAATATGAGTTAAAAGCAAAAATTATTTAAGAGATAAAAAAAAAGGCCAAAACATTATGACTAATAAAATATTAAATAATTTCATCATGTACTCAATAATAAATAATCATAAGAGTTGTAGCATAGTTGGGTATAGAACCAATCCATTTTCTTTCGCTCTCTTCCCTCATTATTTTTACCGGCTCCTCTGTCTCATTATCCCTTTCATTCCTACCTAAGTTATTCTATTCCTCTTTTATATTAATTTTATTCCAAATATAATTAATAATTACATTTGTAATATTTTGCCATACATTTATAAATGCAACCAAATATGGTTAAGAGGAAAACCTTTATATACTTAAAATTTACATAAAAAAATGTTACTTATGTAATTTTTCATCTTTTATTTTTTTAATCTCTTATTAAACACTCCTTTAGTGTATAAAAGAACCATTCGATGCTTCAATTATGTAAAGAGCTAAAGAAGAAGCTTCCTACGTGGACATGAAGGGATTCAAATTATTATCCAAATAGGATGGCTAATACTTATTGTTAAGTTGAAGTTATATGACACTAACTAGATGAAACTGAGGATGGTAATCAAATCAGATCAGATATTATTTAGGTCAAAAATTTATCATTTGAGCATGATCTGTTTGTTAAATAGATAATCCAACTCTATCTGCATAATTTATTTATCAAATAGATAAAATCAAATTAAATGAATTAAACAAATTAAGTGAATTTTTAATAGATTAAATGGATTTAAAACATGTTAAGTGAGTTAGGAAAAGAAGTTAAGTATATTTTTAAACAAGTTAAGTATGTTGTTTGCATAGATTAAACAAGCCAATTCATGATCCAACTTCATTATTAGGTAAGTCAAAATAGATTAAATAGATCATAGATCTAAATCCGAACCTGAATTATTTAATAAATAGATCTCGTTGGATTGACATATTTTGATCTGAATTCATTTCAATTGAATTTGAATGTATTTAAAATGGTTATCATGGATCAGGTTGGAAAGTTGGATCGTGAATTATTGTTGGTCCGCAAGGTTGGAGGAACAAATACGTCGTAGAATCCGATCCTACTTGAAGGGGTGGAGCTATTTGTAGTACTACATGCTCCAAGCCAAGACGCTCAAGCTATTAAAATTAGAAGACAAAGTAGACATTAATCTAGATCCATTTGACTACGAGCTCCTTAACCGTGTCACCAGTGAAGGTCTTGCCTTCTAAGAAGTCAAAATACTATTTGCACCGATCGTGGGCAAGGCAAGTGAAATGAAGGCCTTCTCATCCATGAGACGGCCACCTACTTGTCGATATTAGATTTGCCTGGCCAAAGTCCTGGCGAGTCATCTATTTGTAAATAAATATCATCTATTTTGCATTAGCTCAGCATCAAGGGTTTGATACTCCAGGAAATATATGTGAGAAAAAAAAAAAAAAATTGCTCATGAAAGAGAATTAAAAAAAAAATTAAAGTTAAATTCATCTAAACATAAAAAAGAGTGATTAACTTGGCTATATTCGAATAGATCTCATCTTAAATTTGGTTAGAATAAATTATATAAACAGTTTGATTCATCAATATAAAATCTTATTATCTAAACTAAAATAGCTCATATTTTAAGTAAAATCTACTTAAATATGGTTATGTAAATCTTTTTTTTATGTATAATTATTTCTTTTAACTTATAGTGAAAATAATAAGTAGAGTATTTATATGAAACTTTATTACAGTAGAAAATTTTTTCTTTTTTTTAAAAAAAAATTTCTTCATAGCTCTTGGTTACATTGATCCTTAGATAACATAAGAAACATGTACACCTTTTACAGATACAATTTATTATATTTTTTAATTATTATTCATAACATTGCATTTTGAGTGTATTAAGAAATTTTTAAAAAATAGTTTAATAATGTAGCAAATAATTTGTTCGATATCTAAATTATATTCAAAATACAACCAGATATCCAATCTCTTTTATATCTATGGATGTAAGGATTTAAATCGGGCTTGGATTTGGATCCAGTTATTTTCGGTCTGAAGATGGATAGGGACAAACCGGATCCGTACCCAATAAGCTGACGCCATTTGGTGGAAACCCGTTGGATTTGGATTCTTCATTCACGGGTCATCATACCAAAATCTCTTTGGATTATTATTGTTCGGCGAAAAATCTCTCTCTCTCTCTCTCTCTCCTATGCTTTCCTTCTCCAAAGAAGATCGTAAAACCCTTGACGGCATAATTCTCCGAGGTTGGTCGATTTACTTTATATTTTTGTCGGAAGTTTCTCCTTCGGATCCGATGAACACGTCGGAGTTCATGGACAAGCAAATCCTAGGGTTGTCAGGATCGAACGCCTCCCGACCTCGAGAATCTCCGAGAATCCCCGAAACTTTTCACCTCCTATGCCAATCTTCCGATGGATCTTGTGCCAATCTTCCGACGGAACGTCCGCATGCTTGCCAAAAACACAAGAATGCCTCCCGACCCCGAGAATCCCCGAGAATCCCCGAAACTTTTCACCTCCTGTGCCAATCTTCCGACGGATCCTGTGCCAATCTTCCGACGGAACGTCCGCGTGCTTGCCAAAAACACAAGAACGCCTCCAATCACATCGCTCCACTCTTTCCCCCACCAGATCCCGTCCTATGATAAAAGGCCATTGCATTCCAGTGCCCTTCGTCAGCGATCGGGGGAACGATGGTTTTTCAGGTAAATTTTGTCGTACTTGCACGTATGGCGACAGTTGAAGTAGCAGACGTCGCGGTCGTTCTCGCCGAGCAGCCAGTGGCGGAGGTCCAGGTGGAGTCCAAGCCCGCCGAGGAGAAGCCGGCGAAGGAGAAGAACCCAGAGCCCCGAAAGCCCCCAAGGAGAAGAAGCCCAAGGCTTCTAAGTCCTCCTCCGCCCCTTCCCACCCGCCCTATTTCCAAGTAAAAAAGATCTCCTCTTTCTCTCTCCAATTCGATGATTTCTATGTTTAAAAAGCTTTGATTTTGATTGCTAATTTGTTCTGGGTTTTGATTGTCGATTGGTTTAGATGATCAAAGATGCGATCTTGGTGCCTAACGAGAAGACTAGCTCCAGCCCCTATGCCATTGCTAAGCACATGGAGGAGAAGCACAAGGGGGTTTTGCCGGCGAATTACAAGAAGGTGTTGGCCATCCAGTTGAGGAACTTCACTGCCAAAGGCAAGCTTGTGAAGGTGAAGGCCTCCTTCAAGCTATCGGAGATCGGGAAGGAGGAGGAGAAGAAGAAGAAGCAGCCGGCGAAGGAAAAGAAGCAGCCGACGAAGGAAGCAGTCTCTGCTCTGGCTAAGAGGAAGGCCCGTGCTGCTGCTCCGAAGAAGTCCCCGAAGCCTACAAAGGCTAAGAAACCAGGGGTTAAGAAGGCGAAGAAGGCCAGCTCTGCAAAGCCGAAGCAACCGCTCCGAAGAAGTCCCCGAAGCCTACAAAGGCTAAGAAACCAGGGGTTAAGAAGGCGAAGAAGGCCAGCTCTGCAAAGCCGAAGCAACCCAAGTCCATCAGGTCCCCTGCTTGATGGTGGAGATGGATGATCTCTGTGACTGTTCGGCATTGTATAGATCCTTGGTTCAGTGTCCTTGCTGGTTGGAGTATTTGCCTTCTTGAAGCGTATGCTTTGTTCTCTGACTGATTGGTGACAAATAATAATGGGACATCAATAATATGCAGTGTTACTGTCAAAGTTTGATCCTTTCGGTGCTCTGAAAATTGTGAGTCTCGTGTTTGTGTATGTTCTTCGATTTTGTGTATGGTCTGAAAACTGAGGAATGCTGTGGTTGTATAGGGTTTTGATCTACCCTCGGAGGTTGGGATGATCATCACCGTAGGCAATGAGATTTCTCTACCACAGAAGGTCGCATGCTGTGGCAGAATCTCTGACTAAAAATGTTTTTCTGCGTATTTATATATTTAGGGAGCGTCCGGATATCCAATTTGAGGAGGAGATCATGTTTGGGATGCTTCAATTACATAATGTGGTGATTGATGGATATTTAGAACCATCGTTGAATTCAGTGATTCCATGCTCATTATTGAGGATAATTTCAGTGATCTCCTAACCATTATTTATGCTGGGTTGAAGTTGAAGGTCTAAAATATTTCAAAAAAAAAAAAAAGTTAATATAATATAATTTGATATTATAAAATTATAGTATAAATACTATAATTATATTATAATTTAGTTGTATCATAATATAATATAATAATAAATAATATAAAAAATAATAAAATATTTTAACAGTTGTAAAATATATTCTGATATAATTTTTAGGATAACAATCATTAATGATTTAAAATTATCATCATGATTTTAATTAAATTTTTAAATAAATAAAATTTATATGTTATTTGTTAGGTGTCATTGGAGTTTATTTCTCTTTGAGGGATGTAATTGAAGTTCATATCTATTCAAGAAATATTGTTAGAGTCCATATCTATTCAATTTTTTTATTGGTTAGAGTTTATCTTTTCGAACGGTTAACGGTAGAAGCTTTGACCGATATGGTTGGAGTCTATTTTTATCCAATCCTTTTTATCGTTAAAGTCTATTTCTCTTTAATCGGAATCATATTTAAAAAAACCCTTAAATATGATAAAAAAAATGATGAATTTTAATTACATCTATGTTTAAGAAATTGTATGTAAGTTTCATCCTTATTAAGTTTCATCTTATTCGAAAATAGATAATATGTATGTTCCTCTTTCCGGATTGTAAATATTTTTTAGAACATAGAGTGTGAATCAAATTCATATTTGAATTGAAATTGAGAAGATAGGTTATAAGTTCTTTCAAAATTGACTATTTGTTTCAGAGGTGTCGCAAAAATTATCTATGATCGAGTAAATAGTTCTACGAATGAATGGATAGGATCGAAAATGAAAAGATTTGTACAAGAAAATGAAAAAATTTGTATAATATATACGTTTTGTTACCATTTTATAAAAAATTCTTAGGTATAAATATGTCTGATACCCATGACTCGATTGGTAAAATAGTCTCCCTCTCAAAAAAAAAAAAAAAAGAAGAATGTTTTTTTTTACCGACGCAAAAAAAAGCTCATTGCTGGTGCATGAAAGTTCCATCCTTATCAAATATCTTGGAAATAGATAACGATTGATAGATGCCATCACGCGGTGAGAAAGCCCATTATTTGTGCCCTCTGCTTTTCAATCATTTCGTAACATTGCAGTGCCACAAAAACTGATGCATTAGCGTCAATCAACAAAATAAATTAATTTTTAATATTTGATAAATCTAATCTAAATTATAATGTTCAGATAACATTTTGATGTTTGTTATAAGAATGCTTTTTTTTTATTTTTTATTTTTATGAGATGTTGAGCAGCAATCTAAAAATATTGACAGTGAATGGAACAATTTTTTAATTTTTTAAATTTTTAATTTTTTTATTTTTACATTGTTGTATTCAACAACACCAGAGGGATCCAGATTTAGTTGGAGTCACATATAAAAAAATATCATCAAAACTCGAATGATAAATAAAAAATTTTATCTCAATACCAATCAATAAAAAATTTGTCTACAAATTATAACAAAGAAGATGATAAAATAATGCTATTATCCATCATCTTCTGACCGTGCAATTGAAATAATAAGAATCAAATTCAAAGTTAGTCCAATATATATCAAACTCAGTTTAAATTTTTAGGTATCTGATACTTTCAAAGAACAATTTCAAAAAACAGTCAAATTCCAGCACTCGTTAGAAAGTAGAGTAAAAGACTATAAAATCACGTTGAAAAAAGAGCACATGACTTAATTTAAAAAATTCCAAACGAGATCAGTAGTAGGGGATTAGTTCTAGTTCAGAACCTAAAACAAATCTAAACAGGATTGATTCCATAAATTTGAACCGAGAATCAATTCGATCATATCTTCGAACCAATCCAAACTAATCTGATCATATTGGTTCGGTTTTTGAGTTTGTTATAGGATAGAACTGATTTTTTATTTTTTTCTTGTTTGGCACATAATTGTTTTAATGGTTAAAATTTTTTTCTTAAACCATGTTCAACAATAAGAATATATAATATTTGTTGATTGATTTAATGCTTAAGGATATTTTTTTAGTAAAGATTGTAGATAACTTATAAAGTGTGAATCAAAAATCAAGGAATTAAAACTGAAGAATCGAACCTTAAATTCTGCTTAAAAAAAAGAATCAAACCTTAAATTCTGCTTAAAAAATAGGTCCGAACCTTGCAAGAACCAATCTAATGGGTTAATTTCAAGATTTTAAATTTAAAATTAATCCTATTAACCCTCAGAATCAAATTAATCTGATCCTATTAAATTGAGTTAGTATCAATTCTTTAACTACCCTAATCAAAATAGGCATTGTAGCTTTACAGTGAAGGCACTCATAGCGCACAAAAAAAAAAAAATGTTGTTAGGAGCTTTTCTAAAGAAAAAAGTAATCAGAAAATTGTGACGTTACTTATCAATGCTATTTTTGGATTTTAATTCTTGAAATGCTTGTATTACTCAAAAAAAAAAAAAAAAAAAAAAAATCTTGAAAGATTTGTAGGTTTCTATGGATCTTTAAGGTCATACTTGGGTGGCAATAAAAGGGCAAGCAGTTGTAATTTTAACTAGGAGCAGCTCACTAAAGTTTCAGTATATTAACACAAACAAATGGATCTAACCATTGTTGTTGAGTTATCATCCTATCTTGCTTTAACTTGTAAATATGATATTAGGAATTTGAAAACAATATTGTCCCATGATTTATCATGAAAAAAACGTTTACTGTCCATCAGGATATTGCAGTTTATTATTAAATTTAGGAAAATAAGGATTGCTCTACGTCGGGTGCCTCACAACAGAATACCTACACTTATAAGGTGCATTTTATGAGCCATAAATAGAGTAATAAGAGCAAAGTTGGGTTCTGGATTTTGTTTTTTCTCCAAAGAAAGCGTGAGAAGAATGAGAAGAGGTTGAGAGTTATAAATCCAAAAGTAATAAAAAAATATATAAATAAATGAATGAGAAGAAAAAGAAGTTGAAGCATTAGATGTTGGAATTTTAGGATCACATATGTATGATTAAAGCACTAAATAATAACAAAATAAAATTTATACCTATTTGCACCATTATATGAAAGCTACTAAGATTTTAAGAGACGTAAATCTTTCTGTTCTTGCTCCTTCCTTAGGTGATATTTTTGTTAGAAAAAACTAATTTTAAATATAAGAGAGAAGAGGGGATCTATCTTATTTATAATGAAATGCTGATAAACCCTCCTATCATGGCTTACTATCGAACTTCAGGCCTACATAAATCATTAAGAATTAATGGTAGTCTACATATAAAATTTTTTTAACATTCTCTTACTTGCATAATATTAATTACAGGTGTTTAAATTTTAAAAATATTTATTTATTTAAAAATGATATTCAGATTGAATAATTAAATTTTAATGTGACTATAATTTTAAAAATATTTAGTTTTCTAATATAATACCTTAGAGTAAGATTCAATTCCATAAAAACTATCAATGCCAAATCATAGTAATTATTATGCTCCTTATTAACATACGATTATTTCATGATTATAAATGCTAATAATCCTCACCAACATAAATCATAACATTGCATCGTTTCCTTCCTTCCTTCCTTCCTTCCTTCCTTCTTCCGTCTTCTTCTCAAACTACGAGAACGAATCGGCCACTGTGGGTTTATTTGGCCGCTTGATTCACTACCAGGAAGCGAGCCTCGCCTCGCCTCGCCTCGCCTCGTTATTTAAAGTCAAGCGCCAGCCTGGTGACCTGGCCCTTTTTCCCCTCCTTGCCCGCCTTCCTCATGAGCTCAGGCAACGCATCAGGCAGCCTTTGAAAACAAGGAATAGACCCTATTCGATTCACAATCTCATGTGGAAAATTGTGGGCTGCCGATGCCACTGTCCAGAATGCCCGTTTCCTCTCCAGGGTCGCACCCGTGCGGTCTCCTATGTCTCCTTCGTTGATCATCTCATCCCTATTCTTGGGTTCAGACACACCTCTAGAGAACAGGGGAGTCAATATAGTGCGGCATCCAGTTGCATGAGTGCTGCCCTCCTTCGTTAGTGCGTGGCCCATTGTTGTTTAGCTTGGTTTTAGGGTTTTAAGGTTTAGGGTTTTAGGGTTTAGGGTTTAGGGTTTTAGGTTTTAGGGTTTTAGGGTTTTAGGTTTTAGGTTTTAGGGTTTTAGGTTTTAGGTTTTAGGTTTTAGGGTTTAGGTTTTAGGTTTTAGGGTTTAGGGTTTTAGGGTTTTAGGGTTTTAGGGGTTTTAGGGTTTAGGGTTTAGGGTTTGGGGTTTGGGGTTTGGGGTTTTAGGGTTTTAGGGTTTTAGGGTTTAGGGTTTAGGGTTTAGGGTTTAGGGTTTAGGGTTTAGGTTTTAGGATTTAGGTTTTAGGGTTTAGGGTTTTAGGGTTTTAGGGTTTTAGGGTTTAGGGTTTTAAGGTTTTAGGGTTTTAGGGGTTTAGGGTTTTAGGGTTTAGGGTTTTAGTGTTTTAGGGTTTTAAGGTTTTAGTGTTTTTAGGGTTTTTAGGGTTTTTAAGGGTTTTAGGGTTTTGATTTTTGGTTTTAGGGTTTTAGGGTTTTAGGGGTTTAGGGGTTTAGGGTTTTAGGGTTTTAAGGTTTAGGGTTTAGGGTTTTAGGGTTTTAGGGTTTTAGGGTTTTAGGGTTTTAGGATTTTAGGGTTTAGGGTTTTAAGGTTTAAGGGTTTAAGGTTTAGAGTTTTAAGGTTTAAAGGTTTAAGGGTTTAAGGGTTTAGGGTTTAAGGTGTTAAGGGTTTAAGGGTTTAGGGTTTAAGGGTTTAGGGTTTACGGTTTAGGGTTTAGGGTTTTAGAGTTTTAGGGTTTAGGGTTTAAGGTTTAGGGTTTAGGGTTTAGGGTTTAGGGTTTTAGGGTTTTAGGGTTTTAGGGTTTAGGGTTTAGGGTTTAGGGTTTAGGGTTTACAATTTAGAGTTTAGGGTTTAAGGTTTTAGGGTTTTAGGGTTTTAGGGTATTAGGGTTTTAGGGTTTAGGGTTTTAAGGTTTAAGGGTTTAGGGTTTAGGGTTTTAAGGTTTAAGGGTTTTAGGGTTTAAGGGTTTAGGGTTTAAGGGGTTAAGGGTTTAAGGGTTTAGGGTTTAAGGGTTTAAGGGTTTAAGGGTTTAGGGTTTAGGGTTTAGGGTTTAGGGTTTTAGGGTTTTAGGGTTTAAGGGTTTAAGGATTTAAGGCTATGTTTATAAAGCTAGCCTAAGAGAAGGGCCTATGTTTATAAAGCTAGCCTCAAGCCTTGGAAAGCTGATGCCTTTGCTGCTCACATGAGAAGCGCACCCTCCAACACCAACCCCAAACAACCCCCTCCCCCTGTGCCCGTGCCCACCAAAAAAAAAAAAAAAAGAAAAGAAAGGAAACCACACATAGGCACAAGAGAGAGAGAGAGAGAGAGAGAGAGAGAGAGAGAGAGAGAGGTGCTGTCCATGTGTTGCTGATTAAGGCCCAGTGTTCTGAATTTGAAATTGAGAGGAAGACTTATCATGCATGGAGGTTGTGTAGAAGGATATAAGCTTAGAATAATATCAAAGATGATCAGGAATGAGAATGCTTAGCAAATGAGGATCTACAAAGCCGGTCGCAAATAGTTGAGGGAAAGTTTCTGATTCTAGAATTGAAACACTTTTTGTAAAAGAATTATGTGGTTGTTCATGTTCATATTTGATTGTCATTGGTTACTTCATAATCTATTTTCACAAATGAAGACAGAAAGAATGGCTATAATTGCAATAGCTATATGCTTAAAGGTGAAATAGATCTAACTGGTCAACTCAATGGTATAGGACTCTAACTTGCTTGCTAACAGATGTGATCTTAAATGTTGCATTTCAGGTATATATTTTACAAGAGAAGCTGGAAGCGAAGGACCATGAGCTGAAAAGGTTGAAGGAAATGCTATCCCAGAGAGAAACAACGCAGGAAAGAGACGAATTGGCTGACGAAAAGAAAGCAACCTATGATGTAGATTCTGCAGAAGTTGAGGCTTGAGATTCTTTACTTTTTATCCATTAAAGTGATGTATTCCAAAAGGGAATGGTAGAGATTTATTAAGAAACTAGTTATATCAAATCTTAAGTATCTATTGGTGGACCGGTGAGCTAATTGTCAAAGTAGCCAGATGATGAATTTCTGTTGGCTTCTTGTTTGCTAGTCACTGGTGGTTATTATTTGTGCTCTGCATGGATGGTTTTTCGTTAAAATTTTACCAATTCGCGAGAAGGTAATGTGAAGTACTTCACAATCCCCTCCGGCCCTTCCTTTTCAAATAAGCAGAGAGCGATCCTGTTATCTTTCAGTGAATGTCACGTTATCGTCAAGGGGCTGAATGTGTGACCCTTGCATGTTCGCTAAGGTCCAAGGTAAGGTATTTAAGAAGCCCTTCATCTTTAGTGATTTAATTTTGCCTGAAATATTTTACAAACAAATCATTGCTAATTGAATCAACGGACAAGTAATTACTCATTTATTTTTCATTTATCCATGGAATACTCTTTGGATTTCGCATGATACCATGAATCACAATTGCTTGCGGTGTGTTCAGTGAGCTTGTTTTTCCTCTTCGCAATAAACTATGGATTTTGAGATTCATGGAGGAGTTATTATGGTAATTTCATCATCTGATCCTCGATTGAGTCTTGAAGTTTTGCCTTGCCCTCCGATTCATCACGTTTAAAAATCACATTTATTTTCTATTGATCAGAAAAGTCATGGCGTGATGGTTTGGTGGAAATAAATATTCCTTGCATGTTCTCACGTTATTTGTAATTCAAATCCATTTTTTTGGTTATATATATATATATATATAGAGAGAGAGAGAGAGAGTGAGTGGAAAGGTAAATTTTGGCTACATTTGAATGTAGCCAAGTTTAGATTTCATCACTTTCTTTGCATTTGGATTTACATAGTTCATATATTTCAAAGTTGAAAAAAAAGTAAAAAAGAGTAGCTTTAGGATTTATATGGATGTAAGGATGAGAAAAGTGATCGAATTCTGAATTTAGCTACATTCGAATGTAACCAAGTTTGATAGGTTTGACTACATTTGAATGAAGCCAAGTACAAGATTCAATCATCTTTTTCACTCTTGAATCTATATGAAATCCAGAGACCTTTCTTTTTTTTTATTGTTTTCATCTTTTTCACTCTTGAATCCATATGAAATCCAGAGACCTTTCTTTTTTTTTTACTTTTTTTATCTTTGAAATTTGTGAACTATGTGATGTGAGAGGGGGGGAGGGGATAGACTTTTAGCTACATTTGAATGCAGCCAAGTCTACTTTTACATATATATATATATATATATATATATATATATATATATATATATATATATATCATCCAACCATTTGTATGGGGATCAATAAAAAATAAATTCTATAAGCTTTTCCTTGTTTGAAGTTGATATAGCTTGTCAACTATATACCTTCTGTTAATTATTTCTGCAACCTAATTAAAGTTTTCTATCATGACCAAGTTTACATGCAATCTAAAAACTAGTAAATGTAAAATAAATGAAAAATATACATCAGGGTTGTTAGGTAAATTATCACATGCAATTTAAGAATTAGTAAATGAAAAATATATGCCTAGGATTAGGTAAATTATTAGATATGTCGATTTGAGGAACTCAATTGGCTAAGCATGGTGATAATTCTTGTAACACAACTTAGAGATGTAACTTAACTCAGGGACAACCTGTTTAAAGTCGACGATAAGTGCATTAGAGGGAGGAAAGGACTGGCCAGAGGATGGATGGCGACCTTAGGGCATACATCACCATTTGATGGAGAATGTGTTGGAGGGAGGGGAGGGTTAGGCTGCAAGATGAATGGTGGCCTCAAGGCGTACGTCATCATCCGATGGAGAATGTGTTGGAGGAAGGGGAGGGTTAGACTGGAGGATGAATGGCGGCTTCAAGGCATAGGTCACCATCCAATGGAGAATGTTTCATTGATGGTGAATAGAGGACCAGCAAGAGCTCTTTCCACAATATGTTGAGAGGCATGGCTTAGGCATGACCTGGCTTTCTCATGCTCGTAGGATACAAGCGTTATGGCACGGTTGCAGAGCAAAGTAATGCCATGCTCGGATGGTTTCACGAGAGATGTTTGGTAATGATTAATCAA
Source organism: Metroxylon sagu (assembly GCA_017589505.3). NCBI lineage: Eukaryota > Viridiplantae > Streptophyta > Magnoliopsida > Arecales > Arecaceae > Metroxylon > Metroxylon sagu. The sequence continues at coordinate 73,814 of JACVBY030000342.1, read as the reverse complement.
ATGAGCTGTGACCATATTGCATAGGGTCTTCGCTCGAGATCATACTTCAAGGACTACTTTATACATTCTTGATCTTTATAGTAGAGTGTAGAGGCAACATGGGTTTAGTTGGGTAAGGGTGTGACCTATTTAAACAAGCAAGTCTTATGTTCATTTCAAGTGCAATAACTGAACATTTCAAGAGCAATGACTTGTGGGATCCATGGGACTCTATCAACCATGGAGTATAAGTGGGCTGAATGGATTCAATTGGCCTGTACGTCTTAAAGTTGGGCCAAGGATCTAGAATGTCCATGATAGTTGTATCAAGGAGTGGATAACGCTAAGTAAATATGGCTGATCGGATATATTTACTTAATGGACAAGCTCAAATGCTAGTGTCATGGCAGTGCATAGTATCATGCAAGAAGGCCGTGGATATAGCTATCAAAGCAGCATGGCTCTGGACCAATGGGGTTGAGGTAGTGTGCAGCGGTGTGAACATGTCAAATATTATCGTGCAATGTAGCCATAACGGGTAGACATTCTAAGGCTATAAGATTGGGATTGTAGTGTATTAGATATTAGAATGTTGTGAACAGCGAGGATCGAGGGAGCCCCAAGCGTCCATGATCAACCATGGCTTCGGGAGCTATGGGGGTTGTTGATTTAATGGTTTGGTTGAGTAGCATCGATGGAAGCATTTGTCGAAACCTTATATAGTGCATCAGCATTGCATGGTCATGTCATATGAGTTTATGAGTTTGATTTATGGATAACAAAATGATACGATAGTGCAATGGATATGTCATGGCATGGGAATACTTTGTCGAAAATAGTTTCATAGTGCCATGAAATGGGAGTACCTTATTGGAAATAGTTTCATAGTGCTAATACGCTGCAAAGGAAAAGTATTGAATTGATATTGATGCATAAATGTGGAGCATTCTTTAAGTATAGTCTAGCTATGGCATGAGAATGTGCACAAGCATTGCAGTTCAAAGGTCAGGCACTTGAAAGTGTTGCATAAGTTCAGATCGTCAACTTGATAAAGCATCAAAGTGCATATAACATACTAAAATACCATTGAAGCAGAAATTACACTCATCTCATGATAAGTGTTTAAAATCGATAGTAGATGCGTAGGAAAGAACGACTGGGCTGAAGGATGAATGGTGGCCTTGAGTCATACATCACCATCTGATGGATTGATTGCTCTTTCCATAATATATCGAAAGGCAGACTCATTCACTATTGCTTTAATTTTCTACCTTTATTTTTTAAAAAATCAAAAAGAAAATAAACTAAATCTAAAGTGTATGATGAGAACATTTAAATTTTTTTGACTTTGTTCATAAAATTTTCTGAATTTTTTTTGCACCTATGACCTATTACTTTAGAGGTAAAGAAAAAGAGAAAAAAAAGAGAGAAAGAGAGAGTGACAAAAATAAAAAATAGCATAAGCTTTCATAAATGATATCTTCAACATTAACCATCAAATTGTATTTCACTAATTTGTTAGGGAACAAAAACATGAAAACAGTGATGTCAAAAGACTCCTGAAACATTTGCTGTCCAAATGTTAATTTGATTTAAAGGTGTGTGTATCAAATTACATCAAGCCGGTAGCCAGGCCAGACATAAACGACACCATTACTTACAGCAATAGGACCTCGCTCACTTCTCATCATGGTTAAAGAGAGGGGCGAACCATGTGAATATCAAAGCCAACAACTAAATATAGTGATTTTTTAGTACAGGGAACTTTCTAAAACCTCCAATAGTTGGTGAAAGGGTGCTACAAAATGTTCAAAGCCTAGACAGTCTATGGCAAGTTGACCTTCCACAAACAAGGCAGAAAGTAGGCTCCACCTCTCTGTATATAGCACTGAAGCGCAATGCAGAAGACAATGGGCAGTGAAACCGCACCAAATAAATTCATGCACAAATGGCAGTATCCGATGTCAATGCAACGGCCTATCAACAACTTGCACAATAAAATGGCAACAATGCCAAAAGCTTCACGTATCACAACCTGAGAATGGCGATAGACGAGAATTACCTATTAAGCTTCACTGCTTGGCTGGATTCCATCCTAAACCAGCATAGCCTTTGTTACCAACAGCTTGCAGCGGTTCCAAAATGCCCTTTGTGGTGCTCCCTAGAGCCTCTCCCTAAATAAATATCCGGCGGCCACGATTCATCCCACCGAGGCGGTCGATCCATGCTCCTCCATTTGAAGCCAATCACATCGCTCCACTCTCTCCCCCACCAGATCCCATCCTACGATAAAAGGCCATCGCATTCCGGTGCCCTTCATCAGCGATCGGGGGAACGATGGTTTTTCAGGTAAATTTTGTCATACTTGCACGTATGGCGACAGCTGAAGTAGTCGACGTCGTGGTCGTTCCCGCCGAGCAGCCAGCGGCGGAGGTCCAGGTGGAGTCCAAGCCCGCCGAGGAGAAGCCGGCGAAGGAGAAGAAGCCCAGAGCCCCGAAAAGGAAGAAGCCCAAGGCTTCTAAGTCCTCCTCTGCCCCTTCCCACCCGCCCTATTTCCAGGTAAAAAAGATCTCCTCTTTCTCTCTCCAATTCAATGATTTCTATGTTTAAAAAGCTTTGATTTTGATTGCTAATTTATTCTGGGTTTTGATTCTCGATTGGTTTAGATGATCAAAGATGCGATCTTGGTGCTCAACGAGAAGACTGGCTCCAGCCCCTATGCCATTGCTAAGCACAAGGAGGAGAAGCACAAGGGGGTTTTGCCGGCGAATTACAAGAAGGTGTTGGCCATCCAGTTGAGGAACTTCACTGCCAAAGGCAAGCTTGTGAAGGTGAAGGCCTCCTTCAAGCTATCGGAGACCGGGAAGGAGGAGGAGAAGAAGAAGAAGCAGCCGGCGAAGGAAAAGAAGTAGCCGACGAAGGAAGCAGTCTCTGCTCCGGCTAAGAGGAAGGCCCGTGCTGCTGCTCCGAAGAAGTCCCCGAAGCCTACAAAGGCTAAGAAACCAGGGGTTAAGAAGGCGAAGAAGGCCAGCCCTGCAAAGCCGAAGCAACCCAAGTCCATCAGGTCCCCTGCTGCGAAGAGGGCCAGGAAGGCTGCTGCTTGATGGTGGAGATGGATGATCTCTGTGACTGTTCGGCGTTGTATAGATCCTTGGTTCAGTGTCCTTGCCGGTTGGAGTATTTGCCTTCTTGAAGCGTATGCTTTGTTCTCTGACTGATTGGTGAAAAATAATAATGGGACATCAATAATATGCAGTGTTACTGTCAAAGTTTGATCCTTTCGATGCTCTGAAAATTATGAGTCTCGTGTTTGTGTATGTTCTTCGATTTTGTGTATGGTCTGAAAACTGAGGAATGCTGTGGCTGTATAGGGTTTTGATCTACCCTCGGAGGTTGGGATGATCATCACCGTAGGCAATGAGATTTCTCTGCCACAGAAGGTCGCATGCTGTGGCAGAATCTCTGACTAAAAATGTTTTTCTGCATATTTATATATTTAGGGAGCGTCCGGATATCCAATTTGAGGAGGAGATCATGTTTGGGATGCTTCGATTACATAATGTGGTGATTGATGGATATTTAGAACCATCGTTGAATTCAGTGATTCCATGCTCGTTATTGAGGATAATTTCAGTGATCTCCTAACCATTATTTATGCTGGGTTGAAGTTGAAGGTCTAAAATATTTCAAAAAAAAAAAAAGTTAATATAATATAATTTGATATTATAAAATTATAGTATAAATACTATAATTATATTATAATTTAGTTGTATCATAATATAATATAATAATAAATAATATAAAAAATGATAAAATATTTTAATAGTTGTAAAATATATTCTGATATAATTTTTAGGATAACAATCATTAATGATTTAAAATTATCATCATGATTTTAATTAAATTTTTAAATAAATAAAATTTATATGTTATTTGTTAGGTGTCATTGGAGTTTATTTCTCTTTGAGGGATGTAATTGAAGTTCATATCTATTCAAGAAATATTGTTAGAGTCCATATCTATTCAAATTTTTTATTGGTTAGAGTTTATCTTTTCGAACGGTTAACGGTAGAAGCTTTGACCGATATGGTTGGAGTCTATTTTTATCCAATCCTTTTTATCGTTAAAGTCTATTTCTCTTTAATCGGAATCATATTTAAAAAAACCCTTAAATATGATAAAAAAATGATGAATTTTAATTACATCTATGTTTAAGAAATTGTATGTAAGTTTCATCCTTATTAAGTTTCATCTTATTCGAAAATAGATAATATGTATGTTCCTCTTTCCGGATTGTAAATATTTTTTAGAACATAGAGTGTGAATCAAATTCATATTTGAATTGAAATTGAGAAGATAGGTTATAAGTTCTTTCAAAATTGACTATTTGTTTCAGAGGTGTCGCAAAAATTATCTATGATCGAGTAAATAGTTCTACGAATGAATGGATAGGATCGAAAATGAAAAGATTTGTACAAGAAAATGAAAAAATTTGTATAATATATACGTTTTGTTACCATTTTATAAAAAATTCTTAGGTATAAATATGTCTGATACCCATGACTCGATTGGTAAAATAGTCTCCCTCTCAAAAAAAAAAAAAATTGTTTTTTTTTACCGACGCAAAAAAAAGCTCATTGCTGGTGCATGAAAGTTCCATCCTTATCAAATATCTTGGAAATAGATAACGATTGATAGATGCCATCACGCGGTGAGAAAGCCCAATATTTGTGCCCTCTGCTTTTCAATCATTTCGTAACATTGCAGTGCCATAAAAACTGATGCATTAGCGTCAATCAACAAAATAAATTAATTTTTAATATTTGATAAATCTAATCTAAATTATAATGTTCAGATAACATTTGATGTTTGTTATAAGAATGCTTTTTTTTATTTTTTTATTTTTATGAGATGTTGAGTAGCAATCTAAAAATATTGACAGTGAATGGAACAATTTTTTAATTTTTTTATTTTTACATTGTTGTATTCAACAACACCAGAGGATCCAGATTCAGTTGGAGTCACATATAAAAAAATATCATCAAAACACAAATGATAAATAAAAAATTTTATCTCAATACCAATCAATAAAAAATTTGTCTACAAATTATAACAAAGAAGATGATAAAATAATGCTATTATCCATCATCTTCTGACCGTGCAATTGAAATAATAAGAATCAAATTCAAAGTTAGTCCAATATATATCAAACTCAGTTTAAATTTTTAGGTATCTGATACTTTCAAAGAACAATTTCAAAAAACAGTCAAATTCCAGCACTCGTTAGAAAATAGAGTAAAAGACTATAAAATCACGTTGAAAAAAGAGCACATGACTTAATTTAAAAAATTCCAAACGAGATCAGTAGTAGGGGATTAGTTCTAGTTCAGAACCTAAAACCAATCTAAACAGGATTGATTCCATAAATTTGAATCGAGAATCAATTCGATCATATCTTCGAACCAATCCAAACTAATCTGATCATATTGGTTTGGTTTTTGAGTTTGTTATAGGATAGAACTGATTTTTTTTTTTTCTTATTTGGCACATAATTGTTTTAATGGTTAAAATTTTTTTCTTAAACCATGTTCAATAATAAGAATATATAATATTTGTTGATTGATTTAATGCTTAAGGATATTTTTTTGGTAAAGATTGTAGATAACTTATAAAGTGTGAATCAAAAATCAAGGAATTAAAACTGAAGAATCGAACCTTAAATTCTGCTTAAAAAAAAGAATCAAACCTTAAATTCTGCTTAAAATATAGGTCCGAACCTTGCAAGAACTAATCTAATGGGTTAATTTCAAGATTTTAAATTTAAAATTAATCCTATTAACCCTCAGAATCAAATTAATCTGATCCTATTAAATTGAGTTAGTATCAATTCTTTAACTACCCTAATCAAAATAGGCATTGTAGCTTTACAGTGAAGGCACTCATAGTGCAAAAAAAAAAAAAAATGTTGTTAGGAGCTTTTCTAAAGAAAAAAGTAATCAGAAAATTGTGACGTTACTTATAATGCTATTTTTGGATTTTAATTCTTGAAATGCTTGTATTACTCAAAAAAAAAAAAAAAAAATTCTTGAAAGATTTGTAGGTTTCTATGGATCTTTAAGGTCATACTTGGGTGGCAATAAAAGGGCAAGCAGTTGTAATTTTAACTAGGAGCAGCTCACTAAAGTTTCAGTATATTAACACAAACAAATCGATCTAACCATTGTTGTTGCATTATCATCCTATCTTGCTTTAACTTGTAAATATGATATTAAGAATTTGAAAACAATATTGTCCCATGATTTATCATGAAAAAAAAGTTTACTGTCCATCAGGATATTGCAGTTTATTATTAAATTTAGGAAAATAAGGATTGCTCTACGTCGGGTGCCTCACAACAGAATACCTACACTTATAAGGTGCATTTTATGAGCCATAAATAGAGTAATAAGAGCAAAGTTGGGTTCTGGATTTTGTTTTTTCTCCAAAGAAAGCGTGAGAAGAATGAGAAGAGGTTGAGAGTTATAAATCCAAAAGTTATAAAAAAATATATAAATAAATGAATGAGAAGAAAAAGAAGTTGAAGCATTAGATGTTGGAATTTTAGGATCACATATGTATGATTAAAGCACTAAATAATAACAAAATAAAATTTATACCTATTTGCACCATTATATGAAAGCTACTAAGATTTTAAGAGACATAAATCTTTCTGTTCTTGCTCCTTCCTTAGGTGATATTTTTGTTAGAAAAAACTAATTTTAAATATAAGAGAGAAGAGGGGATCTATCTTATTTATAATGAAATGCTGATAAACCCTCCTATCATGGCTTACTATCGAACTTCAGGCCTACATAAATCATTAAGAATTAATGGTAGTCTACATATAAATTTTTTTTAACATTCTCTTACTTGCATAATATTAATTACAGGTGTTTAAATTTTAAAAATATTTATTTATTTAAAAATGATATTCAGATTGAATAATTAAATTTTAATGTGACTATAATTTTAAAAATATTTAGTTTTCTAATATAATACCTTAGAGTAAGATTCAATTCCATAAAAACTATCAATGCCAAATCATAGTAATTATTATGCTCCTTATTAACATACGATTATTTCATGATTATAAATGCTAATAATCTTCACCAACATAAATCATAACATTGCATCGTTTCCTTCCTTCCTTCCTTCCTTCTTCCATCTTCTTCTCAAACTACGAGAACGAATCGGCCACTGTGGGTTTATTTGGCCGCTTGATTCACTACCAAGAAGTGAGCCTCGTCTCGCCTCGCCTCATTATTTAAAGTCAAGCGCCAACCTGGTGACCTGGCCCTTTTTCCCCTCCTTGCCCACCTTCCTCATGAGCTCAGGCAACGCATCAGGCAGCCTTTGAAAATAAGGAATAGACCCTATTCGATTCACAATCTCATGTGGAAAACTGTGGGCTGCCGATGCCATTGTCCAGAATGCCCGTTTCCTCTCCACGGTCGCACCCGTGCGGTCTCCTATGTCGCCTTCGTTGATCGTCTCATCCCTGTTCTTGGGTTCAGACACACCTTTAGAGAACAGGGGAATCAATATAGTGTGGCATCCAGTTGCATGAGTGCTGCCCTCGTTCGTTAGTGCGTGGCCCATCGTTATTTAGCTTGGTTTTAGGGTTTTAGGGTTTAGGGTTTTAGGGTTTAGGGTTTAGGGTTTTAGGTTTTAGGGTTTTAGGGTTTTAGGTTTTAGGGTTTAGGGTTTTAGGTTTTAGGTTTTAGGTTTTAGGGTTTAGGTTTTAGGTTTTAGGGTTTAGGGTTTTAGGGTTTTAGGGTTTTAGGGGTTTAGGGTTTTAGGGGTTTTAGGGGTTTTAGGGTTTAGGGTTTAGGGTTTAGGGTTTAGGTTTTAGGGTTTTAAGGTTTTAGGGTTTTAGGGTTTAGGGTTTAGGGTTTAGGGTTTAGGGTTTAGGGTTTAGGTTTTAGGGTTTAGGTTTTAGGGTTTTAGGGTTTTAGGGTTTAGGGTTTTAGGGTTTTAGGGTTTTAGGGTTTAGGGTTTAGGGTTTTAGGGTTTAGGGTTTTAGTGTTTTAGGGTTTTAAGGTTTTAGGGTTTAGGGTTTTAGGGTTTAGGGGTTTTGGGGTTTAGGGTTTTAGGGTTTTAGGTTTTAGTGTTTTTAGGATTTTTAGGGTTTTTAAGGGTTTTAGGGTTTTGATTTTTGGTTTTAGGGTTTTAGGGTTTTAGGGTTTTAGGGGTTTAGGATTTTAGGGTTTTAGGGTTTAGGGTTTAGGGGTTTAGGATTTTAGGGTTTTAGGGTTTTAGGGTTTTAGGGTTTTAGGATTTTAGGGTTTAGGGTTTTAAGGTTTAAGGGTTTAAGGTTTAGAGTTTTAAGGTTTAAAGGTTTAAGGGTTTAGGGTTTAAGGTGTTAAGGGTTTAAGGGTTTAGGGTTTAAGGGTTTATGGGTTTAAGGGTTTAAGGGTTTTAGGGTTTAAGGGTTTAGGGTTTAGGGTTTAGGGTTTAGGGTTTTAGAGTTTTAGGGTTTAGGGTTTAGGGTTTAGGGTTTAGGGTTTAGGGTTTAGGGTTTTAGGGTTTTAGGGTTTTAGGGTTTAGGGTTTAGGGTTTTTAGGGTTTAGGATTTTTGGGTTTTAGGTTTTAGGGTTTTAGGGTTTAGGGTTTTAAGGTTTTAGGGTTTAGGGTTTAGGGTTTTAGGGTTTAGGGTTTAGGGTTTTAGGTTTTAGGGTTTTAGGGTTTTAGGTTTTAGATTTTAGGGTTTTAGGTTTTAGGTTTTAGGTTTTAGGGCTTAGGTTTTAGGTTTTAGGGTTTAGGGTTTTAGGGTTTTAGGGTTTTAGGGGTTTAGGGTTTTAGGGGTTTTAGGCTTTAGGGCTTAGGGTTTAGGGTTTAGGGTTTGGGTTTTAGGGTTTTAAGGTTTTAGGGTTTTAGGGTTTAGGGTTTAGGGTTTAGGGTTTAGGGTTTAGGTTTTAGGGTTTAGATTTTAGGGTTTAAGGTTTTAGGGTTTTAGGGTTTAGGGTTTTAGGGTTTTAAGGTTTTAGGGGTTTAGGGTTTTAGGGTTTTAGGGTTTAGGGTTTTAGGGTTTTAGGATTTTAGGGTTTTGGGTTTTTGGGTTTTAGGGTTTAGGGGTTTAGGGGTTTAGGGTTTTAGGGTTTTAGGGTTTTAGTGTTTTTAGGGTTTTTAGGGTTTTTAAGGGTTTTAGGGTTTTGATTTTTGGTTTTAGGGTTTTAGGGTTTTAGGGGTTTAGGGGTTTAGGGTTTTAGGGTTTTAAGGTTTAGGGTTTAGGGTTTTAGGGTTTTAGGGTTTTAGGGTTTTAGGGTTTTAGGGTTTAGGGTTTAAAGGTTTAAGGGTTTAAGGTTTAGGGTTTAAGGTTTAAGGGTTTAAGGGTTTAGGGTTTAGGGTTTAAGGGTTTAAGGGTTTAGGGTTTAAGGGTTTAAGGGTTTAAGGGTTTAAGGGTTTAAGGGTTTAAGGGTTAAGGGTTTAAGGGTTTAAGGGTTTAAGGGTTTAGGGTTTAGGGTTTAGGGTTTAGGGTTTAGGGTTTTAGGGTTTTAGGGTTTAGGGTTTAGGGTTTAGGGTTTAGGGTTTAGGGTTTTAGGGTTTTAGGGTTTTAGGGTTTAGGGTTTAGGGTTTAGGGTTTAGGGTTTAAGGTTTTAGGGTTTTAGGGTTTAGGGTTTAGGGTTTAAGGGTTTAAGGGTTTAGGGTTTAGGGTTTTAGGGTTTAGGTTTTAGGGTTTAAGGGTTTAGGGTTTAAGGGTTTAAGGGTTTAAGGGTTTAGGGTTTAAGGGTTTAAGGGTTTAAGGGTTTAGGGTTTAGGGTTTAAGGGTTTAGGGTTTAGGGTTTAGGGTTTAGGGTTTTAGGGTTTAAGGGTTTAAGGGTTTAAGGGTTTTAGGGTTTAAGGGTTTAAGGGTTTAAGGGTTTAAGGGTTTAAGGGTTTAGGGTTTAAGGGTTTAGGGTTTAGGGTTTAGGGTTTAGGGTTTAAGGGTTTAAGGGTTTAGGGTTTAAGGGTTTAGGGTTTAAGGGTTTAGGGGTTTAGGGTTTAGGGTTAAGGGTTTAAGGGTTTAAGGTTTAACAGTTTAGGGTTTAAGGGTTTAGGGTTTAGGGTTTTAGGGTTTAGGGTTTTAGGGTTTTAGGATTTTAGGGTTTTAGTGTTTTAGGGTTTAGGGTTTAGGGTTTAGGGTTTAGGGTTTAGGGTTTAGGTTTTAGGGTTTTAGGATTTTAGGGTTTTAGGGTTTTAGTGTTTTAGGGTTTTAGGGTTTAGGGTTTAGGGTTTAGGGTTTAAGGTTTTAGGGTTTTAGGGTTTTAGGGTTTTAGGGTTTTAGGGTTTAGGGTTTTAGGGTTTTAGGGTTTAAGGGTTTAAGGGTTTAGGGTTTAAGGGTTTAGGGTTTAAGGTTTTAGGATTTAGGGTTTTTAGGGTTAGGGTTTATAGGGTTTAGGGTTTATAGGGTTTAGGGTTTTTAGGGTTTAAGGTTTAGGGTTTAGGGTTTAGGGTTTATGATTTAGGGTTTAGGGTTTAGGATTGTAAGGGTTTAGGGTTTTAGGGGTTTAGGGTTTTAGGGGTTTAGGGTTTTAGGGTTTAGGGTTTAGGGTTTAGGGTTTTAGGGTTTTAGGGTTTTAGGGTTTAGGTTTTTAAGGTTTAAGGGTTTAATGTTTAGAGTTTTAAGGTTTAAAGTTTTAAGGGTTTAAGGGTTTAGGGTTTAAGGGGTTAAGGGTTTAAGGGTTTAAGGGTTTAAGGGTTTAGGGTTTAAGGGTTTAGGGTTTAAGGGTTTAAGGGTTTAAGGATTTAAGGGTTTAAGGGTTTAAGGGTTTAAGGGTTTAGGGTTTAGGGTTTAGGGTTTAGGGTTTAGGGTTTAGGGTTTTAGGGTTTTAGGGTTTTAGGGTTTAGGGTTTAGGGTTTAGGGTTTAGGGTTTAAGGTTTTAGGGTTTTAGTGTTGTAGGGTTTTAAGGTTTTAGGGTTTAGGGTTTAGGGTTAAGGGTTAAGGGTTAAGGGTTTAAGGGTTTAAGGGTTTAAGGATTTAAGGGTTAAGGGTTTAAGGGTTTAAGGGTTTAAGGGTTTAAGGGTTTAGGGTTTAGGGTTTAGGGTTTAGGGTTTAGGGTTTAGGGTTTAGGGTTTAGGGTTTTAGGGTTTTAGGGTTTAGGGTTTAGGGTTTAGGGTTTAGGGTTTAGGGTTTAGGGTTTTAGGGTTTTAGGGTTTTAGGGTTTTAGGGTTTAGGGTTTAGGGTTTAGGGTTTAGGGTTTACAATTTAGAGTTTAGGGTTTAAGGTTTTAGGGTTTTAGGGTTTTAGGGTATTAGGGTTTTAGGGTTTAGGGTTTTAAGGTTTAAGGGTTTAGGGTTTAGGGTTTTAAGGTTTAAGGGTTTTAGGGTTTAAGGGTTTAGGGTTTAAGGGGTTAAGGGTTTAAGGGTTTAGGGTTTATGGGTTTAGGGTTTAGGGTTTAGGGTTTAGGGTTTTAGGGTTTTAGGGTTTAAGGGTTTAAGGATTTAAGGCTATGTTTATAAAGCTAGCCTAAGAGAAGGGCCTATGTTTATAAAGCTAGCCTCAAGCCTTGGAAAGCTGATGCCTTTGCTGCTCACATGAGAAGCGCACCCTCCAACACCAACCCCAAACAACGCCCTCCCGCTGTGCCCGTGCCCACCAAAAAAAAAAAAACAAAGGAAACCACACATAGGCACGAGAGAGAGAGAGAGAGAGAGAGAGAGAGAGAGAGGTAATGCCCATGTGTTGCTGATTAAGGCCCAGTGTTCTGAATTTGAAATTGAGAGGAAGACTTATCATGCATGGAGGTTGTGTAGAAGGATATAAGCTTAGAATAATATCAAAGATGATCAGGAATGAGAATGCTTAGCAAATGAGGATCTACAAAGCCGGTCGCAAATAGTTGAGGGAAAGTTTCTGATTCTAGAATTGAAACACTTTTTGTAAAAGCATTATGTGGTTGTTCATGTTCATATTTGATTGTCATTGGTTACTTCATAATCTATTTTCACAAATGAAGACAGAAAGAATGGCTATAATTGCAATAGCTATATGCTTAAAGGTGAAATAGATCTAACTAGTCAACTCAATGGTATAGGACTCTAACTTGCTTGCTAACAGATGTGATCTTAAATGTTGCATTTCAGGTATATATTTTACAAGAGAAGCTGGAAGCAAAGGACCATGAGCTGAAAAGGTTGAAGGAAATGCTATCCCAGAGAGAAACAATGCAGGAAAGAGACGAATTGGCTGACGAAAAGAAAGCAACCTATGATGTAGATTCTGCAGAAGTTGAGGCTTGAGATTCTTTACTTTTTATCCATTAAAGTGATGTATTCCAAAAGGGAATGGTAGAGATTTTTTAAGAAACTAGTTATATCAAATCTTAAGTATCTATTGGTGGACCGATGAGCTAATTGTCGAAGTAGCCAGATGATGAATTTCTGTTGGCTTCTTGTTTGCTAGTCACTGGTGGTTATTATTTGTGCTCTGCATGGATGATTTTTCGTTAAAATTTTACCAATTTGCGAGAAGGTAATGTGAAGTACTTCACAATCCCCTCCAGCCCTTCCTTTTCAAATAAGCAGAGAGCGATCCTGTTATCTTTCAGTGAATGTCACGTTATCGTCAAGGGGCTGAACGTGTGACTCTTGCATGTTCGCCAAGGTCCAAGGTAAGGTATTTAAGAAGCCCTTCATCTTTAGTGATTTAATTTTGCCTGAAATATTTTACAAACAAATCATTGCTAATTGAATCAACGGACAAGTAATTACTCATTTATTTTTCATTTATCCATGGAATACTCTTTGGATTTCGCATGATACCATGAATCACAATTGCTTGCGGTGTGTTCAGTGAGCTTGTTTCTCCTCTTCGCAGTAAACTATGGATTTTGAGATTCATGAAGGAGTTATTATGGTAATTTCATCATCTGAGCCTCGATTGAGTCTTGAAGTTTTGCCTTGCCCTCCGATTGATCATGTTTAAAAATCACATTTATTTTCTATTGATCAAAAAAGTCATGGCGTGATGGTTTGGTGGAAATAAATATTCCTTGCATGTTCTCACGTTATTTGTAATTCAAATCCATTTTTTTGGTTATATATATATATATATATATATATATATAGAGAGAGAGAGAGAGAGAGAGAGTGAGTGGAAAGGTAAATTTTGGCTACATTCGAATGTAGCCAAGTTTAGATTTCATCACTTTCTTTGCATTTGGATTTACATAGTTCATATATTTCAAAGTTGAAAAAAAAGTAAAAAAGAGTAGCTTTAGGATTTGTATGGATGTAAGGATGAGAAAAGTGATCGAATTCTGAATTTAGCTACATTCAAATGTAACCAAGTTTGATAGGTTTGACTACATTTGAATGAAGCCAAGTACAAGATTCAATCATCTTTTTCACTCTTGAATCCATATGAAATCCAGAGACCTTTCTTTTTTTTTTACTTTTTTTATCTTTGAAATTTGTGAACTATGTGATGTGAGAGGGGGGGAGGGGATAGACTTTTAGCTACATTTGAATGCAGCCAAGTCTACTTTTATATATATATATATATATATATATATATATCATCCAACCATTTGTATGGGGATCAATAAAAAATAAATTCTATAAGCTTTTCCTTGTTTGAAGTTGATATAGCTTGTCAACTATATACCTTCTGTTAATTATTTCTGCAACCTAATTAAAGTTTTCTATCATGACCAAGTTTACATGCAATCTAAAAACTAGTAAATGTAAAATAAATGAAAAATATACATCAGGGTTGTTAGGTAAATTATCACATGCAATTTAAGAATTAGTAAATGAAAAATATATGCCTAGGATTAGGTAAATTATTAGATATGTCGATTTGAGGAACTCAATTGGCTAAGCATGGTGATAATTCTTGTAACACAACTTAGAGATGTAACTTAACTCAGGGACAACCTGTTTAAAGTCGACGATAAGTGCATTAGAGGGAGGAAAGGACTGGCCAGAGGATGGATGGCGACCTTAGGGCATACATCACCATTTGATGGAGAATGTATTGGAGGGAGGGGAGGGTTAGGCTGCAAGATGAATGGTGGCCTCAAGGCGTACGTCATCATCCGATGGAGAATATGTTGGAGGAAGGGGAGGGTTAGACTGGAGGATGAATGGCGGCTTCAGGGCATAGGTCACCATCCAATGGAGAATGTTTCATTGATGGTGAATAGAGGACCAGCAAGAGCTCTTTCCACAATATGTTGAGAGGCATGGCTTAGGCATGACCTGGCTTTCTCATGCTCGTAGGATACAAGCGTCATGGCACGGTTGCAGAGCAAAGTAATGCCATGCTCGGATGGTTTCACGAGAGATGTTTGGCAATGATTAATCAAATGATCTGTGACCATATTGCATAGGGTCTTCGCTCGAGATCATACTTCAAGGACTACTTTATACATTCTTGATCTTTATAGTAGAGTGTAGAGGCAACAAGGGTTTAGTTGGGTAAGGGTGTGACCTATTTAAACAAGCAAGTCTTATGTTCATTTCAAGTGCAATAACTGAACATTTCAAGAGCAATGACTTGTGGGATCCATGGGACTCTATCAACCATGGAGTATAAGTGGGCTGAATGGATTCAATTGGCCTGTACGTCTTAAAGTTGGGCCAAGGATCTAGAATGTCCATGAGAGTTGTATCAAGGAGTGGATAACACTAAGTAAATATGGCTGATCGGATATATTTACTTAATGGACAAGCTCAAATGCTAGTGTCATGGCAGTGCATAGTATCATGCAAGAAGGCCGTGGATATAGCTATCAAAGCAGCATGGCTCTGGACCAATGGGGTTGAGGTAGTGTGCAGCGGTGTGAACATGTCAAATATTATCGTGCAATGTAGCCATAACGGGTAGACATTCTAAGGCTATAAGATTGGGATTGTAGTGTATTAGATATTAGAATGTTGTGAACAGCGAGGATCGAGGGAGCCCTAAGCGTCCATGATCAACCATGGCTTCGGGAGCTATGGGGGTTGTTGATTTAATGGTTTGGTTGAGTAGCATCGATGGAAGCATTTGTCGAAACCTTATACAGTGCATCAGCATTGCATGGTCATGTCATATGAGTTTATGAGTTTGATTTATGGATAACAAAATGATACGATAGTGCAATGGATATGTCATGGCATGGGAATACTTTGTCGAAAATAGTTTCATAGTGCCATGAAATGGGAGTACCTTATTGGAAATACTTTCATAGTTCTAATACGCTGCAAAGGCAAAGTATTGAATTGATATTGATGTATAAATGTGGAGCATTCTTTAAGTATAGTCTAGCTATGGCATGAGAATGTGCACAAGCATTGCAGTTCAAAGGTCAGGCACTTGAAAGCGTTGCATAAGTTCAGATTGTCAACTTGATAAAGCATCAAAGTGCATATAACATACTAAAATACCATTGAAGCAGAAATTACACTCATCTCATGATAAGTATTTAAAATCGATAGTAGATGCGTAGGAAAGAACGGCTGGGCTAAAGGATGAATGGTGGCCTTGAGTCATACATCACCATCTGATGGATTGATTGCTCTTTCCATAATATATCGAAAGGCAGACTCATTCGCTATTGCTTTAATTTTCTACCTTTATTTTTTAAAAAATCAAAAAGAAAATAAACTAAATCTAAAGTGTATGATGAGAACATTTAAATTTTTTTGACTTTGTTCATAAAATTTTCTGAATTTTTTTTGCACCTATGACCTATTACTTTAGAGGTAAAGAAAAAGAGAAAAAAAAGAGAGAAAGAGAGAGTGACAAAAATAAAAAATAGCATAAGCTTTCATAAATGATATCTTCAACATTAACCATCAAATTGTATTTCACTAATTTGTTAGGGAACAAAAACATGAAAACAATGATGTCAAAAGACTCCTGAAACATTTGTTGTCCAAATGTTAATTTGATTTAAAGGTGTGTGTATTGAATTACATCAAGCCGGTAGCCAGGACAGACATAAACGACACCATTACTTATAGCAATAGGACCTCGCTCACTTCTCATCATGGTTAAAGAGAGGGGCGAACCATGTGAATATCAAAGCCAACAACTAAATATAGTGATTTTTTAGTACAGGGAACTTTCTAAAACCTCCAATAGTTGGTGAAAGGGTGCTACAAAATGTTCAAAACACCGGATGAGTCTATGGCAAGTTGACCTTCCACAAACAAGGCAGAAAGTAGGCTCCACCTCTCTGTATATAGCAACGAAGCGCAATGCGAAGACAATGGGCACTGAAACCGCACCAAATAAATTCAGGCACAAATGGCAGTATCCGATGTCAATGCAACGGCCTATCAACAACTTGCACAATAAAATGGCAACAATGCCAAAAGCTTCACGTATCTCAACCTGAGAATGGCGATAGACGAGAATTACCTATTAAGCTTCACTACTTGGCTGGATTCCATCCTAAACCAGCATAGCCTTTGTTACCAACAGCTTGCAGCGGTTCCAAAATGCACTTTGTGGTGCTCCCTAGAGCCTCTCCCTAAATAAATATCACAAAAAAGAAAAAAGAATTATTCAAGCTAACGAAACTATAGAAGTCATCCCTTTCCAACAACCAAATATCTAGGGCGCACACCGGCCCCCCCCCCCCAACCAAAAAAAAAAAGAATGTAAGTTCTCTTTTAAAAAGGACCATCACTAGATAATCTTTGGCCCTGGTTGGGTGGACCTTACATGCATATATGCATCCACAAGGACATACGTACATACATATATATGTATCTATATGTGTGCGTATTGCAAGAAATATAATAGAACGAAAAACTGCCAGAGATCCGTTATGTAATAACCAAAAGACAGAATTGCGATCACATTTAGACCTTAAAGATGCATTTTTTTGAAACTTAGATATGGTACCATCCCAATTCATGAATTAGAGATGCATAGGGTAGCGAAACTTGAGGCAACTCTTAAACATACTTGTTTCCAACCCATGCTTTCAAGAATCTTCCTAGCATAACTTCCACTTCCAAAAGATATGTCCATGGCCTCGCTGCAGCTTCTTCCGCATCACAAGGCTGTGAAGGTTACCCCACCTCATGAAAATTGCTGTTCTCAACATTCTTTTGTCCTGGCCCTATACCAAAACCACCATGCAACATTCTTCTCTCGGCAGCTCTATCTCTATAAGCAAGATTCTGGCGGCGTAATCATGGTAGGCGAGGCATGAGTATCTGTTAGTGCCTTAGAAGCCACATATTTAGGATCAAAGATGAATGATATAACATTGATAGACAACCATCATAGAAACTATCATAGACATAACCACATGTCCTAATTGACAATGCATAATAGAGTCACATACAACATTAAAACCCCTGTGGATACCCCACTATATTGCAGATATCATCACATGTTCTGATCATAAATGCATAACAGATCCATACGCTTAGGCAAGAAATAGAACAAAAAAAAAATGATTAAGCAAATAAGCAAGCAGGAAGCACAAAAGATGCATTTTTGAGACAACTAAGATGCATTACATTCATAACAAGTTTTAGATTGTTGATAAATTTACTAACAGTAGTTGAAGCCTCTAATTATGCATAACTTTTTAAGAGATCTTTAAGAAATGTCAACATTTTAAACCATTCATGGTTTACCTGGAATAAATGAATTGCATTCTTCAACAAATTAGGTGCTATGAAACATGTGTTCATCCTATTGTATAAACCAGCCCCAAATTATCACCATCATCATCTCACAAGTTAGACTATTTCTTGATGGGACTTGTGGCCTTGATAAGGCCCACTTTATAAAAATGGTCTATAAGACGTTTTTTGCAATTATAAAGAATCCTTGTTAAAACAGCAAATCACCTCCTTTATTGCAACGGGAACACGATCAACGAAGCGAGGCAAATGATCTTGATTGGCTACATTTGCAATGTCGGATCCATGATTGGATTTAGACTATGGTGCACACTTCTCTGCGAGGTCGGTATATAAGTCGGGGAAGCCCCGGTCTTTAGTTGGGTTAGAAGAATCATACATCGATATAGAAGCCAAGTTTCTTGGGCTTGGGGTCCTCACACTGTAGACTTTCCACGAAAATTAAAAAAAAAAAAAAAAATTACAAACGGCAAAGTTAAAAAAAGAACAACATTCCAAAACAGCATTTAATAATAATAAAAAAGAATGGATGGAAGCTAGATGGGAATCACATGACCTCCCATCTTGAAAAAAAAAGTATAAATATTAGTGGCCAACTACCCCTGGGTGAGTTGGCTCAAGACTGCCTCTTAAAGTGAAGGCCGTGCTATTGCTTCTATGTGAGGCGAGTTCTAGAAAATTTTCAAATACTTTCACAGATTGTGGTTCGATGGTCTCACACATGCAAACATGTTTACCAAATAAACAACGGATTGAGAATTTCAACAAATCATATAATGAATAACTGCATGATGAAAAAGCCCGATTCTATTTCATGCAAAAACAATTCTAACCACAAAAACATATTTATATTGAAAGCAATAGTAACAAAATAATAGTGCCATCATTTGCAGTCATCAATATCTTCTTAGCACATTACCAAAGACAAATTATGGATGTAAATTTGGAGTCCAGAGTCCACTTATGTGGATAAGAGCAAGATTTATGCCCAAAAAGAATATTCGATTCATAGGTAAATCAATAACAGATATAACCATTCCTCATAATAAAAGTTGTAATTTGGTGTTATATTTCATATCTAATGTATCTACCCTGGCATAAACTTCAAAAAAGAAAAGGAAATAAAAATATCCAGTGACCACATTCAAAACACTCCTTGGAAAGGTAAAGTGTTTGTAACTATTATGTTCATGAACACCAAATTGTATTTTACGGTTTACCTTATAAAATTTTGATAAATGGCGAAACTCCCTTTATCAAAAGAAAGGGAAGGTCAAGCGGATGCTTCTCAATGAAAAGTCAATAATTTAGCACTCATCAAATTTTTGACATGCTAATATTGAATCCATTGTCAACAAAATATATGAGAGAGAGAGAGAGAGACACGATGCAACACCTACTAGATCCGGATAGGCGCACGAATGGCGGCGATTTTTAGAACACTACCACCAAGGCGGCACGAAGGATGCGGCTTGCTGGAATGCACGACCAATCTTCCTATCGGTTTAGCTATCCGATGTCTTTTCTTTGTGCGCTCTTTAACAATTTCCCAATCCCATAGATCATGTGGGAAAAAATGTTGAGCCCTTATCATCTAAGGATACAACACGGCCATGCTTGAGCTTTCCGAGTTTTCTTCATCACATGATGCATACTGCTTTGGAAATAAAATTATTTAAGAGGGGAAAAAAATCTTTAGTCACATAGAAGGAAGGTTGTCACTTCTTGGGCAAGCAAAACATAAAATTCCCATTAACCAAGTTACGGTCCGGAAGCAACAAAATTATAGTTCCATTAGATGGAACAACAAATGCAAAAGGTTCCAAATGATTACCAGGCAACTTATCGAGGATGGTTGATCAGATTGTTCTTCGAAGAGACACGACTTCACGATCAATAAAAACTTCCTTAAGTAGGGGTTCATCACATTATGCCTCTTCACGACAAGAGGTAGAAAAGTAAGTAGCGGTGGACTTGACAATTTTAGTTAAACTAGCTGTTTGTTTGTAAAGTTGTTGATGAGCTCTCAACATTGACATACGAAGTCAAATAACCGGACAAATATAGATTAATGAGTGTCTCTTCTAACTTTTGTAAAAAACAATTTGAACCCATCAATTAAATAACCCTATTGAAAGCAATCAATTTTATGTGAAATGCATTAGAAGGTTTCCGGAAGAGAACCACTCGGATGGTGGACTAGGAATTCCCGGATTCATCACCGGTTGCATGCGCGAGCATATCTACTTGGAAAAGAAAAGAAAAAGGACTATGTCATGGTTATTTGGGGTTAGAACATTGTAGTCCCATAAAGTAAAGGTGGCAAACTATCATGCCTAGATGCGAGTTCCCGGACAAGTGATTTCATCACAAAACATATTATATGAGCCAATATGTTATTCGGTGCACAATGCATAATTCAAAAACTCGTTAATCTATTGTATAAAATTTTATGGACAATCAAAGATTTAGAATTGCAGAAAGTGGTGGTAAAGTAGCCTGCTTAAAAGAGAATTAAACCATGCTTCAACAAGACCAAAGAACCTTTAGCAGTATGGATATGGAATTCAGCACCTAAAACATACATGCCTTGTCTCTGTTGGCTTCACTTTGGGAGCGAGCACAGTAGATTCAACGGCTTCGGGCTCCTCATCCTGTTCCAGTATGGACAAATTAAAGGAAGTCATATTCATAGCTTGCGAATATGACCAACACCAATGTAAGTGAACCCCTGCCTTGTTGCATGATAATGGAACATATTTTCCATCTTCACATGTGTAGTAAAGACCATCTCTACTGGCCAATACCATCCGGCATGGGGATCATGATAAAACCCACTACTTGCGGCACAATAAGCCAAAGCAAGGTAAGACCAATTAAAATGACTAAATGATGAATAAGAAATTGAATATTGGATGCGCAAAAATCAGTAGATAAACTAAATGAAAATGACAAGCATAGAAGTAAGCTAAGATGCGAACCACGAGGGGCACATGTGAGAATGGATGAACAGTCTCATTATGCATCAAGCTAATTTTTATAGTCAAAAGACACAAATCCAATCAGCTACTACACAACGACTGTGGTATCTCATAGGTAGCAGCTTCATATAAAACATTAGTTGATGAAGGATCCATTGGATGTGTATAAGACACTCCCTTTATAAAAGAAAACCCTAAAAAGCCCAGTGACAAAGTGACTCTTTCTATGATATTTTAGATTAATGAACCTTCCATTTTTTTGGTTGATTGATGTTGCCTTGTAAAGAACCGCAATTCCCTATATCAAGTCTTGCCTACTTTTCACTTTGTTTAGACTCGTTCCAAGTCTAGCTAAGTTTTGCTTGGCTTGCTTCTTGATTGTAAATTCCTAGTAAATTTTGGTTTCTACAAACGGGCCTCGACTCTTGTAGTTAGGTCCTTTTCAAGCCAAAAGCTGCCTTCGCTAGAAATTCACCATCAGCGAAAAGGGGTGACGGCAGTAGAAAGCTAATCTAGAAACTTGTAAATTCCAATGTTTCACACTATGAATCATATGGCAGATTCCGGACGTCTAGAATAAGAGCGCAAGCTAAGTTTATTAGTGTCACAAGCTGCTGAAAACATGTCTTGATATATCACATGCATGCCTTTGTTTGCTTGTATATATTTATAAATCAAGCTAACCATGCCTTCATGTTCTCATTATACGGAGTCATTGATGAAGCTAAACATGTTTGTTGCATTATTATTATTATTATTATTATTATTATTTTCTACACTATGATCCTTGCACGATCCCACCTTCATGTCTTCTTGTCTTCATCACTTCTACAACAACATCAAATCTGCTCATTAATTAAATCATAAATGTGTTGTCTATTTTTATCACCACCTTTCCTCATTGTTTCGTAATCGCATTTCCATTCCGTGAGCAATTCCACCATCCTCATTCATGGTGTATGAAATATGTACGAAATTCCTTTTCTTTTCTCCCTTGATCTTTGCTAGCCGCAAATACCCCGCTCTTATTTGCAACGAGAATCCATAAAAGATCATCGAGCAACCAATGCTCGCCATCTCGGTACCAAACCCGTACCGGTACTATATTGGTATATATGTTATGCATTGGATAGTATATACATGGGAGGACTATATCCTAAGAATCTTCTTGCCTTTTTTTTTTTTTCTAATTAACTTCCTGGTTCTCCATTAATAATTTTTGGTACCAGTTAAAATCATGAAAAAAGACTTTGCTCTTGTTTTGCTTCTTTGGGTACAAGCACCTCTAATCGAATCACTAAACGATCCTAATTTCTTATCAGATTCACCGAAAAAATAAGGGACAATGCCACTCTAACCCGAATCATTTACCGAGAATTGCGAAATAGACGCCATCGATGGAACATTAGAAAAAGAATTCCAAACCCTACCCTATATCGAGGACAGGAATTCGACCTAAAAAACAAAAAAGAAAAGAAAAGCCATAAAGTTCCAAAGAGAAGGGAGTCATCCTCTCCAACCAACCAACCAACCTGGCGTGGTAGTAAAGCTTCGATTCTTCGTCCCACTCGAAGGAGCAGTCGCCCTCCCGCGCGCGGCTCTCCTCCGCCATCTCTCCGGAGACCACAAAACACGCCCCCGCTCTCTCAGGTCAGTTTACGGCTTGCAAATTGACAGAGCCGAGACTAAGCCTCGTGAGCCCAATAACAATGAAACGTATGTAACAATAAATAATAAATAAAAGAACAACTCACTTGCATGCAAAGGCATTAAGGTCGCCCGGGCTGAGCACAATGGGAGATAGGCTCTAATGTTTGTGATGGTGAACATATAACCCATGGCCCAACCCAATCCAACCCAGCCCAACCCAACGAGAGGAGGCCATTGGAGAGGTCGCACTTGCGGTTCGTGACATAACCAGTAGAAATATCAGACCCTATTATGCTTGTGCTTTCCAGTATTTTGTGAGAATAATAATATATGTCCAGCAGAATAATCGATTCGAATCAATTCAAGTCCCTGGTTTTCTAGTGAAAAAGCGATAGGTTTTTGTAGATAAATTAGCAATCCAATCATGGGAATGACTGCTCATAATTCTAGTTGTGCTAGCGAATTCTAAATGACATCTTATTATATTTATTTTGTTTTTTTTTTCCTTGTCATTTATTAATGGCACGTTTTCAATGAAAACAATAATTTGATGCACCTCAATGTTCATTATCACACCTTGCAAATAAAAGAGAAAGGATGTATTTTGGCTCTTTTATTTATTTAGCTAGTGTCAAAACTTGATTAAGGCTCATTTGATTTAATGCTGGAATCGAAATCGAAATTAAAATTAGATTCTATTAGAATCGGAATGGAAGATGGCACTGGATGAGAAGATGAGAGAGAAAGGATGAGTAAGAAACGTTAGAGTGACTTAGAAGAGGAGAAGAAAAAGTAAGTAAAAAGGTATAATGTAATGAGAATCGAATTGTAATTTTATTCAAACAAATATTCAAAAGTCCTATTTTCATAAATTTAAAGATTTAAGAGAACTGTAATAATTATATACATATAACCCTATTTTTGTATAAATATGCTTATTACTTATATATATATATATATATAGACACACACACACACACACACATCATTGAGTTGAGCTGCACAAAAGGCAGCAATCTCCTAAAATTTTTTATTTTCAACATTTGATTACAAATCACGTGATTTACTTGTCAAAAGCTTGACCAATTTGATAAATTGATGCTTTCTAACGGTTGATTGGGGGCATCATTTTCAATGCAAATGATATTTTTGTATACATGGATGTGACTTTAATTTTTATTAATTTTTTATTAAAATATTTATAAATTAAAGAGAAAAGGCTGCATAATTTTAGACTATTAACTACTTCCTATCCTACTGCTACACCATCATCTTACTTAAGTAGCATCGATGCACCATGATAGCACCATAGCCATGTATACCTAATATCCATTAACCACAAGTATGCTCATAATTACAAATATTTAGACAAATTGTGGGCTTCCATATAGTTTAAAAATTTTATTCAATAATTATTACAATGTCATTGTAGTTATTTCCATAATTATTTTAAAATCTTTCAGAAATTAAATCTTAAATAAATTCTTGATTATTTTAAGAAAATTTGATCCCATCCTTTGAAAAGCATTTTTTTAAAAAAAAAAAAAGTTTAGTGTTTTCGATATGAATGGATTATATAAGTCAATGTCAATGAATAGAATATAGCATAAGCCAACCTCGGTGACAATTGCAGTAGCATCATTCTAAACACATATGTGCTAAAAAGTTTGACTCATATTGTTAAATCAACCTTGATTAATATGATCCAAAACATTAAGGATGCATTCTTCACCTTCTTTTGAGGGTATTTGATATGAAATTAATATTTTTCTGAGAGATAATCTCTCAAGAAAAATTATGGGAATAGAATAATATGAGTTAAAAGCAAAAATTATTTAAGAGATAAAAAAAAAGGCCAAAACATTATGACTAATAAAATATTAAATAATTTCATCATGTACTCAATAATAAATAATCATAAGAGTTGTAGCATAGTTGGGTATAGAACCAATCCATTTTCTTTCGCTCTCTTCCCTCACATTGTTACCAGTTCCTCTGTCTCATTATCCCTTTCATTCCTACCTAAGTTATTCTATTCCTCTTTTATATTAATTTTATTCCAAATATAATTAATAATTACATTTGTAATATTTTGCCATACATTTATAAATGCAACCAAATATGGTTAAGAGGAAAACCTTTATATACTTAAAATTTACATAAAAAAATGTTACTTATGTAATTTTTCATCTTTTATTTTTTTAATCTCTTATTAAACACTCCTTTAGTGTATAAAAGAACCATTCGATGCTTCAATTATGTAAAGAGCTAAAGAAGAAGCTTCCTACGTGGACATGAAGGGATTCAAATTATTATCCAAATAGGATGGCTAATACTTATTGTTAAGTTGAAGTTATATGACACTAACTAGATGGCGAGGATGGTAATCAAATCAGATCAGATATTATTTAGGTCAAAAATTTATCATCTGAGCATGATCTGTTTGTTAAATAGACAATCCAACTCTATCTGCATAATTTATTTATCAAATAGATAAAATCAAATTAAATGAATTAAACAAATTAAGTGAATTTTTAATAGATTAAATGGATTTAAAACATGTTAAGTGAGTTAGGAAAAGAAGTTAAGTATATTTTTAAACAAGTTAAGTATGTTGTTTGCATAGATTAAACAAGCCAATTCATGATCCAACTTCATTATTAGGTAAGTCAAAATAGATTAAATATATCATAGATCTAAATCCGAACCTGAATTATTTAATAAATAGATCTCGTTGGATTGACATATTTTGATCTGAATTCATTTCAATTGAATTTGAATGTATTTAAAATGGTTATCATGGATCAGGTTGGAAAGTTGGATCGTGAATTATTGTTGGTCCGCAAGGTTGGAGGAACAAATACGTCGTAGAATCCGATCCTACTTGAAGGGGTGGAGCTATTTGCAGTACTACATGCTCCAAGCCAAGACGCTCAAGCTATTAAAATTAGAAGACAAAGTAGACATTAATCTAGATCCATTTGACTACGAGCTCCTTAACCATGTCGCCAGTGAAGGTCTTGCCTTCTAAGAAGTCAAAATACTATTTGCACCGATCGTGGGCAAGCCAAGTGAAATGAAGGCCTTCTCATCCATGAGGCCAGCCACCTACCGTCAATATTAGATTCGCCTGGCCAAAGTCCTGGCGAGTCATCTATTTGTAAATAAATATCATCTATTTTGCATTAGCTCAGCATCAAGGGTTTGATACTCCAGGAAATATATGTGAGAAAAAAAAAAAATTGCTCATGAAAGAGAATTAAAAAAAAATAATATTAAAGTTAAATTCATCTAAACATAAAAAAGAGTGATTAACTTGGCTATATTCGAATAGATCTCATCTTAAATTTGGTTAGAATAAATTATATAAACAGTTTGATTCATCAATATAAAATCTTATTATCTAAACTAAAATAGCTCATATTTTAAGTAAAATCTACTTAAATATGGTTATGTAAATCTTTTTTTTATGTATAATTATTTCTTTTAACTTATAGTGAAAATAATAAGTAGAGTATTTATATGAAACTTTATTACAGTAGAAAATTTTTTCTTTTTTTTAAAAAAAAATTTCTTCATAGCTCTTGGTTACATTGATCCTTAGATAACATAAGAAACATGTACACCTTTTACAGATACAATTTATTATATTTTTTAATTATTATTCATAACATTGCATTTTGAGTGTATTAAGAAATTTTTAAAAAATAGTTTAATAATGTAGCAAATAATTTGTTCGATATCTACATTATATTCAAAATACGACCAGATATCCAATCTCTTTTATATCTATGGATGTAAGGATTTAAATCGGGCTTGGATTTGGATCCAGTTATGTTCGGTCTGAAGATGGATAGGGACAAATCGGATTCGTACCCGATAAGCTGATGCCATTTGGTGGAAACCCATTGGATTTGGATTCTTCATTCACGGGTCATCATACCAAAATCTCTTTGGATTATTATTGTTCGGCAAAAAATCTCTCTCTCTCTCTCTCTCTCTCTCTCCTGTGCTTTCCTTCTCCAAAGAAGATCGTAAAACCCTTGACGGCATAATTCTCCGAGGTTGGTCGATTTACTTTATATTTTTATCGAAAGTTTCTCCTTCGGATCCGATGAACCCGTCGGAGTTCATGGACAAGCAAATCCTAGGGTTGTCAGGATCGAACACCTCCCAACCCCGAGAATCTCCGAGAATCCCTGAAACTTTTCACCTCCTGTGCCAATCTTCCGATGGATCTTGTGCCAATCTTCCGACGGAACGTCCGCGTGCTTGCCAAAAACACAAGAATGCCTCCCGACCTCGAGAATCCCCAAGAATCCCCAAAACTTTTTAGGGTTTTTAAGGGTTTTTAAGGTTTTTAAGGGTTTTTAAGGGTTTTAGGGTTTAGGGTTTTAGGGTTTTAGGGTTTAGGGGTTTTAGGGTTTAGGGTTTAGGGTTTAGGGTTTAGGGTTTAGGGTTTAGGGTTTAGGGTTTAGGGTTTTAGGGTTTTAGGTTTTTAGGGTTTTTAGGTTTTAGGGTTTTTAGGGTTTAGGTTTTTTAAGGTTTTTAGGGTTTTAGGGTTTTTAGGGTTTTAGGGTTTAGGGTTTAGGGTTTTAGGGTTTAGGGTTTAGGGTTTTAGGGTTTTAGGGTTTTAGGGTTTAGGGTTTTAGGGTTTTAGGGTTTAGGGTTTGGGGTTTGGGGTTTAAGGTTTTTAGAGTTTTGGGGTTTTAGGGGTTTAGGGTTTAGGGTTTTAGGGTTTTAGGGTTTAGGGTTTAGGTGTTTGGGGTTTAGGGTTTTAGGGTTTAGGGTTTAGGGTTTAGGGTTTAGGGTTTTAGGGGTTTAGGTTTTAGGTTTTAGGTTTTAGGGGTTAGGGTTTAGGGGTTTAGGGTTTTAGGTTTTAGGTTTTAGGTTTTAGGGGTTTAGGTTTTAGGGTTTAGGGTTTAGGGTTTTAGGGTTTTAGGGTTTAGGGTTTAGGGGTTTAGGGTTTTAGGGTTTTTAGCAGTTTTAGGGGTTTAGGGTTTTAGGGGGTTTAGGGTTTAGGGGTTTAGGGTTTTAGGGGTTTTAGGGGTTTAGGGTTTAGGGGTTTAGGGTTTTAGGGTTTTAGGGTTTTAGGATTTTGGGGTTTAGGTTTTAGGGTTTAGGGTTTTAGGGTTTTAGGGTTTTAGGGTTTTAGGGTTTAGATTTTTAGGGTTTTTAGGGTTTTAGGGTTTAGGGTTTAGGGTTTTAGGGTTTTAGGGTTTAGGGTTTTATGGTTTTAGGGTTTTAGGGTTTTAGGGTTTTAGGGTTTAAGGGTTTTAGGGTTTAGGGTTTTAGGGTTTAGGGTTTAGGGTTTAGGGTTTTAGGGTTTTAGGGTTTTAGGGTTTTTAGGGTTTTAGGTTTTAGGGTTTTTAGGGTTTAGGTTTTTTAAGGTTTTTAGGGTTTTTAGGGTTTTAGGGTTTAGGGTTTAGGGTTTAGGGTTTAGGGTTTTAGGGGTTAGGGTTTAGGGTTTTAGGGGTTAGGGTTTTAGGTTTTAGGGTTTAGGGTTTTAGGGTTTTAGGGTTTGGGGTTTGGGGTTTGGGGTTTAGGGTTTTTAGAGTTTTGGGGTTTTGGGGGGTTTAGGGTTTAGGGTTTTAGGGGGTTTTAGGGTTTAGGGGTTAGGGGGTTAGGGTTTAGGGTTTTAGGGGTTTAGGTTTTAGGTTTTAGGTTTTAGGTTTTAGGGGTTAGGGTTTAGGGTTTAGGGTTTAGGGTTTTAGGTTTTAGGTTTTAGGTTTTAGGTTTTAGGGGTTTAGGTTTTAGGGTTTAGGGTTTAGGGTTTGAAGGGTTAGGGGTTTAGGGTTTTAGGGTTTTTTAGGGGTTTTAGGGTTTTAGGGTTTTGGGGGTTTTGGGGGTTTTAGGGTTTTAGGGGTTTAGGGGTTTAGAGTTTTAGGGTTTTAGGGTTTTAGGGTTTTAGGGTTTTAGGGTTTAGGGTTTTAGGGTTTAAGGGTTTAAGGGTTAAGGGTTAAGGGTTTAGGGGTTTAGGGTTTTTAAGGGTTTTAAGGGTTTAGGGTTTAGGGTTTAGGGTTTTAGGGTTTTAGGGTTTAGGGTTTAGGGTTTAGGGTTTAGGGTTTAGGTTTTAGGGTTTTAGGTTTTAGGGTTTTGAGGTTTTGGGGTTTTGGGTTTTGGGGTTTTGGTTTTAGGGTTTTAGGGGGTTAGGGTTTTTAGGGTTTTTAGGGTTTAGGGTTTAGGGTTTAGGGTTTTAGGGTTTTAGGGTTTGAGGGTTAAGGGTTTGAGGGTTGAGGGTTGAGGGTTTGAGGGTTTGAGGGTTTTAGGGTTTTAGGGTTTAGGGTTTAGGGGTTTTAGGGTTTAAGGGTTTTAGGGTTTAGGGTTTAGGGTTTAGGGTTTTAGGGTTTTAGGGTTTTAGGGTTTAGGGTTTTAGGGTTTTAGGGTTTTAGGGTTTTAGGGTTTAGGGGTTTTAGGGTTTTAGGGTTTAGGGTTTAGGGTTTTAGGGTTTAGGGTTTTAGGGTTTTAGGGGTTTAGGGTTTAGGGTTTAGGGGTTTAGGGTTTAGGGTTTTAGGGTTTAGGGTTTAGGTTTTAGGGTTTAGGGTTTTAGGGTTTTAGGGTTTTAGGGTTTAGGGTTTAGGTTTTTTAGGG